>JAKLMB010000034.1:0-379760 GCA_022813625.1 Aaosphaeria pasadenensis
CCCTAACCCTAACCCTAACCCTAACCCTAACCCTAACCCTAACCCTAACCCTAACCCTAACCCTAACCCTAACCCTACTTAAGGAAGGAACCTCCTAGAATAGAGACTAATCTATTATAGCTGCTAATGCTAGCGCTTTAGGATTTACAGAGGTAACCTCCTGCTATAAACATTCTAACTGCTTAAGCTGCTTAATATCTTAAGTATTCTAGAGATCCTTATTAAATAATTTCTACTCCTTCTTATGCAAGAACTCCTGCTACTTATAGAGGTATTTTTACTTTACCTATATAGCATAAACCCTTACCTAGGCATGCTTAGCCTCCTACTCTTCCTCCTCTAACCTTAATTTAACTGTATCTTCCTCTGCCTTTAAATAATCTAACTCTTTATTAATAGGCTTAAAGTTAGGTAATAATAACTATAGTAGCTTGTAAGGACTAATACTACTTACTACCTTATAATTACTATACTTTATACTAAGTAATAATATCTTATAGCCTAAACCCTTCTCTATATATCTTATATAAGTAACTATAGTAAAAGTACCTTTATTATTTATATGTAACCTATATTTTTATCTAAAGAGGGTAAAATAAGAACTTATAGGGACCTCTTTATAAAGATATAAAGAATAGAAGGAGGGGATAATATTATAATCTAGTAAGAGGAGGGGTATACCTAGTTATATAACTAGCTAATTACTAGATACTTAGTAAATCCCTAGCTATAATATAACTAAGGGGATAATATTATATAACCCTAGTTATAAGTCTTATAAGTCTTATTAGTCTTATTAAGTCTTAGTAGATAAGACTTTATAAGACTTATAAGACTTATAAGACTTATAAAGTATATAGAGAACTTAGAATACCCTTATAGTCTTCTATGTTTAACCTAAGTTAGTATTAAATAATATACTCTACTGTTCTACTGCTATTATTATCTTCTACCTTGCAACTGCTCTACGTTACTCTTTAGATTATCCCTAAGAACCAACCAGTAGATCCTTGATCTCAACAGCTACCTCTAAAGTATACCTTAGAGATAGAGCAGGTGCTAGACTAGATAAGTATATTAAAAGCAGATATTAGGATACTACTAGAGGAGAGTATACTAATATTATCTATTAAGGAGGTATTAGAGGATAAGGCCTTTAATAAGTATTTATAATAAAGGGTAGGAAGAGTTTATAGATACTAGGCAGGTAATATACTAGAAAATAGTAATTATCTAGGGTATAGGAAGAGAGAGATATATAATATATATATACTTTAAATTATATATAATCTACCTATATAGGCTCTATAGTAAATAGTTATCTATAGAGTAAGTAAAAAAGATACCTAATTTAGTTTTAGTTTAGCCTTATACTATAAGTTAAAATAGAATCTATATAATAGTTAGCTACTAAGGGAAGTATAGTATATAATATTAGGGTTAGTAGTTAATAGGTAGCTATCTAGATATTACCTCTATCCTGCTAGATATTACCTCTGTCCTACTAGATATTACATCTGGAAGGCTAGATATCGCCTTAGGACAGCTAGATATTACCTCTAGACGCACAGACAACAGCTAGATATTACCTCTAGACATTAGATATTAGGTTAGCAATAGCTAGGTAACAGCTAGATATTACGTTTATTAGTTAAGAGACATAGGCTAGATATTAGGTTTTCTTAGTAGATATTAGGTTTTAATGTTCCTTACTTATTTTATACTAACCCTAAAAAGGTACTTAGTAACTCTTTTTAGTTAGATCCTCTGTTAAGCGAGCTATTAGATATTGCCCTGATATCCTAGGTTCTAATATACATAGGTTGTTCGCAAGACGAAGCGCAGAATTTGATCGACGAGACACAACTCAAAGCCTTCGTGGCGTGCGTCAACTCACCATCTAGTGTCACTGTATCGGGCGATGCCGTCATTCTTGACTCTTTGAAGGCCGTTCTCGATAAGCGCAACATTTTCGCACGAAAGCTCAAAGTCGAGGTCGCTTACCACTCTCCCGACATGCATCTTTGCTCGGGTGAGTACTACGCCTCCATCGCCGACGTTGGACAGGACGTGGTCGAACAGCATCCTATCACCATGATCTCGAGTGTGCTCGGTCACGAGGTGGAGCCTGAGCAACTGGGCCCCTATTACTGGGTACAGAACCTGATCAACCCTGTCTTGTTTTCCGATGCTCTCAAAGAGATGGTGTTGCCAGCAGATAACAACGGTTCCAAAACGATCGACCTGATAGTAGAAATCGGCCCTCACAGCGCGTTGGATGGACCCATCGAACAGATCATGGCTCATCATGGGATTCAGGATGTCGCTTACACCTCCATGCTTGTACGTGGAAAAAGTGCGCTCGACACTAGTATGGATCTCGCAGCCGAGTTCTTTAGCCACGGCGTGCCTGTGGATGTTGCCAGAGTCAATGGCGATTTTAACTGCAGACTACTTACAGATCTTCCGTCGTACTCGTGGAATCACTCCGAGACGTTCAACGCCATCAGTCGCGCGCAAAGAGAGCAATACGCCCAGCGATTCCCAACAAAGAGCCTGCTAGGCGCGATGATGCCGACTATGGATGAAGAGGAGCGCGTCTGGAGGAGCTTTATACATCTTGATGACGAGCCTTGGCTTCGCGATCACATGGCGGGACCCATGGTGCTATTCCCTGCTGCTGGCATGGTAAGCATCGCACTCGAGGCTGCCCAGCAGATCATGGATATTGGGAAGGTCCCACTCGGGTTTAAATTGCGGGAAATCAATTTCCTGGCGGCAATGCCCATTCCAGATGGCACGAGAACAGAGATCACCGTCCACCTGCGACCGCACCTCTCCGCTACTTCTTCGTCCACGCCAGCGTCCTGGTGGGAGTTCACAATATCTTCCTGTCCTAGCGTGGCTGGCGCATTGCGAACCCATTGCCGTGGCCTACTCAGCGTGGTTTACGAACAGAACAGAAGCATCTTCATGCAACAAGAAGATGCTCTCGCGGAGGCCGCTCGAATTGCCGATTATCAACGCATCCTAAAGGAATGTCCGGAGATTTGTACGAAGGAACACTTTTACGAGCGGTGGCGTCAGTCATCCATGCCATACGGTGAAGCATTTCAGGGTGTGGACGTTATTCACCCTGGCTCGGGTAAGACTTGTTATGAAGTCAGGGTAGTCGATATCGGAGAGACATTCACGCGTGGGAAGCTAGATCGACCGTTCCTCATTAGCCCGGCCACTCTGGATGCTGCGTGGCAGGGCATCTTGGGTAGTACCTGCGCCGAAGCCAATAACAGTGTAAATTTTGGTTTCGATAAACTCTTGCTTCCGACGTTCATTGGAGAGATGGATGTCTCCATGGATGTATCAACCGATGCAGGATATGTTATGCCATGTGCCTGCCGCTCAGCTTCACGCGGCTTCAATGAGATATCGGCTGATATAAGCGTTTTCGATGAAACTCTGTCGAAGGTGCTCCTGTCTGTCAACAACTTCCGCATGTCGCAGGTGGAGAGCGAAGACGCGGAAGTGACCGTGGATGGTGACGCTGTAGACATCGACCCCGCGAACATCACGTCTGTTGTTCGCTGGAACTACGCTCTATATTATCTACACTCTTCGGAAATCAATAGAGCAGTTTTGAAAGAAGATACCGCAATGGGTGACGATAATCTTCTTAAGGTATGTACAGATACACTTGTTTCCTCTAACTTATAAGGATATTGGAATTGTCAACACTGCTAACCTCGTAAGCTGGTACAAATGGTGATTCACACATCTCCTAAATCGAAAATTGTCGGGGTGGTGCAGAACCGCAGCGAAGTGCGCAATGCAGTGGCCGGCAAGTTAGCCGAAGGTAGCATGCTCTCTTCTCAGGTTCGTTACGCATTAATCGGCGGTGCCGACGCCGAATCGTACAAAGACGAAGCCGCACTTGTTTTCGGCCAAACGTTCGAACTTGAATCTAAGCAAGAAAACTCGGGCGGTGATATACCGTCCGTGGATCTAAT
This sequence comes from Aaosphaeria pasadenensis, assembly GCA_022813625.1. Taxonomy (NCBI): domain Eukaryota; kingdom Fungi; phylum Ascomycota; class Dothideomycetes; order Pleosporales; genus Aaosphaeria; species Aaosphaeria pasadenensis. Next base: position 4,008 of record JAKLMB010000034.1, read on the forward strand.
CGTTGTTCCTCCCCAAATTGCAGCCCAGGGGAATGATAACCTCGACAGCGTTCTTGAGAGGCTTTTACGCAAGATCAAGCCCGCTGATTGCGCTTTCATAATTGCTTGTGCTCCGATATCATCCGCAGATGTTTTGAAATCCAGGGACTTCCGACTTGTAACTTCCGTGTCCACAGAAAGCGAGTCGATATTGCTGTGCAAATACAACGGAAACAAGCCAATCCCTAACGGCAACGGCGTTCACCACCAAAATGAAGACATCACTATCCTACAGCCAGTAGCGCCATCGCTTCCAGTACAATCGTTCTCTCACCAGCTTCAGGACCAGCTACAGAAACAGGGCTACACCGTAAAGACCAAGACAGGAGTTAGCGAGACCGATCCCACTGTCGATAAAGTATGCATTTCATTGCTTGAAGTACAAACCCCCATGCTGGAGAATCTCACCGAATCCGAATTTCAACATCTCCGAAGCTTATGGGTCGGATGCGAGCGTCTCCTCTGGATCACTGGCGGTCCCAACCCTTCCATGGGCATGGTCGACGGCCTTTCGCGATGTGTTAATATAGAAGTGGCCCTTTCCAAGTTCCAGGTCTTGCATCTTACTGAGTCTGGAGTGCAGACCGGCGGTGTTGATCTTGCCATGCGCGTGCTTTCGTCGTCGGAAATGACGGGGGATAACGAATTCCGCGAATCTGGCGGCCTGCTTCAGGTACCACGCATGTACAAGAGTCTAGGCCAAGACCAAGCCATTCGCCATCACCTCGAAGATACAACGAGGCTTGTCCAGCTTCACGATGAAGAGAAAGCTAGTTTCCACCTGACAATTGGCAAGCCCGGGCTATTGGATAGCCTTCACCTTGTTAGGAATGAGACATGTGTTGACATGCCGCTCGCCGACAATGAGATAGAGCTAGATATCAAGAACACTGGTCTCAACTTCCGCGATGTCATGGCATCTATGGGTCTGGTTCCCGTCACAGCTCTCGGTCAGGAAGCGAGTGGAATTGTGTTGAGAGCTGGAACACAGGCTGCAGAGTTCTTCAAGCCAGGAGATCGGGTAAGCACTTTGTCGGCGGGTGGTCTTCACGCAACCACAGCTCGAACGGATTACCGGGTTGCTGCGAAACTACCCGAAACCATGACATTTGCAGAGGGAGCGGCCGTTCCTATGGTACATGCCGCGGCTTACTACGCTCTTGTCAAGCTTGCGAAGCTTCGCCGCGGCCAGTCAGTCTTGGTTCATGCCGCTGTGGGCGGGTTGGGACAGGCAGCAGTCCAACTAGCCAAACATCTTGGTTTAACCGTCTTTGTAACTGTTGGCACAGAAGAGAAGCGGCGCCTCGTTCAGGAACGCTATAGCATCGCCGACGAGCATATTTTCAATTCTAGGGACGCAAGCTTCGCGAAAGGAATCCGGAGAGTCACAGAGGGACGGGGCGTCGACTGTGTCTTGAATTCGCTGTCCGGAGAGCTTCTTCGCGTCTCTTTCACCTGCCTTGCCACCTTTGGAACTTTTGTCGAGGTTGGCCTTCGTGACATTACAGACAACATGCGGCTTGATATGCCCACATTCAGCAAATCTGTTACATTTACATCACTAGACATACCGACCTTAATCGACCAAGATCCGACGGCGATAGGCCACGCCCTCGAAGAGGCTTTCCAGCTCTTGCGCGATGGAACTCTGCAGGTACCGTACCCCCTGGCACTCTATCCTGTCGGAAAGGTCGAGGAAGCCTTCCGAACCATGCAAAAGGGAAAGCACTGTGGCAAAATCGTCTTATCGTTTGATCGAAATGACGAGCCGATCGCACCTGTACTATGTCGTGCCAAGGACTCACTCAAACTTGAAGCCGATGTAACTTATCTTTTCGTCGGAGGGCTAGGAGGTCTTGGGCGCAGTCTCGCCGGACAAGTTGTCGCCTCGGGTGCTCGCCACATCGCGTTCCTGTCGCGATCCGGAGACAGCAAGCCCGAGGCCAAAGCCACCATCGAAGAGCTGACATCGTACGGAGCGCAGATAAAAGTGTACGCCTGTGATGTCGCCGATAGACCATCTTTTGCTGCCGCCATGGATCAGTGCTCGCAGCAATTGCCCACCATCAAAGGAGTCATCCAGATGGCCATGGTTCTTCGCGATGTCCCAATTGAGAAAATGTCGTACGAAGAATGGACAGTACCTATGCGTCCAAAGGTGCGAGGCACATACAACCTACACGAATACTTTGGAGCTGAGCGACCGCTGGATTTCATGATTTTCTGCTCCTCCTTCTCAGGTCTCTGCGGAAGCCCTGGACAGTCACAGTACGGAGCTGGAAACACGTTTCAAGATGCGCTTGCGCACCACCGCCGGTCCCAGGGACTCAAAGCCGTGTCGGTGGATCTTGGAATCATGCTTTCGGTCGGTATCTTGGCCGAAATGGGGGATCATACGTTCAAGCTTTGGGAAGACGCGCTGGGGATCCGCGACCACGCTTTTCACGCCTTGATGAAGAGCATAGTCAATCAGCAGCGAAAGGACGCCGCCACGGCAACTGAAGCGTGTGAAGTACAGATATGCTTGGGTCTCGGAACTGGCGACATCATCGCATCTCAGAAGCTTCCCAATCCTCCGTGGTTCACGGACCCGCGATTCCAGCCCCTCACGGTGACCAGCACGTCGTCTTGGGGAAGCTCGGATAAGGCGGCCGCATCCACTATTAATACGGGCGGCTCCATCCCATCGCGCCTTTCTCAGACCGCCGGAGCTAAGGATGGTGGCGCCTCTGCCGGAGCCATCATCAGCGCCGCCCTCGTTGCCAAGATGGCGGCCATCTTGCGCATCCCCACTAGCGAGATCGACTCCCGCCGCCCACTCTACACGTACGGCGTCGACTCTCTTGTCGCACTCGAGCTACGGAATTAGATTACGCGCGAGATGAAGGCCAACATGGCGCTCCTGGATCTACTGGCTACCGTGCCGATTGACGAATTTGCCCTGCAGATCGCGGGAAAGCTAAAATTAGTCTCAACGTAGTCTTAACGTGACAGAAACCTGCCTACCACTTTCATGAGGGTGGTATGCGACGACCGACAGTAGAGAATGTACACAACTGATTTCATGAGGCAAATAGACGTGATCGATGTTATTTGGATTTTCTTGATACGAAATTGAACAAGATGGAAGGAGGTACAGTGTAGTTCTGTCATATGGGAGGCTGTCTCTGAACGCATGGTGAAGACAGCCATTTTTGGGTATTAGACCGGCTGGTTCTCCGAGTTGCGTCTCGGCACTATTATTTAGACAAAGTAAGTTGCATCCATTCATTATAGCAGGATGCTGGGCCATTCTATTTAGTCGATATACATACAAAGATAAATCGACAGGTATATTGTCAAAACTGACAAGCTCACAAAGATATTCATGGTTCTAAGGTCTACAATTTACTTTCGTTCATGCACGTATGTGTTGATGTGAATGTTCGACTCAAAGTGGAACAGATATGAGATGATATGCTAGAGAGCCAGAGATTTGGATTGCAACAAGGCGTCTTTGAAACGCTTGACCAATGCTACGAGAGCGGCTTCTCTTGCCTGAATAGCTTGCAGCGCGGCATCGTGCTCAATAACTAAAGGACTCGACGCAGCCGAGGTCGACGACACGTCGCCGGGGGCTGACATCTTGGCTGAAGTCAGATGCTGCATCGACATCCTCGCGCGCGACAGCATGCTCTCCATAAGGTTGACAAGTACCAGCGGACGCGTCGCAGATGCGACGTCGAGTTCGAAAGTACCGAAAGAGAGTTTTGGGATGAAGCACGTCCGTGTCGCGCCAGAGCCGGCAGTAATTGGCCCATTGCGCTTGTGCAGGAGGAATGCCAGCATGTAGCGGTGCACTGTCTCCTGGATTTCCAGAAAGCGCAGGTAGGTTGCGAAGAGCAGGAGACGTGTCGGCTCGTCTACTGTTGGGGGTGATGGGAATGAGGCTGAAGAAGACGACCAAGACGAGGACGAAGACGAAGACGGGGATGTGGAAGTAGATGTTGGTAACGCGGAAGACATGGCACTGAGAACAGTGACAAAGGACTCGCTGAGTTCTATAGTGCGCACTGTGTCGTGTGCGCTGCTCGGAGGGGGAATGGAAGCTGATGTAATAAGGTGAGCGTCCAGGGTTGCGACACGCGGCATTGTCTGCAGATGCTTTGTCAAATGCACATGGAGCGAGGCCAGTTTGGAGACCCACGAGGCTGGGTCGATCAAGGGTTGGTTGTCCCGGCCATTATCCTTGGCCTCATCTCCCAATAATGAAGGTACCATGGAGGTGGCGGTTGGTGGAACAGATGAGACAGACGGATGGCGAGTATCACCAAGATGCGATGTAGCCAGGGAGGGAGGAGCAGATACCATGGTAGTGTTTGTAGTGGACAACATGTTGAAGAATGCATCCGATGACAGTAACTCATCGTAATCTTGACCGTTGCTGGCATTGTGACTTCTCACATCTTTGTCGACGGTATTTTCGTTGATATTGTTGCTATCATAATCAATGCATGGCATGGTGTGAGTGGGAGACATCAAGATATCTGATAGCCCCAGGCTATGATGTCCGCCGTGGTGTTGGGGCTGGTGATATTGTTGGGTGCCTTCAAAGGTAAAGGCAGTGGCTAGAGCGGAGGGTTCCACCAGAAGATCCCAATCCATATCCATGGCGGCGGAGGAGGGCGTAGTAGAAGTGCGACGACACTCAGGGTCATGGTGTTGTTGCTGTTGCTGTTGCTGTTGCTGCTGTGACTGTTGCAGGCGAGTTGGGGGACTGAAGGTGCAGTCGACGGACGATCGCTTGCAACGCTGACATTTGCGGTTGCTTTCGACGACGACGCACTTGAGTTTCGCCTGATGGCAGCGGTTACAGGCGCGGCGGTTGCGCACCTTAGAGGGGTTGACGTGTATCATGGACGCAGTGAGCAGGCGGCACTGGTACTAGCCAAGGTATCTCCGTATGAGTACATATGCGGCTGGGTGAAGCCCTCTTTAACAGATCCCGGCATTTGACATCAATGGATAGACAGGGACTGATAAACTCCCCCTACCTGGCTGCATGCGTCTGGCACAGACGGTCATACATATACTCCGTATCAAGATGTAGATAGATAGGTAGATTTGCAACTAAAGGTGCATGTACCTATCTGCTAGACCGTTTGATGATGCAGTCGATGCCTATGCAGTCTAGGCCAAACTAGACAGCGCTGAGCGGGTGGTTGTTGATTGCAATGGGGCGGGTACGGGGGACGATTGATAGGCTGTGGGGTGGTGGAGTGACAACGGCACAACGGGAACCGATGCGGGTTAAGGGTACCCTGTGCCTGTCCCTGTCATGAAGTCGTGAACTCGTGAAGCTTGACCCTCTTGTTGGACAAGTACCCAGGGAGGCACGTAGCTAGGTGGCGAGGGACGGTAGGTACCAGCAGATCATGTGATTGGAGAGATTCCGGAAGAAGTCAAGCGTATGTGTAAGCAAACTGACCAATCGAAGCGGGATTGTCGAACGATGTCATGGCACAAACTGCTGGCGGGGATTCATTAGGGATGCTCTTCTTAGACTGGGGTATCCGCTTTATTCTCTATTCTCTCTTATATCTCTTGTACTCCCTTTTGCCCCCTACCGCTTCATTGCTTCTTGTATCTTCTCTGTCGTGATACATGATGAGGTTCCTATGCCTTCATGGAATGGGTTCTAATATCCAGGCATGTACTAGCTCATAAAGCACACATTTGTCCTGTCACAGTACTTGCTGCTAACTACGACATTGAAGGTGTTTGAAACACAGACAGGTAGACTAGGTTACCTTCTTGTTCATTGCGCAGAGAACTAATTCCTTCTCAGCGCCCTTCCGATACCAGCTACCTAGTCATGAATTTGAGTTTGTAGAAGGCATGCTCCAACATCCCCAAGCACCAGGTAGGTTTGGTACTCCTAGCACTGCATTCCCTCATAACTTCCTGCCCTGCAGATACTACGTGGTAGAGTTACTTACTTTACTTTGAACAGAGATCAGGGATATGTTTCCTGCTGATGGCAACTATTATGCTTACTTTAATCACGACACCGACACTGTTCTGAGCGCGCTGTTGGACCTTGACGAATACATTCGCGTTGAGGGTCCTTTCGATGGTTTGCTCGGCTTTTCACAAGGTGCTTTGCTGGCAGCAACCTATCTTGCTCACCGGTATCCTGGAGCAGAGCATTCTGCCTACCACACAATCAAATGCGCTGTCTTTATCTGTGGAACGCCTCCCTGGCAGGTAGTAGGTGGGGAGCCACGGATTATCTCGGAGAAGCTCTCGTCTTGGGCTACTCTATCTCTCTTCCCTGGACTCGCCAAGCATGATTCAAGATCATGGACAGATTCGGAAATTTTCCATTTACTATTTATGTTCCATTGGCTTCAGAGTCGCTAGAATCAACTGGATACTCAATTTTCATTGCTGTCAGAAAATCTAGTGACCTGTGGGTCCAGAGCACTTGTTTTTCTCCTTCACCATGACTAGCACAGATGTTGCTGCAAAGCGACTTCCTTCTGAAATGTCTCCCTTGGGAATACCCCAAGCTGATACAGCCATTCAGAAAAAATCAAATATTGACAAAATACTTCCAACTCCATCGATTCAAGTCGAAGATACTGACGCTCGTCCTATCGCCGTTCAGATTCGAGGATTCCGATTTCAGTTTCTGAATTTATCGTAAGATCTTTGAACCTCCGAGTCTTGTTCCTTAATATCCTCTGATGCAAAAAGAATAGACTTTGTTTATGTCTCTTTCTCTCCACCCTAGAGAGTACTGTCGTGGGAACTGCACTTGTTCCTATTACGAATGATCTAGGCGGTTTCCGCATTAGCAGCTGGGTGATTACATCGTACCTGTTAACATACACCGGTGCGTCTCCATTCGCCCCCAAGAGTCTGAGATTGCTTTTTCCTAACAGTGCCTAGGTTTCCTTACAATTCTAGCAAAGTTGAGCGACATATTTGGGAGGCGTGCAATAATGATTGTGTGCCTTGTACTCTTCATTGCATTCTCTGTGGCATGTGGACTTGTGAGATCAATCGAACAGCTGTGAGTTATGACCGTTCATCTGTTGAAAAGAGGGGTATCGCCTGATCCAAAACAGAATCATTTTCCGTGCATTTCAAGGAATTGGCGGAGGTGGTATCTACACAATGACTTTCGTCATTCTACCAGAAATAGTACCTAAAGAAAAGTATGCCGTGTATGCAGGCATAATCTCTGGAGTTGCAGCCATGTCGAGCTTGCTTGGACCTATCTTTGGAGGCGTTATCTCAGATCAGGGGACATGGAAGTGGATATTTTTCCTGAAGTATGACCCTTAACTGATCTTGATCCAACAAAAAATCTGTCTAACATATTAAAGTGCACCGGCAGGGGCAGTAGCATTAATTCTCTTCTACTTCACTCTTCCGCGAAACTTCCCTCATCCACCTAACCAAGAGTCAATGACAATGGACTCATTGCGATCGAAACTCCGAAGAATTGACTTCATCGGTGCACTCATTCTTCTTTCATCCTCGATTCTCCTCGTTACAGCCATTGAAGAAGGCGGCATTCGTTACTCTTGGAAGAGCGCGCTGGTACTCACCCTGCTGGTCCTCTCTGTTATACTTCTATTTGGTAACATATTTTGGTCCCGCTATTTGCTCAACCGAACGACAAAAAAAGAGTCTATTTTGCCGTGGATAATAATGACCGATAAATATGCTATCGGCCTTCTCCTGGTATGCCTTTTTACTGGCTTAGCGTTCATTACTTGCATTATCATTCTACCTCAGAAATTTCAGGTCGTGTATGGTGATTCAGCGTCGGAAGCCGGCTACCGACTACTGGCTCTGACACTGATTACACCGATCGGTTCAGCTATCTCCGGTATACTTCTGCAAAAGGCCAGAGTGCCTCCTCTATATGTTTTTCTAGGAGGATGGGCTTTCATAATGTTGGGCGCGGGTCTGCTCACTACGATGGCAGCCTCAAGGGAGCCTTTTCCCATTCGAGAGTATGGATATCAGATCATCATGGGCTTCGGTTTCGGCATCAATCTGGCTACTGTGGTGATGGCTGCACCACTTGCTTTTTCAGCCAAGAACTTGGGTGAGTTGATTCGCGCATTACTACACTGTGTAGCCTGACGTTGAAGCAGCTGTCGGCATGGGAATTAGCAACCAATTTCGAGTTCTTGGTGGATGCATCGGGGTTTCCATCTGCGCCAACATATTGAACAGTCGTATTACCAATAAACTCACAGGAATCCTCTCTCCAGATCAGATCAAAACCTTACTTGGCTCAGCAAACACAATTTCAACCCTCCCAGCTTGGCTGAGGGACGACATTCGGGGTATATTTGCGGTTAGTTTCGTCCATCAAATGCGGGCGATATTAGGCCTAAGCGCCGGAGGACTATGCGTAACTCTTCTCATGATTGAGCGTCGTCCGCGATTCCAGCAATAAGGGTTCCTCCGACGCTTGTAAGGGTCTATGCATGTATATGCATGGGGTAGCTCGCCAAGACAATGTAATGATGACCAGGAACCCAATCCACACTTGGGCTGGGAACGCTCTTTGTAATTCAGTCATTCTTATTCTATTCACCTATTGTTCCTGAGAGATATTAAACTCTTCTAATGCCGCTATTTTACCCAGATTTTGTCACTACAGCAAAACGTAATTGCAACTTGACTCCCAATATGTCTTCGAACAGTAGGCTCATCGATGACCTTCCTCCAGCTATGAGAACGAAGCCGATGGAAGTTATGGCTCTTGGATTCAGTAGAACGGGTATGGCCAACCGCTCCTTGTTCAGGTACACTTCTAATTTTCAGCAGGAACTATGTGTTAGTAATGCTCTACCAAGATCCGTTTCTCAGCTGATATGAATACCTTAGCATTGAAAATTGCTTTAGAGAAACTGGGATACAGAGTGTATCACATGTCGGAATGTGTCACGAGATGGCAAGACAAGCATCTTCAGCTTTGGGATGAAGCTATCCAGGCAAAACTGCTTGCCAAAGGGAAACCGTGGAGTGGAGATGATATTGACAAAATTCTCCAAGATTACAATGCATGTGTACCTGTAACATCCTCGTGAATTATATCTACTGACAAGCAATACAAACTTCAGGCTATTGAAGACATTCCATGCATCATGTTCCTGGATGAACTGATGGAGAAATACCCTGATGCCAGAATTATTCTCACAAATCGCGATATCGACTCCTGGGATGTATCTGTCCGTCAGTCTATCTTTACGATCGTTCAATGGAAGACGCTTCCATTTATCTCAGCGCTTGATCCTGTAAGGAAACCTTGTACATGACCTTCACGGACACTTTGTTGATATGCTGCTTAGATTCTTTGGCGTCCGTATCTGTCAATTCTGCAGACGATTGTGAACAAATGGACGGATGGAGATATCTCTAACGACCATGCCTTACGCAAGACCTACGAGGACCATTACGCCTATATTCGGGCAAAGGTACCCAGGGAAAAGATCTTGGAATTCCAGTCCAAGGACGGTTGGGGGCCTCTATGTCATTTTCTAGGGAAAAAGATTCCGGACGGTGAGGAGTATCCAAGAGTCAATGATGCAAAATGGACGGTTAGAATCCATGGCTTCATATATTACTTGAGAATATGGCATTGCACCCAGAGGTACCTGGCATCAGGTGCAGTGCTGTTGATCGCAATCGGAATCGGCTATTGGAAGTTGATGAAATAAGGATTGAATTCTACTTGTCGAGGAAATCGTTGCATCTTCATAGGTAGATAGACTCCTCAGTTCCAACATACATGATGTAGCTTCATGTCTATATCAGTAGACCCTTGACGGGCCAGTCACTTTCACGTTCAAGGTTGATGTGCTTGACCGAAACCTGAAATGCTGCTATGCCGACCGGATAAAAGGAAATCTATTACCTAGGACTAGTTGTATCTTGAGATAACGTGTTGCGGCACAGCTCGTATGTATGACCTTGATGCCTGCAGCTGCATAAACAGGTCCTGGAAATCTGCACATCGGTGGCGTTGTAAGATAAACTCAAAGTTTATTGAATACATGTCCGCAGTAATCCCCCTTATTCTACTTTTCCTTCTTCTCGGACGTGTTACCGTAATGAGTTGAGATATTCTGTACAAGAACGGAGATCTTCCGGCGCGGCCCGGTCTGTCCCTAACATTGCCCAGAATTGAGGATGCTCGAACTTTATCCATCTATATAACTGTACTCCAACTCTTTTCAAACTTACAAGTTCCTTAATTCATCGTTCATATACCTTAGAAAGATTCAATATGTCTCATAATTCTAAGAAAGATAATGAAAGGCTGACTGAGACTAGTCAAGTCAATTCGCCCGTAGCTAGTCCTTCAATACCGCTACAAGACCAATGTGACTGCATCGATGATTTGCCTTACGAACCCATTGCCGTAGTTGGATTTTCTTTGAAGTTCGCTCAAGATGCCACTGATCAGGAATCCTTCTGGAGCCTGTTGATGGAGAAGCGTTCTGCACTCACTACTGTGCCACCTGAAAGATACAACGCGGCCGCCTTTGTGAGCTGCATTGATCTGAAGTTCCATACTCCAATGCTAATTTGCTTGAGTAGAAAGACATGAGCAAAGCACATTTCATTAGAGAGAATCTAGGATCGTTCGATGCACCTTTCTTCACGATTTCTCCGGCCGAGGCTGAATGCATGGACCCACAACAACGTTTGCTGTTGGAAACTGGTTACCACGCCTTAGAGAACTGTAAGAGATCCGTGGAAGTGCCACAAGATAATATGTAACTTTTACTCATTCGCAATTTTTAGCCGGAATTTCACTCGACAAAGCAATGGGCTCAAACACATCTGTGTACGTTGGAAACTTCACACATGACTTTGAAACAATTTCCACTCGCGACCCAGAAACTTTCTGCCCGGCACAAGGTTATTGGAACAAGCAATTCAATCCTTGCGAACCGACTGAGTTGGTTTTTTGACTTTCAAGGTCCAAGTGCAGTGATTGATACTGCATGCTCTAGTACCCTCGTCGCGCTACACATGGCTTGCCAGAGTCTGCAAAATGGAGATGCTAGTATGGTAGGGAATACTTTGTATTGACTTAAAGGCAATCACTAACAATGATAGGCTATGGTAGCAGGTTGCAACCTCTTTTATGACCCTTCGGTAGTAGGGAACTTGAATAGCCTTAATTTTTTGTCTCCCGACGGCAAGTGCTTCAGCTTTGACTCTCGAGCGAATGGTTACTCGAGAGGTGAAGGTATTGGCGCTGTGTATTGGCGTTGTTATGTTGAAGCGCCTTTCAGTCGCATTACAGCATGGCGATGTCATCAGAGCGGTAATTAGAGCAACAGGCTCGAACCAGGATGGCCGCACCCTGGCATCACACAACCCAGTGGACGTGCCCAGGAACTATTGATCCGTTCGACCTACGAACGTGCCGGTCTTGATATGGCTCTCACGAGATATTTCGAAGCTCATGGTACCGGGACACCGCTTGGTGATCCAATAGAGGCTGAAGCGATTGCGAACGCATTCCAAGGACATACGTCGCCAGACCATGTGATGTTCGTGGGTGCAGTAAAGCCCAACATTGGCCATCTTGAAGGTGCAAGCGGCATCGCAGGACTTATCAAGACAATCATTGTGCTCGAGAAGGGAATCATTCCTGCCAACATTTGGCTCGATCGTATCAATCCACTAATCCGTGCTACCTCGTGGCATTTGGCATTCCCTACAGAGGCGCTTATCTGGCCAGCCCAGGGTATACGTAGGGCTTCTGTAAATTCCTTCGGATTCGGCGGTACAAATGCCCATGCAATCCTCGATGACGCCTACCACTTTCTTCGGGCCCATAACCTCAATGGAAAACATGCAACCGAAGCAACTCCTTGCCTCCATCCTAAATCCCCAAAGCAAATGGCAACTCAGAAAGCGATGGCAGGTCCAGAGCAGACAAAGCTGTTCACCCTATCAGCTGCAGACGAAGGTGGAATATTACGCATGAAAGCTGCATATAGTAGGTGGATGGAATGCATCGGAAATCGGCATGATCCGAAGTGCATCGACGACCTTATTTACACGCTATCCGCCAAACATAGTCAGCTTACGTGGAAATCATATGCAGTGACTGCTCCATCAGGCATGCCACTGTCTGATTGGGAATGGTCAAATCCAGTCCGGTCAGGTATAGTCAACATTTGTTTTGTATTTACAGGACAGGGTGCTCAATGGCGTGGAATGGGAAAAGAACTGATGCAAATCGAATCATTCAGACTCAGCATGGAAAGCGCAGGACAATTCTTTATTTCACTCGGTTGTACATGGTCATTAATAGGTATCTCTCACTCATTCTTCAACTGGGAAAACCATCTAACGATGCGTAGATCAGGTCTATAGCACCGACATTACAAATGACAATCTTTCTCGCGCGCACTATAGCCAACCTATCTGCACAGCTATTCAGGTGGCCTTAGTAGATCTGCTCAAAAGTTGGGACATTAGGCCAGCCCTGGTTGTTGGACATTCCTCGGGCGAGATCGCAGCTGCGTATTGTTCGAATGCAATCTCCAAGGAGGCTGCTTGGAGCGTTTCATACTATCGCGGACTGGCAATATCTCTGGCCCAAAAGACTTCTACCCGGGCAGGATCCATGATGGCGGCCCAAATATCACCCGCGGAACTTTCTAGGTACCTGTCTGCATGGAATTGTGATCATCCGAAGGAAGACTGGATAACGCTCGCTTGCCATAATAGCCCTTGTAGTGTTACAGTTGCTGGTTCAAAGGATGCCTTGGAATCACTCTCAGAACAATTCAAGAAGGACGGTATACTATTCCGGTTTCTTAATGTCGACACAGCTTACCATTCATCGCATATGAATGAAGCTGCAGAACTGTACGAAAATCTCCTAATGGACATTCAACCTGGCACACAGCCCCTAGGCCCAGTGAGAATGGTGTCAACAGTTACTGGGGTTCAACCAACTACGCATGAACTTCGAACAAAGAGATATTGGGTTTCCAATCTTACTGCCCCGGTTCGATTTGATGACGCCATTCGAACAATATGTGCACCCACCGGGAAAAAGCTCAGAAGGGGAACGCAGCTACTTTCGGCTAACTACTTCCTCGAGATTGGACCACACTCAACACTGAAATCACCTCTGCGAGATATTCTGAGTAAATTTGGCCAAAACATAAACAGCAACTACTCCTCTGTTTTAGTGCGAAATCAATCCTCACGAAGTTCTATCTTACGCTGCATGGGTCAGCTTCATTGCGCCGGGGCTCGGGTTGATATAGCTGCAATCAACGGTTTACCAGCAGCAACACAGATGCTTACCAATCTTCCCCCGTATCAATTCAATCATTCTCAAGTGCATTGGCTTGAAGGTCGCATCAGCAAAGGGTACAGATTTCGCGCACATCCGGCTCATCCACTCTTAGGCAATCAGGCTGCAGACTGGAACGACTTTGAGCCCCGCTGGAATAATCGATTTGTTGTCAAAGATACATCATTCTTAGGGCATCACAAGGTAAGTAATGGCAACAATATTCATATTCCTTCCATTTAACTTTGACTAGGTTAATGGAATGATGGTATACCCAGCTGCAGGCATGCTGGTAATGGCTATCGAGGGCTCACGACAGATCATAAGAGACAGTAAAGAAATAAGTGGATATCGTTTTCAGAATGTTGTGTTCAAGAATCCTCTTGTTCTCACGAATGATCCTTACGGGGTTGAAACTCAGATGTTTCTGCGACCTATGTATGATACCACGAATCAGGCATTACCATCTTGGCACGAATTCCGTATCTGTTATTACGACAAAGACAATTGGAGTGAGTCCTGCCGAGGCTGTATTCTGGTGGAACTGTCGAACCAAAATTGGACTCCTTCCGGGGTGAGCGAAGATCAAGAAGAGTTGGCGATGCACTTCGCTCGCCTAAAGTTAGGACTGCTCCGGACCCATATCTCATTGACCAAGTCAGATGTGTATCAGTCAATGAAAGAGTCTGGTCTGGATTATGGACCAACTTTCCAGGGACTCGATCACATCAAAGTCAACAATGAAGGCGAAGCTACAGGAGTTGTAGACTTACATCATTGGAAATCAAACTCGGAACAAATCATCTCCTTGCCCCACGTCATTCATCCTAGTGCATTGGATGCAATACTTCAACTCATATTTCCAGCACTGACTGGACTGGGGAGACATGAGATGCCCACTGCAGTACCTATTTGCGTCAAAAGGCTTTGGATCAGCGCGCAGATAGTGAACGAGCAGCAGACAGATCTTCTCAATGTGCATGCTTCATCAAATTTCAAGACAACGCGGGAGATTGATGGCCATTTGGTTGCAGCCCGACCAAATACTAGCGAAGTACTTCTCACTGGAGCTTTGAGCATGACGGTCATTGCAAGTGCGGGTCTTACCGCTGAACGTAAAGACACCGATCGTTGTCGCCTTTACCATGTAGCCTGGGGACAGGACATCGCTCTGCTCACAAACTCCCAAGTCTTGGAAACATGCTGTATGGATTTACAATTGAGTAGAATGTTGCCGTTGGAAGATGTAGAAATACAGAAGGAATGGCTATGCCGAACAGCTATCACGAAGACCCTGCAATCCCATCCAGAACAGGTTTCGGCGGTGGCTCCATACCTGGAAAGGTATATTGGATGGATGCGACAACAGGTTGCATGCGAACATAAAGGTCTTACCTCCTTGTCACCATCATTCAAGGGAAGAGCCGAGGCCGATGCTCAGTCTGATGTGGAGGGTCAAATCGTTGTCAAGATTGCGAAGAATCTGCCTAAATTACTCAACGGGGAGCTGGACCCTCTCTCCTTCTTGTTTTCTGACGATCTTCTGGAACAATACTACCAGCACGGACAATGGCCTGGAAACATACTTCCAAAATTAGCCAATTGGATAAGAACAATGGTGTTCAAAAATCCCTCAATGAGGATTCTTGAAGTAGGCGCTGGTACCGGCGGTCTTACTTCTGCCCTTCTAGGCAGCCTTGATTGCCATGGAGATAGGCATAAAGTGTTTCCATTCGCCGAGTACGTCTACACAGACATATCTCCAGGATTCTTCTCTCGAGCGAAAGAAAAGTATAAGAACTCGCGAATGACATTCAAGGTCTTAGATATTTCAAGAGATCCAGAAGCGCAGGGGTTCGATCTAGGGGCCTATGATATTGTCGTTGCATCAAATGTCATTCATGCGACACCTGATCTCCAAGTGTCACTCAGAAATTGCCGGCGTCTTCTCAAGACTGGGGGCAAGATTATCTTACATGAGAGCATGGATCCCAATAATCTACTAATAGGTTTCATTTTCGGTCTTCTTCCTGGTTGGTGGTTGGGCACCGAATCGCAACGTAAATGGAGTCCACTCGTATCTCAGACAGAATGGCACCAGATGCTACTCAGTTCCAACTTCTCAGGCGGCGAGATTGTTCTCAAGGAGGGTCCTGGGTCAGATGGGCCAAATCCCAGATCAGCAGTCATACTGTCTACAGCCATCGACGAGGAGAATTCTGCTAATCGGAATAATGAGGATTCTGTCATCGTCATCTACGAGCAGGCTATTTCTGCACAAGCAGACATAGCCCAATCGATCAAGGAGCAAGATTCATCTCGTAAAATCATTCAACTACAACTCATCGATAGTCGCGCTGCGCAAGATTTAGACTTCACCCGCGCAACGTGTGTCTTTCTCTCCGAATTCAACTCTCAGCTTTTATCCAGCATAAGCGGTCGGGATATATCGTTACTTCAGATGATCTGTTCCACTGCTAAACAGCTGCTGTGGATAAGTGGACAATGTGCAAGCAGGGAAAGAAGTCCACTCTATAGTATAGTGAGAGGGCTTGCTCGAACAATTGAATCAGAAGATCTTGATTTTAAATTCTTGACAGCAGCGATGGAGTACCCATACAACGCTCAAAGAGTCGCGAATCATATTTGGTCAATCCTGGACAACTGCCAACCGCGGTCTGACACTACCTATGAGAATGAGTACCTAGAAAAGGGCGGGATACTCCATATTAGCCGTGTTATGCAGGCAGAAAGTCTTACTTCTGAGATCTTTCGACCTTCTCAGGCACTCTCAACCAACGAACACTGCTGGGGAGAGTTTTCCTCGCAGCTTGTTAGCCTTGAGATTGCTTCGGTCGGCCTCATCGACACACTGAGATATGTGCGACACTCTAAAACGCAGGGGACTCTCGCTCCTGGAGAGGTAGAAGTTGAGGTAAAGGCCGTAGGCTTGAACTTCAGAGACATTCTGAGTGCACTTGGCCAAGGCACGGACGATTATTTTGGTAATGAACTCGCCGGGATTATAACCAAAGTAGGCTCAACTGATGCCCATGGCCTTAGGATCGGTGACAGGGTCTTAGGCCTCGCCACTGGGACGATGAAATCATTAATCCGATGTAACGCGTACCAGCTTTGTCGACTACCGCTTGATATGTCTTTCATTACAGGAGCTGCCCTCCCATTGGTATTCTGCACGGCCTATTACAGTCTGGTCACCTTAGCTCACGTTGAGGCAGGCGAATCTGTATTAATACACTCAGGCGCCGGGGGCCTTGGTCAGGCGAGCATTCAAATCTGCAGAATGCTTGGATGCAGAATCTATACTACTGTATCTACTAATGAGAAGGCTACGATGCTTGTTGAAACATACGGTATTCCAAGAACTCATATCTTCTCGAGCAGAACCTTAGACTTTGCAAAGGGGATATCAAGGCTCACTGACGGGCACGGAGTGGACGTCGTATTAAATTCTCTTGCTGGCGAAGCGTTACGCAGGTCCTGGGAATGTATTGCTCCTTTCGGGCGTTTCATCGAGTTGGGAAAGAAAGATATCTACACGACCGAGTCTTCTACCTTTAAAGGACTCCCTATGTCTCCTTTCTCGAAGAACGTCACATTCGCGAGTGTTGACCTTCCACAGCTTTACGAGCGGGGTGACCGAATCAGCAGTATACTTCGTTCAGTAATGAAGCTTGTCATGGAGAAAAAGGTTCAAGCGCCGAAGCCACTGCATGTTATGGGGTGCAGCAAAGTCCAACAAGCCTTCAGAAAAATGCAATCGGGAAATCACATTGGAAAGTTTGTGTTAAGCTTCTCAGACAATGAGAGAATTAGAATCCAGGGTCGACAGGGCTTCGGTCCGTTATTCGATCAGAGATCTACCTACATATTAGCAGGTGGATTGGGTGGAATATCTCGAAGCATCTGTCGTTGGATGGTGAAAAGGGGGGCATGCAATATAGTTCTGCTTTCGCGATCCCAAGGCCATGATCGAGGATTGGCAGCATTCGCAAGTGACCCTGAGACGAGTGGAGCAACGATAAAGACAAGAGTGTGTGACGTCAGCAATGAACAGCAACTAGTTTCAGTTCTGAAGGATGTGATGGCCACAATGCCGCCAATCAAAGGCTGCATACAAGCTGCTATGGTCTTGAAGGTAAGTAAAACACCCTAAGGGCCAAATTTGCAAAACCTGACTGTTGAAAGAACTCGACCTTTCAGAATATGACCGCACAAGACTGGGCCGCAGCAATCCGGCCCAAGGTTGCAGGTTCGTGGAATCTGCACACCCATTTACCCAGGGAATTAGACTTTTTCATTCTCCTTGCCTCACAGTCTGGTCTACTAGGAGCACACGGCCAATCCAATTATGCAGCTGGAAATACCTACCAGGATGAACTCGCTCGTCACAGAGTGAGACATGGACAAAAAGCAGTATCTATTGATCTAGGAAGCGTTACCTCGGTAGGATACGTAGCGGATAAGAGTGATGTAAAAGCAATTGCACGACGAAACGGCATTGAGGACTTTCACGAAGACGACTTGCTCCAACTTCTCGAGTATTACTGTGATCCAAACTTATCCTTGCTGGACGAATGGCAGGCGCAAGTAATCACGACGCTCGGAGTTCCTTCTGACTTGAGACGAAAGGAGATCACCGAACCTGCATGGATGGGAAAGCCGTTATTCAAAATTTTGCACCAAATTGAGCCTACCATTTTGGAACCCCAGAAAAGTTTTAATGAAGTGGGGAGTTGCCAAACCTTGCTGCGAGAAGCAAAGTCTATCGGTGATGCTGGGGATATCATTTGTGAAGCTGTTCGAACGCATTTGGCAAGCCTACTCGCAGTAGACCGAGAGGACATAAATGCAACCAAGCCAATGCATGCCTACGGTGTTGATTCACTGGTTGCAGTAGAGCTTAGGAACTGGTTCGCGAAGAGCACTGGTGCAGATGTTCCGGTGTTCGAGATTTTAGGAAACACGCCAATTGCCTCACTGGCCCGCAGTATAGTGACGAGGAGTAAGCTTGTAACCATTCCTAAGTAGTATATTTAATACTATCGATCTATTTCCAAAATACAACAACGTCTATATGCCGCTATGTATAGTATCTTCTCCTCTTTCTCAACCTACAACACTGCTTTGGGATCATGGGAGATACGCATAGTGGCAGGACAGCAATCAACTAGAAAGCATTGTCTCGGTTATAGCTCGCTTCTTCTCTTACAAAGTTTAAAGACATCAGAGCAGTTCCTACAACTTTCATCAGTGTGCCTGTTTTTCGATTCTACAATCTTCTACCTGTAAAGTTCCGCTGCTAATAAAGATAACTGCATTAGACAAGTTCAGAAATTATTTAAAGGGACTCACTCAACATTGCAACACTACAAAGATGTAACTCCAACCTATCTCTTCATAATTACGTTGCAGCTGCGATACAGAAAAATATACTCCCCTAATAATACTTCTTGCCCCGCTCTACACGCTTTCCAATCTCCTCATGATCTTCCAAGAAACACATCTCCAAGTTGTTTTCGTTTACCGAGCGGACCTTGACGACGTGCTTCCATACTGTTCCCTTTCCGACGCCTGCACCCGTCCCATCCAACTTTGCAGACCGACTCGAATTCATTGCAAGAGCAACAAGATCACCTACATGTTCCCAGCAGTTGCCCCCGTAGTACCTCCCATGGAGAACAGTGACCAATAGCCAAACCATGTGTAAGCACGCGGCTGTGGCGTACAGAAGCAAAGCAGCCAGTGCGAAGAATGCAGTTCTACCCTGGAGCATCCATCCGTAGACATAGCGATCAAATTTTATATCAATCTTGTATTCATCCTGGTGCTCGGGCATGTTCTCGGGCTGCACGGAATCCTCGGCAGAAAGTTCCACCACTATGGAACCAGCGGGCTTGTCGTAGACGTACGACAGGCGGAAATCTGTGTTCAGACTGCGAGCAATGCCATCGGCGAGTAGGAGGCTCAGAAGCGATGACACGAACTTCTCGCTCACATTGAAGTTGCTGAAGTTGCGTCGTGCGTCGTCTGCAGTGCGTGAAGGAGCGTACAAATTGGCCGTCTTGGTGCTTTGGCCGAAGGTATACGCTGTGAACACCCACAGGAGACTGCTGATCGCACTTTCTGGCGCATAGGACGGTCCATTTAGGGGGTTCGTTGCATTAGAGTTCAAATATGAGGCCCAGTCGAGCTGTATGTCGATAGGCTTGGTAGATATCCCGTGTTCAGAATACGAGAGTCTGTCCCGTGAGTGACGAAAACCTCGCAGGCTTTCGGTGACATTGCTTGATATGGTCCAATTTTGAGAGCTTAGTGAAAGCTCACTCGCAAACCATCTTGCATCGAGAGAACACGCCACGTACATGCTTGTAAGATTATCATCGGTAGTTGCGTTAGGGTTAGGGTTACTCAAAGTGGCAAGTCCCAGCAACGACGATGTGGCGTTGATCCGAGTATCCTTCATCCATTGGAATCCATCATTCGTGTTACCAAATTCTTTCCAGATTGCTGAGTCCTCGCTAATGGTATATGGAGGAGCCCGCCGGCGTTCGCCCTCCGGAGTCCACGCACTGTCAACGTCCGGAAATGTAATATCTTGTGGCTTCCTGCTCTCCCAACTATCTGCTCGACATTTCACAGAAACGACGGGTTGTTTTATAGTAGTATGTTCGGAAACGCGCAATCGAGAAACCGGTACCTGCCGTATGTTTCCGAAGTTCTCGCGCCTTGAGTATCCAAAGTAGTATCCCAGAGCGGTGGTCGCCAAATCAGTGACGACTGTTGAGTAGACCACGGACGAATCGTCACAATTCTTCTCGGCACATGAAATGATTGCCTCGCGTTGCGCCCCACTGAAAGAGGCGCCGAATCTTACACCGCCCATATTAGCCATACCTATATAGGTCATCCACTGGCCCCGAAGATGTCAGCTATGTTGGTTAAACGAAACCAAAGATCCGATTGATATCTTACCCTTTGATTTATATCTGGGTATCCAGATGTTGGGCAGCCTATAGTCTTGAATTCGATGGGATCTATTTTGCGGCATTCCTTTGGTCCCCTGGATATGGGAAATGAGTCGTTCAGCACTTGTGGCCATAATACATCGCCACTCTTTTTTATATAGAAGGATGATTTTGCTGCCGGGAACGCTTGTTCAAGCTTGACCTATATCGGAGGTACGTCAGTCTCGCTCAAATAGGAACAATACAGGTATAACGTCAGTATATCAATATGCCATGTCATGTGCTTTCTTGTTTACAGATGACGCTGCATTCGGGTGTGACTTACCCAGCCGGTTGATGGAATAAGCAAAATGGCAGACGCGGGGCCTGCAACAATAGACACAACAAAGACAATGAGAAGAAGAGAAGCAAATTTCCAATTCTTGGAGAATGCTGACCACCACGACTTTTTGCACAGCATGCCGAAACCGCCGATTTGATAGGAAGCGTTGAGAAGACCAAAAGGTACGCCGTGCTTCGCGATTAGCAATCTTCGCATGTGGTAGAAAACAATATAAGAAAGTGATGAAACCATGATCAGATCATGAACTTTAGCTAGAAGTTGCCAGCCCTTTAGCTCTCTTATACGGCCCGTTTCCTTGTTGATATCGAAGTCGACCCATGGTACTTTTCCCATGTTCAGACATGCCAAAACGACGACAGTGCCAACGCCGAGAATATGGACGAAGAACTCGATGAAGGGAAATCCCCTTTTCCAGACTACCTTGGCTTCTTCGTCGGTATTGGATTTGGTAAGGAACGAGGACCCCCCATACTCCACGTTGTGAGAGGGGGAAAGGAACGGCTGTTCGACTTGCGACATAATCGTTACATAGACTGATTACTATGTAGAAGAAGAAATAAGAGATTGGGAAGGTTAATAGAGGCTGGCAGTTATGATAGACTCCATGACTTACGCTGTATGCAGTTATATGGTGTCTTGTCATCAAAAAGAAAACATCCAAGAGATCGCACCAACGTAAGAGACGATGCATCTCTTGAGCGCCACTTGCTGTTACCGCCGATGCTCCGCTTAGGGCTCCAGTAATATTTTCATATGTGATATGCCAATTTGAAGGCGCAGATAAACAATAAGACGTGTCTGAGTAGTATGATCAGGCTGAAGTTTCAGCCTTATAGAGGCTACATCATTATGGCAGCTCTTTAGGAATATACTGAATTTCGGTCTCGCCGTATGCTATAATTAGGAGTAAGGCACTCAGTACAAGGCAGTTTGCGAACCTGCATTAATTTTTCTACATTTCTTTCAAACTATGAAAGCTAACAATGAATGGTAAATCACTTTCAATATATCTTTTCTAACTACTATATAGTACGAGGAGTTTTTATTTATTACTAAATATAAGTATCTTGTTAATACTACGATTTATCCTACTCAATACTGTTCTAAACTGTACTGCACTATCGTATGCTTCAACACATTCTGCTTCGTCCTCATTTGTCATGCTTGGTCCTACGCTGTCCTACGCTGTCCAACCTCGTCCCGTCCCGTCCGACACTATCCTGTCCCGTCCTGCGCTGTTCTGTCCTAGACAGGTAGGGCAGTAAAATAAGTAGCTGCCTGATCATGACAGGAACAACTCAATGCTAGATAATGTTTTACTGCGGGGTTGTGTCAAACACAAGCCTAGGGAAAATAGGTTGAACAATCCCCTGTGTTAGCTAGAGTCGCCAAAGAACCTACATGCGCAGGAACACACAGATAGGCTCTGTGGAGACGAAGCATTCCCTAACATAGTTATGTAACTAGGTCATGTGACGGATCTGTAGATTTGCTGCAGCGAATCTTCAAGTTCATGGCTTTATCAGTCTGTCTTGACAAACTTATGAACCTACCAAAAGCTTTAAATATTTATAGGTATTTATAGACAGAGCATTACTGATCAAACATGTTAGGCAAATAGGCAAAACGTAGTACTGTGCACGAGTGTCAAGCTCTCGGTTCCTGCTCAGCCACATGCACTACACTATCCGGCGCGTAGCTGCAGGGGATGTTTCAGCCTTGCCGCATCCTCGATATAAGGTAACTCCTCTGCGACTTTGCAGTCCCGGTACTGGAGTCCCTACATAAATCGCTACGTCTTTTGCCAATAAAACTGTGCGCTTCCGTTACATCATGGATTTCGTCTCTGGTATTATCGGGATCCAAAGCCTTCTTCATTCACAACTTGTCCAATACTCGATCGAACATCTATACTCAGGCCGCCGCCATCTCGACGATTGGAGACCTATCAAAGGGAAATACCTGGAGGTCTTTGACCTAAATGCTGGTTCCGACTACCTTCCCAATGTCCTCGTGAAAACCGGAGAAGACACGAGTACTGGTCTGCAAGATCTCCATGATCTACCCCCTCAAGAGAAGGACACTGTTCGGGTCTATATTTTGCATGATGTCGAGCATGACAAAGACTTTGAAGCGCATGTCCAGAAGATAACTTCTACACCATTGTCGGGATTTTTGCATCATCATCCACACTCTACTATTCCGTCGCTTAGCCGACGTTTAGAAGGCAACGAGATGCCCTGGTGGCAAGACGGCATATGTGTCTTTGGCACTGGAAATGAATCCCAAGGTCTTTTCCAAACCTTGGTTCGATGCCACATACGACTGAGATGCATATGGCGCGAGAACCGCATGCTCTGTATGTTCTCACTATCATAAGTTCATCGTGCTCCTTCTAATTAATAGGGTAGGCTTCATATTCTGCGAGGCTGAAGCTGCAAGCTATATAAAGGAATCACGCAGCAACTCTGAATCAGCAGGCAGTCTCGTTAAGCGTGAACTTGCCCGGTTATCGGCCAATATCAGGAGTTTGGAAGTCTCCTTACCCGCAAACCTGAAAGTTGGTGTTACCCGGTTGAAGCAACAGCGAATAATGATACTACGTGTTTGTCATGCCGTCTTAATCGGTCATTCCGATTTCTTATCAGCAACAGAGACATTGTTTCGGATATCTATGCGCAATCTCAATGACCCGGATCAGACTATAGTTGCATCTGCTCTCTTACAAGTCCTTTCACAGGATTCGTATTTCTGGGAACAAGTTCAGCAAAACGTGGCCCTTTTTCTCGACGCTGTCGGTTTTTTTCAGAAGTCTCTGCAACTCATGGACGACCTTCACAGTGTTACTCAGTTCCAAGAATTTTCCCTCGAGCTTCAAGCTCTCTGTACAGCTTTAGAAAAGCAGACCTCTTCTTTATCGTCTCGTTTGAACAGCCGTATCCAATTTTTCGAAATTGGCAGAAGCTTACACGAATCTGGGCGAGGACAGCTCCTGACTCTTTTAGCCGTAATCTTCCTCCCGCTATCTCTTGCTTCTTCGATACTCAGTATGCAAACACGGTTCGCCGACCTGCATTACCTTCTTTATGACTTTTTTGGCGTCATTTTCCTCCTTGGCACATTAACTTTCATTCTTCTCAGCGTTCTTCTTCTTCTTCGTTGGGGCTACGGGAAGTTCCGCGGTCGATTGGACGACTCTAAATTCCGTCCAACGAAGTTGACTTGGCTTAGGGGTAGGAAACGAACCCCAATTTTCACTGTTTTCCTACTGTGTATTCCTTGGTCGCTCATCGTTGCGTCATTCTTGGTCGGTATGCTAAATGACATTGGAATAGGCCTCAAGGTACTAGGCTACGGAATTACTGGTTTCATTACTCTCTTTGGGGTACTTGTTCTCTTAACGCGAGTAAAAAGAGGTTAGGCCTGTAATTTTCAATCAGTTCTACCATGGTGCAATGACTTACTTGATTCCTAAACATTCGGTGCAACAGTAGCATGAATGTGTAGTTTTACAGTGATTGCATTAGGGTAACTGAGCTTCTACGGAGCCAATCGATCTATCTATTGGGTTATGACGGCACCACTTGCCTTTTCGGATAATCCGAACCCAAGAGAGCTATCTAGGTAGACCTTCGGATGCTTCGTTCTGTAAATTGAGAGAAACTGCTATCGGGGTCGAGATCAGAACCAACATTTGGGGCGGCGTTAGAGTTTCTATGCGAGCTAACATCTTGAACAGTTCCATCAGCAATACATGTACAAAGCCTCTCTTCATAAGTTTAATGAATTTCATAGTTTAACGAATCCAACTTGAATAGTCCAATCTTGGCCGAGTGACAATATCCCTAACAGGGAGCCTTGCTCAACAACTGGAGGCATTCATTATTCAGGCACCGGATATGGTTGGAGAATACGTCACTGAAAATTCAGCAACGCAGGCAATTCGATCTCCGTTGCTGATATGTTAGTGGAATACCGCAAGGACTACAAAGAGTGCACTTCGGTCAAGTCCAAACATGTGTTGACTTTGTCCAGCTTTTCTAAGAATAGGAAGGAAAGCAAGTCCATAGCAAAGTACTCGGGGGCTTGAAGGTCTATTCAGGCGATTGTTCGAAATTGCAGATCATTCTGGCGTGATTATATACTACTCAGCTTCTTGACAAGATAGCTGTCATACTTGCTGGAATAGAATTGCGAAGGTCGTCTTTGAGGCCTAGGTACTAGCAAACATGGGCTTGATGTTGCTGACAAGGCACAACGAAAACCCTGAAATTGTATTCTTCAGTTTCGGCATTTTCATATAGGGAAGGGATCTTTTCTATCAACATTTATGATTTCAGTAGACTTCTTGAGTCTCCCTTCTTAGAGAATAAACTAATAGCTCATCTTAGTTTGCTGTATTACTGTCGTAATAAGATTAGTAGTATGCTTTGCCTGGTCTACCAGCTAGTTATGATACACAATGCTTGAATTCTTGGGAGTACACATTGGGAAGATTGTATTTACTAATTACTTGACGCCTTAGAATTCGAATAGCAGTGCCAGGACCAATAACTCCGATACTTGAGGTTACGTGCAGCTGCAATATTCCTTCAAATTGCACTTTTATGGGCTTAAGCCTTGTCTAGTTGTGGCAACGAGAGAATGAATAGCGAAATGAATGGCGAAAATCAGCGAGAGAATAATCCTCAGCTCGAAGACACTGTATGCGTTATGACTTTCTTGGTTTTGTCCAAACCTCAAACGGTATCTAAGTGATGCTGTAGTACCATAAATGACTGGCGACGAAATCGACGTGACACGAGAGTGGCTGTAATTATCCTTTTTTCTGGGAAATATTCCTGCTACCAGCATTCTCCTAATTTGCGACATACGCCAAAGCACACGTCAACTAACTGGGCACAATCGGTTCGCATCACCTCCTTCTGTGACTGAACCAATCCATTATCGGTTGCTACTTCAACATGCGGGATTTTGTGGCATTATTGCCGGGGTACACACATCAGCTGAATTGAAATCGGCGCCAATAGCAGGCGGACCGACCCTTTCTGTGGGGCACAGAGCCCGCTTAACCCTGCAAGCCTCCTCCTAATCAGTACGCTTGGGCGGCTACGACACCCTACCTGAAATTATTCGCAGATAATTGCCCTTCTCCGAATCAACACAACGGAACTCAGTCTGTAGACAGATTCGACACTTGCGCCTGCTGTCGTGTAGCCTCGTATTCTTTACTTTTGGACTAGCCTGATGATATGCATTCTATCGTCGATTATCTCCTTGAGATACCCTGATTGTTTCTTATCAAGTAATGTCATTCTTATCCGTGGGCTCATATTGTCGAAAACTTACAAGTAACAATGTCGAATGCTTCTAAAAGTTCTGTGGTCACTTTGACCGAAAAATCGAAGGAAAAGCGTGAGGCTAGGAGCATTACTTATCACTCCTTTGAAACAAGTGTTAAGCAAATTCACGTAAGCCTGGTTTTCTCCAACTTCCTGACTCTCGATCGGATTCTGAACCAGCTTTTAGGAGGCACGCGGGAAGATTCTTAGTCCGTTGAAAAGCTTCATAGATGGACAGTGGCGCATTGATGATGAGTCAAAATGCGGCTCGAATCCCCCATGGAAGGACTTGGGCTGCGAATCGAAGGCTGAGCGGTACATTCGGACAACGCCGGTTAGGAATGACATGAGAAACTATGCACAAAATCGCTTTCGTATACTCGTTGTCCAGTTTTCCGATATGAAGCAGCTAGACGAGCAGAAAGTACTCCTCAAAGCCGCAAAAGCCGCTCACTGGATAGGCAATGTTTTCGAAACATTCATTGCTAATCACACAGTTGGATCGGCAGTTAGAGAATCCAACAACAGTCTCAGTTTCATGGCTCAGACTCCCCACGATGATTTGTTACCGTTCTTCTCGCTCTCTCTGACATCGCACCATGGTTATGGATATGAGAGCGCACCGGACTGGACAGCGCTCATCTTCCTCGGACCTTCCAGCCCGGAACACAAGCTCGACATGAAAGTGTTGTCGGACTTGCTAGATCATGAAGTTTATCCAAGCGATTATTCACCATACCTAAGCCCAGATCTGATGATACTACCGGTCACCCTGATGCGCTACCAGGTCAACGAGATTGCAACCGGAGTTGCAAAAATGAGAAAAGAGATATTGGAAGTAGACAAGGATTTGCTGAACCCCAAAATCTACAAAATGAAGGAACTGAGAAAGGTCAAAGCGCATTTATTCAACCTCAGACGAACGCAAGGATCTTTACATCAGCGCTACCTCTTCGCAAAGGAACTTGCTGCCAACCTGGAACAGACCTTTGAGACATTGAGGACGAAAGCTACAAATGAATCTGGTGAACGTTCCATTGAGTATTCTGAATCATTGGTCGAGGCAGTGCAGGCGCATTCTTTCATCTTGGGGACACTGAAGCATGAAGTCACAACCGCAGCACCGCGGATTGAAGCGCAACAGACTATGGTGAGAATGAACTCAACCCTGTGGTAGTATATCTTCAAACGAAATTACAATGAATTAATTCGAGCGATAGCTGGACGGACAAACAAATATTATGGTACGAAAAGCCCTTCTTATCGTGTATTACGAGATTATCATTAATCTATGTACAGATAGCGAACAACTCCTATCTAGCCGCTGAGGAAGCACGTCGGGATTCGGCCTCAATGAAAACGGTTGCGGTAGTGACACTGGTATTTTTGCCAGGTACATTCGTGGCAGTACGATTCCCCTCCTTCAAATGACCTGGAGATTATCGCTAATGAATAAATAGGCGATCTTCAGCATGTCAATGTTCCAATGGATGCCAGAAGACAATAATGACAACTCTGATGGAAGCGGGAGTCCAAGTGGAGGCTTACAGAATAACGACGACAATAGTCGCATCGTATCCAAATGGTTCTGGTTGTATTGGGCTGTTACAGTTCCTCTGACTGTCATTATCGTGATTTCCTGGGTCATATGGTACAGATGGATGGATAAAAGGTACCAAAACGCACGGGAGCGAGAATTAGAGATAGATCAAGAATTAGGGTGACTCTGTGCATCATACTTTCACAAGACCTTCCTGTACGAGCTCTGGATATAGAGACAGAACAATTACTTGCGCCAAGCTTCTAGTAAATTGTATCTAGACCTTTGACTCCATCCGATAGATAGCATAGTTCTGCGGAAGTATTGATAGATACGACCTGACCATGGCACGATCGATCTCTTTTGTTTCTTCGTCCAAATCCTTCCATGGAACCAGGTATGGGGTCGTCTTATCTTTTCCACTCCTACGTCCGGTTTTCCATTGCCTTTGGAGCCGCTCAGAGTTCCATCGGTCCTTCTCATGCATAGCCATAGCTTCAATCTCGGAGTCCGTGAAGTTCGTTACTGGATTTCTACCTTCTTTCTTTTCGGCCAAAAAACACGAGATTATGCGTATTGTAGTTTTTATGGCATCTGCATGATCTCTGTTGGAGTCTTTGAAGGCTTCGCTTAATTTATCCCACGGTTCTAGGTAGTTTGCCATGTCTATTTCCTTGTCGGTCTTCGTAACATTGATCGGCAGCTTGCCGCGCTCTCTTTCGCGTATGTGTTTGGCATAGGTCTCATTCAATCGCTCGGCTAATAATTCTCGGACCTCAAGAGGGAGAAGTCTTCCGCTCATAGCCTTCCTGAACTCTGGGTAATCGACATGTAGCCGAAGCTGGGTCTCGGAGGGTAATGCTGAGCTTGGAAAACTCTTTGCATCATTCAAACGGCTCATGGACAGGATAGATGTGAGTGATCGAATCCCTTGGGTATATTCCGGCACCAAAAGAAGACCACTCAGAACGTCTTCGTCGACATTGATTCTGCATCCTGTTTTAAGCTTGGGTTGGCGTTCCTCAAGTAGGGTTCGTAGGACAACGGCTCGCCGGAATGGATACAATTTGTCGCCGAGCCCAGTACGATTAAATCCAGCCATGTCAACGAATCCTTGTAGGTATCCGATAAATTCTCGCACGTTACGTGCTGTTCCCTCGTGTATATTAGGGTCGCCATGGTATTGGAAGCTCGTGAAGCTTCTTGAAATCGAAGTGCTAAAGAACAGGAGAGCTGTGCCGATGGGTCTGCTAATTGATCTATCATAGAATCTGCCTCTCGCCATTGCAGGAAGGAGGTGCGGTAGCCAACCGAACGGTGACCCATCGAAATGAACGTCGAAGTTTTTGAAGAAGGCAAAAGGAATGCAACCCTCAAGGGTGCAATCGCGGATTTGATGGAATGCTTCCACTAGATCTCCCAGTTTATTGAATTCGGAGAGATCGAATACGAGCTGTCTGATCTTTCTACCTCTGGCTGCTGTTTCTACCAGTTGGAGTGCCGCGTGTGCCTTCCCAGATCCTCGAGGCCCAAAGAGAGCCATACTCAGCGGTTTGGTTTGAGGTACTGCAAGGTACTCTTCAAAGCATGTTTTCAAAATCTGAAAGAGGTGAATCTCCTTTCTATCAAAGAGGACAAGGCGGTTGAAGCGCTTCGAGGGTACATTGACGCTGGAAATCCCATCCAAGACGATCCTACGTGCTATTTCACCCGAATCCGCGATGATGGAATCGAGCAGGGACCAACTCTCATCACCCTTGCCTATGTCGTCCGATGGAATCTCAAGTCTTATCAGAGGATCTTCGCCGTTACTAGGGAGTTCCATGATTGTGGAAGCATCGTATATCGACGAATTTGCTTCATTCACTGAAATCCCATTGCGTGCAAGGTTCCTAGCTGTCTGAAATCCTTTGGCGATACAATCCTCATAATCAGCTATGTCTGACTGTACTAGGGATTTTGCAAAGCCTGCGACAAAAGCCTCCATGACTCCTGGGACGTACTGTAGGTTCTGTTGATAGAACTCGCCTTCGGTCCTGCTTGGATCAAAAATCAAGATTGGTTTCAAAACGTCCAGACCGCGATGGTAGATGATCCCATCGCACCCAAATACGACGATCAGATTTGGGCATGTCGCTAGGGTCACCATTCGCCCTATTGCCCCTAAATTCCTCACAAAGTCTTCGCAGGTTTTCTCCCAAGAGGAACTGTAGAATAATTCAATGCCCTCTGCTCGAAGATCATCGGCGTGCACAATGACAATGAGTCGGTCTGGGTCCAGGCACTCTTTGGGGTTGAAAGGTTTCTTTGGCCTAATCTTCTCCCATATTTCTCCTTCGCAGAGGGGACGTGACATATGATAGATAACATAACTAGGCCAGTATTGCTCGAGCAAGTGTGAGACGGCTTTTTCCCCCTCCCCTGCGAAATGGGTTTCTCCATCCTGGAAAATATATACTGTCCGGTTCTGTTCAGATGCTGGTGGCGGGATTGACTTCGGCAGGTGCAATTGGTTGTCAAGATTGAGCTTCCGGGTCTGCGCTGCAATAAATGAAGAATTATTCGATACCTGGTTTAGCTCTATCCACGAGGAAGGAGTATGTTCCGAGCTCGGAAATTCTGGGACGTGGATATCAACTGTGGGGTCAGACCTAGGTAAATCGTGCAATAGGTGGGCAATAAGGCTGGCTCCTCCCCTGAACCACCTATTTTGAGGTGGTTGTGATTCGGAGGTGGGCTGCGTGGACTGGTGGAAAGTGTAAAAGTCCTGTGCAGCCTGGCCAGCTACAAGAACATGTCGTGACGGAGGCATATCGACATAGCCTTGGTAGAGTCAAAACGTAAGGACTGTACGGAGTAAATGTTTCGTTCTATGACAAGCAAAGATACTCCGTACAGGTTGGCAAGATTCTCAGCTTGAAAGGCTATTGACTCAGCGCAGTTTCTGGAGTAACACTCTGAAGCAGGTTTCGTCGGTTGTGGCATGGGCAAGGATACAACAGTGATGGGGCGCGCCCACATGCGGGCAGTGTCATGCAACATGCAGGCCAGGCAAAAGCGCACACTTGGCAGCTGACGCACTTCACCCTGTCCTGTACTGCTGCCCAGTTACCGCCCTGATGGGTCATATTCCGATGTTGTTCGCTTCACTTCTGCAACAAGGTGGAGTGAAACAAACAGCAACAAAGATTTCGTTTTCCTTAATTATCTTCAACTCTACGGAGTTCCTTCTCGAAAGAAGCCTTAAAACTAAAGAGCGCTTACTCCGTACGAAGATAGATCAGGCCGTGCAGACAGTTCAAAATGAAATTGTATCAGCCGAGTATGATTTCCTTCCAAACCGGGCCGTCCCCAAGCGCCTCCTCCACGACGTCGTGCTTTCCGATAGAACCAATCGCAACCCTCTCAGCATACATCGGCCCGTCAGAGCTGTTGATCGACCCCAGTGCAGTTCTGTGGTTTCCGTTGCCCACCCATTCAAGCAGCATAGCCATGTACCTCCATCCATTTTCATGGTCCTTCCGCCCGTTCTCAGCCCTCGTATCTCTTCCCTCACAAATGAGGATGAACTCTCTCTCCTGCGAGAGAACATTATTCTGCAACCAATCTGGCTGCACTCGAATGATTCCAAGTTCGCGTCCACTGCGACCGAAGATTCCCAGGCGGTGGCGTTTGTCCACTGGGCCTCTCTCCTCGTCGATACTGTGCGGCGCATCAAGCCTAAGGGCAACAGAAACCGTCCAGAACTGTAGATATCCTGACCCACTGAAATTGCTGAGAATGTCCTCGACGTACTCAGGCGGACTCAGCGATTCAAGAAGTATCATACTTGGCTCAACTTTTGAACAGTCCAGGTTGAAACGTTCGCGAACCCGGGAGCCATAGAAGTTCCTAGTTGTCTTTGTGCCAGAGTTGGTGTCACTTTTGTGTCGTATAAGACGTCTGCAGCTTGTCGAGTCATGCCCGTCACGTTGGTACCAGATAATCCAGGTCCGCTTCCGTATCGCTTTCTTTATATCTCCAATGCTCCTGTTATACCAGTCCCACATGTGAGGCCACGACGTACCTACCCAGCCAGACCAAGACCAGCTTGGGGCAAGTATCGTCAGTTCATCCTTTGACAATCGTCGCGACTGAAGTGACAGGGGTCTCCAGAGTAGGAACCAGTCGAAGTATCTAGTCGGGAGACCATGGCAAAGTTCGGTGTCAAGCTGCACTGTGAGTTGTCGTGATACCCCCGCGAAGGCGTTATAAACGTCTTTGTCGAAGGACAGAATTCGCTCGGAGTAATTCTGAATAAGGCCTTCAAATTCTCCGATATCGCCACCTTCAAAGCCGCTGTAGCGTCGCGTTTGCCGGCCCTTGATTTCGTCAGGAGCTTCGATGAGATGTTCTTCCCACGCGTCGACGCCCTGGCAGCGAAAGACTACTTTTCCATCGATGAAGGTCAGAGATCTGTTGGCGAAATGTGTTTCTTGATAGCTAGTTGGTGATCAGCTTTGCAAGGTCATCATGGGTAAGATGATAGTGTAGCCCTACGTCCATCCTCGTTTATTATAAGATCTTCCCTCAACCGAGTCAGCCCATCGAGTTCTGAATGCAAGTCTGAAGCCTGGAGCAATCTCTTCGATTGGCTGTCGATACTCGCGAGTGCCGGGATGAAGGCCAGCGATGCCTGCATGCGCATTATCACTGCCGGCTGTGACAATAACCAAGTCTGCCGCGCTGTAGACAAGATCCATTGCCTTAATTGTCGCGGTCCTCAGTTCATCATCATCCTGGATAATGCACAGGTTGTCAACCCATAGGTATTCAATGCCAACTTCTTTCGCCACAGTGGTTGCGTCCCTGATTGTCAGTGGTATCTTGTCCTTGAACTCGGGATCCTCTAGTGAACCCCCCTTTTCAAGCGCTGCAATGTTGGATGTGAGAGCCGTGAAGTGAATTGCTGCGCCCCATACGTAGCTTAGGGCTGCGTAGCGTTTTCCGGGTGGTAACCTGGCCACGCATTTGTTTTCCACGTCAATACATCGGAAGTCGGGCACTTCTTCAGTTGGATGAGATCTCTTTAGCTCCTTCAAGATGCGGTTTGTGCGGCACGTTTTGCCATGATTCTGGTTGCAGAGAGCTAGCCATCTCCGTGCGACAGCAAAATCGATCTTCTCTTGGTCGTACGGGCGGATGAAGTAGGTCGTAGAGTCTGTAGGCGAGTCGTTGGCCAGAAGCGTGATCTCAGGGAAGAGATTGAACCTCATTTCTGGATATCCTCCGCTTTGCGTACGCAGATATGGGCGAAGGACCCGAACTTCGGGACGACGATTCCATGGCTGTGTAGGGTCAGGCGTCGGACCATTAGTGTTCCAGCTCATTGAAACTGTAAGAGGCTCTCCATTCTCATGTGTCGGGATATCTTTACCACTTATTGCCACGAGAACAAGGCGGCATAGAGGGCAATTGGTCTTTCCCTGGATTTCTTCGACTTTTCCAAGGTGAATGTTCAGTTCATCGGCTCTGTTCCAATCGTTCTCCTCTGGATCTCCTGGCAGAACGACAAAACGGTTCGCGTCCAGATTCAGCGCTGTGCACATGTCACATAGTTTATCTCCTTGACGTGGGATGGTCTCCGGAACGGGGAGTAGCAGAGGTGCATCGGGATCACCGGATTCGTCGGTCGTCCAGCTGTCTGAATCGGACGCCATTTTCACAATTATACCTGTTATATGAAGTTCTAGTGTTCCTGTAACAGATCAATAAGTAGAGATACAAGGCAATTTGGGGGCTGGAAATGCTGATTTCTAAGTTGGATGAAATTGCCTGTCACATACCTCATATGTACCATTTTTGGACTTTCAGCGCAAAGTCGAGGTCGACCACACTTGACCACCGCTTATGGAGCGTCCATTGGCGACTGTGGCCAGCCACTGGTCGCTCGCTTTAATGAAGCGACAATCAAGTCGTCGGCGACTGCTGGTCAGCCAACATATGGGATGGAGTGCAGGGTCGGAAGTTGATTCCCCAAGCAGTAGACAAACGTACCAACCATTGTTTGTGCACCCCATCTTTCAAGCGGGAACCCTGCAGAAAGCAAAGGCGCGTTTTCTGCATTTAGCTTTACTTGAAACCAGCTTATAAACCAATTCCCTGCTCATTTGAGAACTGGAAAATACTACGAGCAGATAGAAGATGGTATTGCCAATCCACCTACAGGAGTCTCAATAAGCAATCCAGAGCTAGATGAGGTTCATGAATTGGAAGACTGATTCACAATATCCCGTGCTTTGGATCTAGATGTAGTCTTTGAGGCATTATTGAACAGCGTAACATTTTCGTAAGTCTATGATCTCGATCCTATACATGCAGAGTGCAGATGTTCTCATGCTGGCACCTCTCGCGTCACATTTAGCGAGTATTCAGCTCGCCACACATTTAGTCAAGAGGCTGCAGGTGGTGCCCAATATCGCCGAACGGGTTCACGTAAAGAGGGTGGGCACGTCAGGCTGAACCCCGCCTAGTGTTCTGTGCTTATTACCGTACATTCGGGAGTGCATTCTCAAGTCTTTCAGGCTGTTATCTGACTACACTACATTCCTGAACAACCAATTCCGTTATAGAAGAAGTAGGAAGTTCAAGGTGGCTAGTCCGACGTGTCTGCTGTCTGCAGATATGCATAGCATTTCCATTGTATTCCTAGTCACTATCTATCCTATATTTCTATCAGAAAGAACCAGCTAGTACGCTCACCAAACAAAATGTTTCACGCAAGGTTGAGACCTATTTTGCTGCCTCACAAATCGCCGTTGTTCCGGTTTGGAACGAAGCACTTCGCGACGTCCCAGCCTCCAACCAAACCACCAAAATTCAGGCGTATAAGAGCTCTGATCAGAAATTGGAAGCTGATCGGTCTTTTATATATGGCATTCTTTTTGCCTAACCCTTTTCGGGGTCTCATCTATGATCCGCTAGAGGAACACGGCATCCTAGATGCTATCACTAGAAACACCATATTTCGGATTATTCCAATGCCCGTGTTAAAGAGAGAGCAAAACCAAGCTGCTTCCCAGTCTATCTACCGTGCGCTCACCAAACCAAATGAATTTCGCCTTATTATTCTCGAACCTGGGGAAACTCTGGACCAGATATCCTGCAAGCTCATTCACGTACCTTTATCCTGGCGCACTCGATATGAGGCTCTATCATACAATTGGGGAGATTCCAATAACAGAGCATCCGTGGTATGCGACGGACAGGCCATTTCCGTAACTGCCAATCTCCATTCAGCCCTCCGTGACTTGCGATTCACGGATCGCCAGCGCGTACTCTGGGCCGATTGCATATGCATTAATCAGAATGATCTTGAAGAGAAGAGCGCGCAAGTCAAGATGATGGGCCAGATCTATGCTGGCGCGCGACGCACGGTGATCTGGATTGGCGAAGCATCTGACGATATCAAGGGAGCGTTTTCCACACTCGAGAAATGTTATCCGAGGGTTCTTCTTTATTTACCGGTAGCCATGCTATTTGAACTCATGCCAATGTTGCAACCCTTCGTTCCCAAGCAAATTGCTGAACCACATCTCCCAGAATCGGCAGACTGGAATGCTGTGAACCGGCTACTTGAACGACCTTGGTTTCAACGTACGTGGATTGTTCAGGAGGTTATTCTATCCAAGTACGCAGTGGTGGTGTGCGGGGCTGAGACGATCAATTTTCAGAAGCTTCTCAGTACAGTGCGGGGACTGCGCGGTATCACCACCCATGGTGGAAACAAATTTGACGTGATTGAAGTCAAGAACGAGAAGATTTTTGCGACCACTAGTGGTATTTACATGATCAATAAGGTTCGTGAGAACTTGAGAAGCGGATACTGGGTGTTTGGACGCAATCGCAAATACACTTCAACACTGATAGACATGGTGCACGAAACACGCGCTTTCGAATGTTCCGATCCGAAGGACCGACTTTATGCCATCATCAACGTTACTACCGAAAAGAGCCCAGTCAAAAGAGGTCTTACTGTAGACTATAGCCTTGAAGTGGGTGAGGTGTACAGAAGATTTGTAGTCTGGGATATCATGAAAAACGGCAGCTTGTCGACCTTATCAATCATCTCCGATAAATCGAAGACAGATTACGGATTGCCCTCCTGGGTACCTGATTTCTCCAATGCCAATCATAAATACTTTCTACCCGACTACATGTTCACTTTCGACGCCATGAAAGCTAAGTGGCTTGGACCGGAGGCACGCATATCATCAGACGGGAAGATTCTTATGCTGAAGGGAAAACGGATCGATTCTGTGAAAAGGGTCGCGCGCACTCAATATCCAGGGCAGCTATCCAGACTTCCAAATGGAAAATTGAATATGGAAATAGTTGAACGCCAGCGGGAGTGGCTGCGAGAGTGTATGAGCATTGCTATTGAGGATCACTCTGAGGACGACAAAGCACTCTCCCCATCATTCCAATATTGGAAATCGAGATCGTGGGGTATGTCTAACGAGCGCTTCCAGCAATTCTGGCGAACAATGATCTGGGGCCACACTCGTACGGGATCGAAAGCCAGTGCACTATACGGGACATACTTCAGAGCTTATGGCCAGTTCATACATGCCAATCTGGAGGACAAAAGGGTTTTCAAAAAAGGCGGTATAGCGCAGGAGCTGATCGAGAGTTGCTTTGTCGTCATGCTTACATACCGAAGATTTTGCTCGACTAGCAACGGGTTAATTGGGTGGATGCCCCGTGAAGCGCAGGTCGGCGATGTGATATGTGTTCTATATGGCGGTCGGGTACCTGTCGTGCTTCGACCGCGAGACATTGGCTATGAATTTGTTGGAGATGCGTATGTTTTTGGGATGATGAACGGAGAAGCTTTATTGAGTGATGCGCCGGACGAGGAATTTGCGCTTATTTAAGCAGATGATATGTTTGCTGTACTCTGCTGAACGACTACCATGGCATGACGGTTGAGTACCTGGAGTTGATGAATAGATCGACAGGCTTGGAGGGACTTGGGAGGCAGGCGGAGGTTTGGGGAACACTGGGGAAGCGAGAGGAGACCCCCAGATGGTCGGTCATTTGTTAGCCCGTTCGGCCGTTCATTTACCCGTTCCGGATTCGCTGGTGGTAGGCCTAGGAGGCATTCTAGTTCGTCCGCTGTGCCTACAATTTATTTACTTCAGCTCCTTGGCTGTCAAAAAAAAATTCTTGTAATTTCTCTCAAGTAACTTACACTGTTTATTTTATTTTCGAAGGATTTGCCTGACCTGCAGGCATCTACGCGTTTAAACAGTTTTTAATAAGTTCGGACGCGTTTGAAAACCAAGCCCTCTCCTGACATCTCAGTTTTATTTGTATGATAAAACTTTACTTCACCTAATATCAAACATAATTTTCCAATCACTCCATCGGGTCCATATTGTAAGATATTCTCGTCATTCATTTACAGTCTCGAGGTCACTTCCAACTTCTACAAATGATTCTTCTTTTCCAGCTTCGTTGTTTCGCTACAACGTAAACCAAAAGTTTAGCTTATATGACTACAATAAGGTGCATGACGTAGGGGACCAACATCTATGGGATGCCATTATGTGGCTAAAAATGGGCTGGTCGAGCCACAAGCGTCCGAGGATCCATGGCGTTTGTTTTGTCCCCTAGCTATTTCTGAAGACAAGCCAATTAATGAGTGTAGTTTACAGGGGAGCAATGATGATGCCAAATACCTTTACAATGCAAGAAATTATACGAACTGAGGTCGACCGCTATTTGGATAACGAAGAACTTGGTGAAGACGTCGAACCCCGTTAGTCTTCTCCACTCTGAAGGGTGCGTATCATTGATTATCATCTTCGATATCTCTGACGTTGGTTAGGAACACCACTGCCGAACAATCTGGTTCTCTTTCGAGAACGTATATCGAAATTCTCGCTCGAACCGTCCCGACCTATGTCAATACAACGTACGTGTTCACCAACGAGAATGCCCTTCGAGAATTACTTAATGATCGACAAACATAGCCCTAAACACACCACTGGATGAATCTTTTGAAGAATATGCAGAAGTAAATACTGCAGAGAAATGGCTTGATGATCATTATTTTAATTTTACGGTGAAAGATAATGCCGTGGCTGCGTGGATGGTGAGATAGAGGTAGTGTTGACATTTTTGTTGCTGAGGGATTCGTATAAGTCTATCAAACAACTGCAGACTCAGTCAATTCACAAGTGCACTTGGATAGAGGAATTCGGTTCAAATCGGAAGAGAAATTAACGATGCGACAAAAATGAAAAAGAAGGTGCTGGATCGGCCAAGGCTAAAAATACATCTCCGACGTCTAAATACAACACCCTCTCTATATAGGAGCATACATTGCATGATGTATCTGAGCCCTATCGGGAGTAGAAAATATGCACTACGACATAACGGCGAGCGTAGAGAATTCCTGGAGACTTCATAGTAACATGCTAATTGCTAAGAGATAATAGGCACCTATGTTAATCTATCTACCAAAGCAAGTGGGACTAGGCTCACCCACAACGCCCATGGACTCGAGAAAGTATTGAGAAACAGTCTGTTTAGGTGGTAGGGGCGATTGGTGGCCATATCGCAGCGTAGTGCGCTACAAGCATAATCTCATCTACAGCTTCACGGAGAACCAGGCCTCCGTCATCCAACCATGTCGTTATAATGAACACGCCCGGGGAATGATCCAGTGTCTTCGCGCCCCGAAGCACGCCTTTCCATTCAATCAGCTCCAACGGTGGATTTGGCTCACCTTCCGGTGCGTCTTCTCCGACTATCGCAAACTTGACCGCGGCGGCCCCATGTGTAGATTTCAAAAACTTCTCCTTGACTCTGATAAAAACCTCGATTCGGAAGATGTTGAGGCTTTTTGCAAGTCTAAACATGAAGGGGAATCGCGTTGTAAGAATGGGCAGTCTCGCCTCTTGCGTTGTAGCCCCTTGGCCCGAGGGTGCCTGCCAGAGTCGATGCCATGCGTCGGGAAACTCATGACGAAGGCTGAAGAAGCGAGCCAGGCCGGTTTGGCTCTCTGCAATCGCGATGGAATCGAGCGTCTTTGCTTTCAATTCGCTAATGGCTTGGGAGCGGAGAGGCTCGCCTGCCTCCCGCGCTGTGTACTTGAAATGGAGTATAACGTCGGTGATTGTCTGGAAGTCTATCTGTGCCATGGTTGCCGGGCCGAGCTGTAGTCTCCACGAGCTTATCACGCCAGTTCGCTCAAATGGGAGAAAGCGCTCATCGCGGAGATTGGTCTCGAAGAGTCCCGAGTCGTTTTGACCAGTGGATGTGACAATGGACTGTGATGGAGCATAGAAGTCTCGGAACCGTGTATCATTGTCACGCCTCCCATACTTCCCATTCGACAGTGTGGCTCCGACGCGGACCGACGATTTCAGGAGCGTTAACGTTGAGCTGAAGCTCGAATGCGGCCCAACAACGCAAGGGACCGTTACTCCCACGGTCCGGATTCTGCGAAAATAGTGGCCCGGATAGTCGAGGTCAAACAAAGCTTCTGGGACTCCGAAGAAGCATTCGCCCGTTTCCTTGAGCTGAATCAGTGCAACTGGGTCAAGCTGGACAAGTGATATGGCCTTTGTGATTTCGTATTCCCGTCTATCCTGGTCCAGGTACGACAGCTCCATTCTCTTGAGGTCGTAGGCGAGCTTCTCACCAGCCAATAAGCCCTTCTTCATGCTATCCCAGTACCCAAACTGGACGAAATCTGCCTTTGGCAAACCTAACTCGAATGCATAGGCTCTCTCGGCGCGTTTGGAAATGTCATATGCCATTTGGTACGATTGAAAGTATAGCGTCGAGAGTTGGCCAATCATCCAGTCATAGAGCTCGACGTTGTTGAACTTGCTCTCCAAGTAGTCTCGGATTTCTTTTGCATTCTCTTGCTGCAAGTCGTGGTTGGACAGCTCTTGGGTGCTAATCTCGAGTCGCACCGATGCTCCTGCGATTTGTTTATCAAATTGGTCGAGCTCTTTGCTCGCCAAACGCTTCTGAAGATCCCAGTCGTCTTTCCGTCGCCAATGACTTCCCATGGTCGCAGCCATGCCGGCACCTTTGCTAAGAAGCCCAGCCGAGCGAGACAAAAATGCGCCAAAGTATGATGCCGAGTACGAGAGATTTGCGCCGCCGTAGGTAACACCTACTGACGTCGGAGCGCCGACCTTAATTTCCGGAATGAGAGCCAGCGATGCCGCGACAGGTTGTGTAGCTGCCTCAATGATTTGAAGAACAAGCGCGAGGCCTTCCATTGACATGTGCGCAATTTCCCAGGGATTCATGAAGGCAATGGTGTTGTAGTAATTGAATCGTTCTTGAACGACGGATTTCCCATTTCCCACGGCGCTCAGTGCTTCGGAGGCCTCCTGGATGCTCTTTTCCTTAATTTTCCGAACGGCTTCCAGTGTCGTTATCTCGTGACTTGCGCGCAAAAGGGCAAGTGATTCAGCGTCCCGCTTCTCTAGGGCCGTCAAAAGTACCGATCCGAGGCCTCTCAGTTCGTTGCACACTTCATTCGCCTTGGCATTCATGATTGTAAACTTGTAATACGGCAATGAAGCATCCAGATCACTTAAGACGCTCCCTAAATCGACACCTGCAGCTGAAGCCTTAACCAATAGCATTGGATCAATGGGTGGCTCGAAGAGTGCTAGCTCACGGACGATACCCTGGAGGTTCATGCAATTGCGAATCTTGAAGAGCCTATCCGATACAATGTCCCAGTAGCCCAATAGCTTCGAATTTTTGGGTACACAAAAGTACAAAATGTTAGAGCTGGCGACTTGCGGTTGATACTTTGTTGGGCGAATGGAGACTTTGTTACTTGGGGCAGCAGGGACGAGCTCCTCGATCTGGACAAGAGCGTTGGAGAAGCTGTCCAACTTATCTTCCAGAGTGTTAAATGTTTGAACTCGCGGTTTCGCGCGAGGAGCGATTTCGGATGGCCTCTCCCCAAGAATCTCGGCAGCTAGAATGAAGAGCTGCGTGGCCTCGTTGATGGACTCGATTGTGTCTTGACGGAAGAGATGATCGCCCCATGCGATTAGATTGTCTAGATACTTCATCACAACCGCTTTCTGGAAGGCCGTTGTGCGGGTTCGTGCTACAAGATAGGGATTGAAGGGGTCCTTCCGCCATCTTTTGACTGCTTCTTCCATGGCCTCTAGACGCTTCCTCAAGTCTGCCGACAACGCAGCTAGCTCCTGTGGATTTCCTCGTTTTGCCAGGAAGCGCATGAGATTCTGGATAGTTTCCTCGGCATATTGCGGATCTTCCGTCTCGAAAAAGGTCTTCATTCGCCAGTAACGCATAGGCGATTTGAGATTAGAAGTGTCTGTCGGATCGAAAATATAGTGAAACCACTTTTGCGCTTCCTGAAACCTCTGGTTTTGACTCAATCGCTCCGCAATAAGAATGGGGATGTGGAAGAAAAGTTCCCAATTGTACTGCGACATGCTTCCCCCCAGATCAAAATCGACCTCTTCCTCCGGGTAAGAGCCTGCTACATGTGCCCTGTTGGGATCAAAGGCGGCCCCAAAAAAGACTCGTTTGGACAGCTGGACAGGACGCTGAAGTAGGCCATCGATACCGTCGCGGTTGAGGTGCTTTGTGAACTCTGTCACAAAGGGGTGATAGAAGGAAGAGAATTTGTAGACCTTTTTCCTTGGGAAAATGCTGTCAATCTTGACGTCGATACGACTCAGGTCGAGTTTATCTATGTTCCTGTTCAAAGTTGACGACAAGGTGAGCGACCGCAACTCTCGAGCTGCTCCAATGGATGTTTTTATATGGGACTGAATCCCAGTCGTGCTAATGTCAAAGGAGGGATTGCCTACGAGAGGACCCACAATTTCAGGGCCGGGGAAGGGTTCATGAGGAGTGGGAATGCGCGTTTTCTCCAGATACTGGCTGAAATATGAACCATCCAGCAACAAGGGGTTGAGTTTCGCGGCATCCTTTAACCAAATACGAGGGTCATACCAGAGAGCAACATCCTCAGGCTCAACAAAAAAGGACCTATTTTGATGCTGGAAGAAGAATGGCCGCT
The DNA here is from genome assembly GCA_022813625.1 of Aaosphaeria pasadenensis. Classification (NCBI taxonomy): domain Eukaryota; kingdom Fungi; phylum Ascomycota; class Dothideomycetes; order Pleosporales; genus Aaosphaeria; species Aaosphaeria pasadenensis. The sequence goes on from JAKLMB010000034.1 coordinate 45,683, forward strand.
GCGAACTGAATTGATGATCTTGATGCCCATGGATAATGTTGAATAAGCCTGGGCCCACAATGTTTCTCAATACAAGGGCTTCTCCTTTTGTTGCTGTCACCTTGCTCTTGGATTGTTCGGCCAGAGCTGTACTGAATCTTCTTGTCGTTAGGTAGAGCTTACCACCAGACGTGCCTCCGGTCCTTCCATCTCCGATTTGGCCAAAGGACATCCATCTTGGCGTCGTTCCTGTCGGGCAAGCGATATAACTGTAAAAGAAGAGAAGCGGATCAATCGACGCAGGGAGTGGTTCTCCACGTAGTAAAGATGTTACAGTTGGTGTCATCTTCATCCCGTCGAAAAAGAAGTACCCAATGAGATCCGGAGAGGTGATAATCTGCTTACAGTCGATGCGGAGGGACGTGGAGTCGCCACCGCCAACAACCTTGAATGTCAAGTTAGATCTCCCTTCTTTCTTCTGCATATCCGGTTCGTCAAAGTCCTGAATATACACATGACCCGCCTTCCAACACAGAATAAAATCTTCAGAGATTTTCTTTGCAAGCCACTTGCCGTTCTTGAGCTCAGACCAAGCGAGTTTGATCTCCCAAAAGGAATTGCCCACCGGCACGCCATTAGATCCTGATGGCATCGTGATTGCTGTTTTCGCTTGCTTCTCCGTCATTACAGCCCAAAAGAGATAGAGTCTCCGACCCCACATTACTGGAATAAGATGGGACCCAGTAACATCTACATCCATCTTCTCCCAGCTTGTCCACTCAGCAGAATCTACGCGCTTGCGGTAGAAGTATTGAGAGGGAGTACCGCGAGACCTCGCAAAGATATGAATTATATCGATGGAAGTGTTTCCGGCGGCGTCAATTTCCTCTTGGTGGTAGTACGCTAAAACCTCTAGACTAGCTACGGTATCAAGCTTCTCCAAATAGTTGGCAAAGGCGACCTCAGCCGTCGACTGAGTCAGGTCACTCTGTTGTAGCTCTGTCTCGAGCTCTTTGTAGAACGGCGACTTGTCGTCTCTTAGAGCCGAATCGAGAAAGTTTTCTGGCTTCTCAAAGATTTGACGAGCGGCGCTAGTGATTCGAAATGACTTCAGTGTCTTCCACTCGTTCCACCGAACGTCAAACTCGGAGCTCGCTAGCACTTGCCGACGCTCAAGGTTCATAAGGCAGCGCTGTGTAAAGAGTTGCGTTACGCTAATGGCTTGCTTTATGCGACTGGTAAGTTGACATGGGCCCATTTCGACATCCATGAGAAAGTATGCATACAGGTCGTTGGGACTCTGCCATATCGGCACTATGCCAGGAAGAGGATGTGCTACTAGGTAGGCAACTAAGGCTGCCCTTTGCTTCTCCCGAAGGATATTTCGCAGCGGTCGCGCTACAGTCAACCACATAGTTTCGTCATACTTTGACTTGACCGTGTGCACGACTGCCCGTGCCTCTATTTCACCAAGCTCGGGCTTTGCGAAGAGCGCTGCATCAGCAGCAGAGCAACCGATCTTGCGAATGAGCTTTAGTGCATCGACTATCTGCGTCAGAGCAATCTCATCGCGGAATGCATCAGGGAGTGCGAGGTTGAATACTGCTGGACCTGCGAGATATTCCACGTCCTTCTGTAGCCATTGCGTCTTCTTACTGAGCTCTTGAATTGGATCTCCTCCTGAATTTCTAGCCATGGTGAAGATTGTATCTAGCGTATCTGCGCCGAGTGGCAGGCCGTCACGCAGCTGGAACAAGGTTACCAGTCTCTCCCATCCTAGGAACCGCACTTCATCTGCTGGTACAAGCTGGAGGGGCAAAGCATTCAAATCTAGCCAACCAGTGGTAGGGTCTGAAGGTGTTGAGGTCCTGTAGTCAAATAGCCACCCTAACTCCTTCTTGGAAAGACTGAATTTCGACACGATGAGTGCAATTTTCTTGAGCAGAACGAGGGCGTTGAACTGTGTTGGAAACGCAATTTTGGTTACAGGCACTTTTGTACTGCTATCGATGAATGCCGGTACTCGGAATTGAAGGCCCACAAAGCCACCTGACATTTTCACCCACTTGGTCAAGAGCGCCTCGGTTATCTGGTCTTCTACGCCCAGGTATTGGCCCACCTTTTGCGTCACAAGTCGGGAGCTAAGTCGATCCTTGAGCACGGGAAGCAGCTTCTTGAGCAATATCGCGCTACGATCCGACGTGGCAACTAGTTTGTCGTCAATTTTTGAAGCATCGAACATGGTGGAGACGTCTTCGTGTGTCAAGAAAACGTCTGCAGTGGTGTTGAACGTATATGGTGCTGCAAAAAGTGCGTCCACAGCTTCAACGAATGCTACGTTGGCGATTTGGTCCACGCCAACTAATATTGCCTGCTTCTCCGACTCCGACATCACCCCAAGGAAATGAAGCGTCTTCGCTGTCGGGTCAAAGAACAATTTTCTCTTCAGACTTGAAGGGAATTTCACACTCGTTGGCAGATCAGCAAGGTTGGTAGAAAAGTCCTGCAGTTGAGCAAGGAAACTACTGAGATTTCGTTTGAAGAATGTTCGCGGGATCTCGAAGAGAGCGTTGATAGCTACTTTGTACTCGTTGCTAGCGTGTGGCACATTGAGCAGCTCATCTCGTTCAGCAATTGTCATGACACGAGTATACGTCAATCTATGTGCAGTCTCGTCGGTGGCGTCGTAACTGAGTTTATCTTGCAGACCTTCGGGGAAGATGAGATTATTGGGTAGCGGCGCCCCAATTGGGACGGTGAAACTGGTCGAATTATTGAGCATAGCGACAGTTTGGGTGACAACATCGGCGGGCCAACCCAACAATATGAGCTTTTTCTTCGTTATTTCACCGTTCTCATCCGCCTCTTCCTCATCGTCAAAAGTGTTTTCATTTGATATCTTCTGTAAATCGCTCCTCAGCTCTTCGAGGATTTGTGATAGGCTGCTATCAGTAGGATGCACGCGACTTTCATCAGTGAAATCATGGCAAAGCAAATAGTTCAGTTCTATAAAACTGAACCCTGATTCAACAATCCTAGAAACGCTTTCTACAAACGCCACCGTTGCAGAAGTATCTTCGAATACCTCGAAAGGTCGTACTTTCAAAAGAAGTAGGTAGTCGCGAATCTTCAGACCTAGGGCCTTGGCAAGTACTGAGTGTCGGTATAGCTGCGACAAATTGCTTAACGAAAGCTCGTCGTCTACTACAATGATAGTACTCTGGAGGACGACAGAAAGGTCTCTGGCCGCAATGTTCAGAGCACCTGAAATCGCCGGTACACTAGCGGACAGGGAGCCCGAAAGATTTGTTGGATCACCATTGAAGATTGGGTCTGGAGGATTGGTGACGACCGTCTTGTTTTTGAAGACACTAGCGAAAAATGACGCAGGCTCGACGTCTTCATCTTCGTCTTCGTGGTCGATATACACATGTGTGCTTATCGGCGCCCAGAAAGCCAGAATTGCCTGGAGAGGTATGTCCAACACCGCACGAAGGCGCTCGATGTGCGCTAGCGACAGTAGTGACTGGGAGCCGAAGGTATTCAGGGCTTGGCCCAGAGTAAGTACAGTCCAACCATGGCCTTCCAGTTTCCGAAAGAGGCGAATGAAACGGCTGATCCAGTGAAGTGCTCCCACGTCAGCACCGTCAAGCTGCAAGTCCTTGAAATTGCAGGTACCCGCATTGGCGCCTTTGATAGGATTGATGCTCAAAACGGGCTTCTCTGGTGGTTTGTATATCTGTATTAGATTTCGTAGCTGGTTGTACTTAAGACCAGACTGTCTCAAAAAAATATCCAGCCGAGATGTCAGGACGGTTGTCCAAAGACCACCTGTGATCATCAAGTCCTTATTGGAGGGATCCGGGATGCCATTGTTTACATCTAGCACCTCCGTGTTAAAACCCCAAAGATTCCATAGGCCGGTTTGGGAAGCATCTGGTTGCCCCGTAGTATTACCAGAGATGAGATCTGCGTCGAATTTGGTGAGCCTGAGGTGCTCCAGGGCAATGTCTAGCCTCTGGAGCGTTTGTGGTCTTGGAGTGGGAGAAAGCGCCTCCGTGACCCGCCAACGCTGAACGTCAATGTGAGTCAGATACGTCCGCACTGTCTCGGTCCATAGGTCAAATGGAAGATTCCAAGGATACACCTGTTTTCGAAGAACCTCATAGGCGCCTGCATTCATGTACTGCGGATTCGCCGCTCTTTCTGCTGCAGAACCCTTGGTCTGTCTACTCCGCCAAACGGCTTTGATCTTTTTGTCTTCTATCTGAATCGAGTATGTATATGCGGACTCATCGATTTCCCACCATTCACCCCGGTTCACCACCGTTGCGGTAGCAAAGCTAGTCAGTGGAGGTGTGAAAAGGGCTCTGATGTTCTGAAGGTTTAGAGCGTTCAGCTCGACGGCTGCAGTATCGGGTAACGAGACCTTCTTGAACTTTGGGGGCGGACGGATCGCATCTTCGAGTACTTCGATAGTTAAGTCTATGTATGGAAGAGGTGTGTTGGTATTTTGACAGGTGAGTTCAATCTCTCCGAGGTCTGGACGTCGGTCGAATAGCACGTCCTTTACATTCATCTCCACCTCAACATTGGATCCGGGCAGCCGACGTCGCTTGAACGTTACCTTGTCAATATTACCATCGCGATCTCTTTCGATTTTGTCGATCAATCTGCGGTCCTTGAGAAAGTGCAAGATGTCGACATAATACGCAGCTGGACCATCGATTGAGCGACACTCCTCGCACGCGCACATATCCATGGATCCAAAAAGAGTTTCTAGATCTGGAATATGCCCATCTACAGTGGTTTGAGACACTTTCCAATCAAGCCATACCGGGGTTTTGATTTTGCTGTTTATCAAGCCGTAGGTTGCAATGAGGTTAAATGACGTGGCATGGACTTGCTCGGAGCGCTCAAAGATCTTGTATGCTTCTGCCTTTCCACCAAGTGCGGTACCGTATCTGGCAGCAAAGGCCGACTGGCCCATGCGAGATATTTGCATTGCAGAGTGTATACCGTCTGCGATAAGAGCTCGTGTCTGGTTGTACCTGGGTGCGATCGAATATACCCTCTGAATGGCCTGGACTGTGGACTTGACTAGGTCGGGACTTTCTAATCCGAGTAAGGCGTCACGATTCTTGGACAGGTAATCCGGCAGTCTCTGCGTTGTGAAGTCAAATTTAGGGTTCTTTTGAAGAAAAGACAGCAATTGTGGCTTTGTTGGCAAGTGTCCCTGCTCTGCATCATCATCTGGATCTGTCAGCCTGTCGACTAAATGCTTCGCTGGCATCGCGTCTTCTACTGCATGGGATAACGCGGTCGCATAATTCAGGGCTTTCTCGTCTTCCGTGTCTCCGGGCACTTCCGGAGGGACTCCAATCTTAGACACGGGGTGTTGGATAAGTTTTAACCACCCTTTGACGCTGAATTGTGTGAGGTCTGCGAAATTCTTCTTTTGTCGCTGTAGTTCCTGTACCAGCGGCGTGTGGCTTAGTGTGAGGATTCCCAGTTGCACCGTGGATTGTAATGCCGCAACCTTGCCCTTGAACTCTGGCTTTGCCTCAAGACCCGCCCAGAACTCCTCGACTGATGGATTTTCGGCTTTGGTAAGTGCCTCGACGAAGAGTGCTGGGCTTTGAAATCCTGTTGAGAGGAGTGCACCAAGCGCTGTCTTGCCTTCTTGTCCGGGAATCTGGACTGCGCGTCTGACTCCCTGCCGTACGACTGCCTGCAGCAAGGGTTCCAGTTCTTTGTTGCTTCGTGTACGAATGATATTTTCGGACATGGCGGCATTCAGAGCGTCTCTCCATTGAGTGACACTTTGCCCAAGCAGCTGACCAAGGTCTGTGGGTAAACCCTTTCGAAGTACGCCGTAGAAGATATCCGGATCAATCTTGGTCTCCGCGTGGAACTGGCACGCCAACGCGAAGAACTCGACTCTTTCGCGCTGCTCGTCCAATTCGCCCACGAGAAACGAAATATCCTGATGTTCATCATCTTCGACAATCTGACTCGGTTCCAATTTGCCAAGTAGGGGAAGAATTTTGGCTGCCAATACATCAAATTCCGGAGGGCCTTTGACGGTCGTTCCGCCGACTACAATATCGATGGTACAGTCCTTTGGCGCATTGAACTTGATCTCCGACTTTGCCAGTACCACATCCTTTTTTGCGGGGTCATACACATAAATCTTAAGGTCTGCTGATCCTCTATCGAGCGGCTTGACTTTGTCCGGATAGTATGGAATCACATATGAACCATCGGGTTTGGATGTTCGTGTGCTGCCGAGCAATTGCTCGGAGCGAATGTCGACGTCCACAGCATTGATAATATAGTCTACAAGAGGTGTCCCATCGACTGTTAGGACCGTACCGTGTACGATGTAGTCAGTGGTCTGAGGGTTTGTTTGCAATCCTATAGTGCTGTAGTTAGTCATCTGCCACATCCATTCACGGTTGCGTTACGAGTACTTACGAGAGCTCGGCGTCATGTTTGTAGCATGTCGGCAGAGTAAGTTGGGGCTCCTAGAGAAGTTTATCACGATTTTTCATGAGAGTTTGCTCCAAGCTCGGATTGCATCTCCTGTGAGCTGAAAGGTAGATGAGACAGTCGATCATGTGTTCCACTACCGAACCAACCCAACATTTTGTATCGATTGGATTGCCAGTCCACTCTTTCCAGCCCATGGGCTTTGGTCTTTATTGTGGATTTCAGCTCTGAAATTATTGGCAAATACGAACAATGCGACTTTCAGCTGAAAGCCATGTCGTTCTTAGCTTGCCTTTCTGATAGGTGAAGGCTAAGGATAATCTTGGCAAATCTACTAGAATCAGCCACCCCCACCTCACCCTTTAATACTGAAACCTTGATCATCGACACAGCACTCCGTACATACTATCAAAACCTTGGTTTCTTCGCACCATTGAAAGCTGGCCATCGGGCACGTAGTACCACCTGAAGTTAAACCATGGGTCATCAAAACAGCGAATGTGGCAGCTCCCAATTGACACATGGCGAGAGTCTTCTGCTGCAACCGAATCTCTGACGGCGACGAGACATCTACGTCTCCAGACAGCTATCCTCGCTAATGACCAGTTGTTAAGTTCACGACGGTAGTCAATCTAGTCGTGATTGTAATGTATTTTACAGTTTGTGGAGGGCATCTGGTAACTAAAGCTTTGATCGATCTGCGCTCGTCACATCTTCATCAAAGCAGCCATGACCCAATCTAGATACGAGATGGTGATGAAAGGAATTCACCTTGCTTTTCGGAGCTGAAACCAATGCTGCCTCTGTCGTCCTGAACTGGCAAATGGTTTGCAGGAGGCGTAAATTGATGCTGGGCAATGTCACGTGATTAGCCACATTGGACCTTCGGGTCTGGACATTTACTTTCAGCTGCCATGGCTATGCGACCTCCTCCTTTTGAGGAGATCTGAATTCGAAGGAGAACACTTGTATGCAAACCGATGGTCACTTTGTACCGTCAGAACAGGTCAGAATGCAAAACAACGGCAATAACGATAATACAGAAGGAAAACAGAAACAGGAAGGCTCGGCTTTCCCAAATGTATCTCTCCCAAAGGGCGGCGGTGCCATCCGTTCTATGGGTGAGAAATTCAGTACAAATCCCGTTACTGGAACTGCATCGTTTTCTATACCTCTACCCGCAAGTTCTGGACGTTCTGGTTTTGGGCCATCGCTTTCACTTTCGTACGACTCAGGAAATGGCAACGGCATATTTGGGCTAGGTTGGTCATTATCGCTACCCAGTATAACAAGAAGTACAAAGAAACAATTACCGCGTTATAAGGACGACGAAGAGTCTGACATTTTCCTTCTCTCGGGGTCGGAAGATCTAGTTCCTGTTCTTCGCGATGATGGAACATTTTTTGAGGATAGAAATTCTGCACCTGGATATGTAATCCGCCGGTACTCCCCACGTATTGAGGACTCATTTTCGCGCATTGAGCGATGGAGCAAAGTCAATGACTCGGCCGATGTGCATTGGCGCATCACCAGTCCGGATAATGTGCTCACGACCTTTGGACTGGAGGAAGAATATCGCATCATCAATCCAGTTGATCCAAGCCAGATATTCACATGGCTTGTTTCAGAAATACGTGACTGCAAGGGAAATGCGGTTTTGTATCGATATAAGAAAGAAGATGGTGCTGGCATTGATCTCGCGGATGTCCATCAACAGAATCGTGGACTTGCGAACGATATTCGGCGTACTAGTAATCGCTATCTCAAATCGATTGTTTATGGGAACAACACTCCTCTGCTTGATGAAAACGGCAATCGACCGCGATTTGTTGATCAAGCGCAGATTGAAAATGCTGGTTGGCTGTTCCAAGCTGTCTTTGACTATGGCGAGCACGATGCATCAAAGCCCATGCCGGTGTCAACACCCCATGAATGGACACACCGACAGGACTCCTTTTCCCATTATCGTGCGGGATTTGAGATTCGTACTAGCCGGCTATGCAAGCGATTCCTTATGTTTCATCATTTCCAGGCCGAGGCGAATGTTGGTATGGATTGTTTAGTCAGATCCACCGACTTTGTCTACAACACAAAGTCAGCAGCGGGAATGGACGGCGTTTACACGTTCCTAACTTCTGCTCAACAGTGTGGGTACCGGAGGAAAGGAGATGGCTATTTCCGAAAGCTGCTGCCTCCGATTGACTTGGCTTACTCTCAACCATTTCTCGATCCTGCACTCAAGGATGTAGATTCTTCGGTGCTGGAGAATACCCCAGCAGGCCTAGCTGCCCAGGGTGTCCAATTTGCAGATCTCTATAGCGAAGGCTCTCCCGGACTGCTAACCACAGGAGGCTCGGCTTGGTACTTCAATCGGAATACGGCACCGATCAATACGACATATGACGAGGAACGCTTGATTCAGAAACCTATGTTCGACCCTCTAGAGCTTGTACTTAACACGCCAAACGTGACTGCGAGCTCCCAGTGGCGGCTCCTCGATGTTTCTGGTCACGGCCTAGCCTCCGTCTTCTATCATGATGAAGACGCTGGGGTCGTTGGATTCTACGAGAATGACAAGCAGGAAGGTTGGCTTCCATTCACGCCATTAAAAAACACCATAAACCACCTTGATCTTTTTGACGCTCGGGTAAAGCTCATTGATCTAGATGGTGACGGAGTTGCGGATGCGCTTATTCCGTCCGAGAATGTTTGGTATCCTTCACTTGGCGAGGACGGTTTTGGCCCTCCAAGATACTTCCCGACATTTACAGACGAAGAGGAGGGCCCTACGCACTTACTATTTACCCAACCAGAATTCTTACATTTTGCCGATATCAGCGGCGATGGACTCCAAGACATCGTCCGAGTCTGCAATGAAGAAATTTGCTACTGGCCTAATCTAGGATTTGGTCGCTTTGGGGCCAAAGTCACCATGGATAGATCGCCCATCTTTGACTTTCACCTGGATTTTAGGCCAAATCGCATCATTCTCGCCGACATCGATGGCTCTGGAACCACAGATGTTGTCTATCTGCACTCCGAAGGTGCCAAAGTATTCTTCAACCAGTGCGGCAACAGTTGGAGCGATCCATTGGTGTTGGATTCATTGTCGCATATGGAGAACGATGTCTCCGTTGATGCTGTTGATTTACTTGGCAATGGAACGACGTGCCTTGTTGTTTCATCGCCGTTCCAGTCCGACTTTATTGCCATGCGGTATCTAGACCTCATGACCACTAAACCTCATCTCCTCACTCGAGTGGACAATAATCTCGGTTCAGTGACCGAGGTGACATATGCCCCATCGACAAAGTTTTACCTCCAGGACAAGAGAGCGGGAATGCCGTGGGTAACAAGACTCCAATTTCCGGTACATGTAGTAGAATCGGTTCGAACTTATGATCGGATAAGCAAATGCATGTTCGCTAGTACCTATTCGTACCACCATGGATACTACGACCCAGAAGATAGCGAGTTTCGCGGTTTCGGCATGGTCGAGCAGTGGGATACCGCCGAGATTTCTGCACTCACTGGAAATATCGCAGGATCCGAACGAGTGAATATGTCGCTCGCTTCCGATCTTCCGCCCGTCCACACAAAGACATGGTTCCACCTCGGCGCATTTCTAGATCGCAATTCGGTGTCACTACACTATGAGCACGAGTACTTCAGTGACCCTTCACTCAGCGAGGATGTAGCCCGCAAGTGGTTTTTGCCGGACACTGTGCTTTCTCCTGGAGTTGGGCAAGAGGACGAGCACGATGCTTGTCGTGCCCTAAAAGGGAAGATGCTGCGGCAAGAAGTATATACCGATGACTTTCTACCACCGTCCAGCACAGATGAGAACGAAGTAGATCTTTCACGCTTACCACACACCGTAACAGAGACGAACTTCAGCGTGCGTTTGGTTCAATCTCGCTTCAACACCCAGAGCGCTATTATACACGCTACCGTGCGTGAGACAATATCGCACCAGTACGAAAGGGGTAGCGAGCCTCGCATAACACATTCCATGATTATAGAAACGAACGAGTTTGGACAAATTTTGAAAGAAGTTACTGTAGGCTATGGAAGAAGTAAGCCAGACATGTCCCTACCAACCGGCTGGGATAGAGAAGTGCAGCGAAAAACGTACGTTACATATTCAGAGAACGCAGTGACGAACAAAATCGACGACAATACGCTATACCCTGGATCTTACCGAGTTCCACAACAATGTGAAGCTAGGTCGTTCGAGTTGACCGGGTTTGATCGCGGAGATCCAAAAACGCCCTTTCTTTACGAGACATGGACAAAAGACAATTTCGATCTTGTCAAATCTGCAACAGAAATCAGTTTTGAGGAGGAACCGGACATATCGATGCTTCAGAAGCGCTTGTTAAAGCAATCTCGCACTCTATTCCGGAAATCTGACCTGACAGGAAATCTACCTCTAACCAAAATGGATCACATGGCTCTTCCTGGGCAAAGCTACCGGCTTGCTTTCACGTCTAGCATTTTGGATAAACATCTCGAGAATGACGGCCGCCCTCTCATTCCTGATATTCGGCCTTTACTCACTGGGAAATCTACAGATGAGGGTGGGTACGTCATTAGCGCAGACCTGAAAGCTTTGGGTCTCTTCGCACCTACCGACCCTGATGATTGCTATTGGGTTCCATCTGGCGAGACATTCTACTCTCTCAGAGCAGGGAGTCCTACCGTTGAGCTCCAAGCTGCTCGCTCAAATTTCTACCTCCCAAAGAGGTTTCGCAATCCTTTTGGCGCCGAAAGCACTATCACGTATGACGACTATAACCTTCTCATCGTGGACACAATAGACTCGATTGGCAACAGGAAGACAATTGGCGAAAGAAACTCCACCGGGACTATTGTGTCAAACGGAAATGACTATCGCGTACTTCAGCCTCGTCTAATGACAGATGCAAACTGTAATCGGAATGAAGTTGCTTACGATGCCTTCGGTCTTGCGGTTGGGACTGCCGTAAAAGGCAAACTGGAAGATACTCCCCAGGTTGGCGACGATCTTTTACACTTCAAACCTGATGTTGAAGAGACGTTAACTTCAGAGTACATCCAAGGCATAATGGCAGACCCTGACTCGGTGCTTGAGGGTGCCACCTCGCGAATCCTCTACGATGCGTTTACCTACATGCGCACAAAAGATACTCAATCTCCACAGCCAGCCACAACATACACGCTGAGTCGTATGACTCACAAGTCTGATCTTAGTGGCGATGAGAAGACGGAGGTTCAACACGCATTTACATACTCCGACGGATTTGGGAGGCAAATTCAACAGAAGAGTCTCACCAAACCAGGCCCTGTCCTTAAGCGGGATACCGATGGTAATATTGTTCTGGAACCGGATGCCGATGGACACAAACGGCCAGTATTGACAGACCATGACGTTGAGCCGCGTTGGATTTCGGACGGTTGGGTCGTTTATAACAACAAAGGCCTGCCCATACGGCAGTACGAACCTTTCTTCACTGACTCGTACAGTTTCGAGTTTGATGTTCGTGCAGGAGTTAGTCCGGTAATCTTTTACGACGCACTTGGAAGAGTGGTTGCAACTTTGTATCCGAATTCAACGTACACGAAACAGATATTTGACCCTTGGAGTTCTACCGTATGGGACAATAACGACACGGTGAAATTAGATCCGCGGGAAGATCCCGACGTAAAGAGGTTCATGAAGAGCTATTTCGATGATGAGGTTCTCGCAGGCCACGAGTTCAAAACATGGCTGCAGAGAAGACAGGCTGGGGGTTTGGGCACCGAAGAGGAGACAGCCGCACAGAAAACTCTTCCGCACGCAGATACACCAGGCGTCACTTACCTCGATAGTCTGAGTCGCACGTTTTTAGCAATGTCACATAACAAAGTGGCTGCTGAAGACCATCAGCTCAATGGCACCGACAAAAAGCTATATGCGCGCACGGAAATGGACATTATTGGCAATGTCCTCGCAGCTCGTGACGCAATGATACAGGAGGGAGATGACAGAGGCCGTATCGTTACTCAGAACCATTACGACATGCTCGGTAGACCCCTACACACCATGTCTATGGAAAAGGGACATTCGTTTCTTTTGGTCAATGTGCTAAACCAGCCTATGCGTGCGTGGAACAATAGAGGACATGTCACGCGATCGAGTTACGATCAGATGAATAGGCTCGTGAAGACGTTTGTTTTCGGGGATGCACTGCATGTTGATGGACCTAATCAGGAGGTTCAAGTCCATCGGACCATATACGGCGAAAGCCACCCAGAAGCAGAGGCGCGTAACCTTCGCGGGACAGTGTATATGACGGTAGACCAGGCCATGGCATCAACAACGGAACGAATCGATTTCAAAGGGAATAAACTTGAAACGACACAAAGAATTTGTCGTGAGTACAGAAACACGGTAGATTGGGCGGTATTGGAGAGCATTCTCCCGAATGATCCAAGAACACCCTTTGATGCATCGGCCCTGGCAGGAGTCCTAGATACGAAACTCGAAAGCGATACATATCGAGCTTCGTCGGCTTTCGATGCGCTCAATCGTCTACTTACCTCGCAGCTCCCATGCTCGGCACAAGATGCCCAGAGTAGGCTTCGTCTCGGATACAAAAATCTCTCTCTAGTCACGATTGACTACAACATTCGGAATGACTCGGCCTCTGATGAACTCGTTTGGACCCGTTTTATCAAGAACTTGGACTACAATGCCATGGGGAAGAGAGTTCTTGTGGACTACGGCAACGGGGTTCATATGACTTCAGAATTTGACCTGGATACTGGGGATCTGAAACGGCGAACCACCTGGCGCGGAGACAACATACCGAATCGCGCACGAGACGTGCTGCAAGACATAAACTACACATATGATCCCGTAGGCCACATCATGCACGTAATCGACAGCGCGCAAGAAACCAACTTCTTCCGCAACGTCATTGCCGGCCCAATCAACACGTACACGTACGACGCCCTATATCAACTCATTGAAGCAACAGGCCGCGAGCATCTTGGTCAACCCCCTGGGCCACCGGTGCCCTACACCCAGTCCGACTCTAAGCGCTTTGGTGTACATCCCGGTGATGCTGCAGCTATGGGGCTTTATACTGAGCGCTATACATACGATGATATGGCGAACATGATTGAAATGAAGCATGACAGCTCAGATACCAGAGTCGATGTGGCTTCCAGGACTTGGACAAGAAGTTTCAAGTACGAAGAGTCGAGCTTGATAGAATTGAACAAAACTGGAAACCGACTCAGCTACTGTACTGTTGGTCGAGACCGGAATGACTTTGTGTATGATGAGCACGGGAATACGATCTATATGCCTCATCTCGGAGGCTCGCGAGCGACAGGGAATGTGAAATGGGACTATCTTGATCAGATGAAAGAACTGGATCTCGGTGGTGGTGGGACAGCATACTACACATACGACTCAACAGGCAAGCGCATTCGGAAGGTCATTGAGAGGGGACCAAATCTCACTGAAGAGCGTCTCTACCTCGGACCTGTCGAGTTCTTCCGCAAAAAGACGTCATCCACATTCTTCGAACGAGAAAGCGTACACGTCTTCGACAACAGTAACAGGGTCGCTCTGGTAGAGTCCCGTGTAGAAGATACAGCTGGTTCTGATCGTGCTCCGGCGCGGTTGATCCGCTACCAACTAGCGACGCCGAACGGTTCCAGCGCCATCGAGCTCGATGATGAAGCCAAGACCCTTTCATACGAGGAGTACTCGCCTTATGGAACCACAACCTATCAAGCCTCTACGCCTACGCTCGAAACACCGAAACGCTACCGCTTCACCTCCAAAGAACGTGACGAAGAAAGCGGGCTTTCATATCATGAAGCACGCTACTACGCACCCTGGTTAGCCCGCTGGATCAACGTTGATCCACTTGGTACTGGGGATGGGCTGAATGTGTATCTATATTGCCATGCAGACCCTATCGGACGTTTAGACCCAACAGGCAATCAAGGCGTTCCTGACGAATCCTTTGTCAGCTTCGACCCATTGATGAGCTCCATTGATAACAGCGATTTTGGGAAATCACTCGTTGAACCCCGGCCTGCGCTCACGCCATTGGCAAAGCCAATGACAAAATCGGAAGCGCGAGAGTATGGAAACAAGCAAGCAGCACAGCAGCGCGCCAACCCTGCGCCCGAGACGCCGTATACTACCACTAAAACACCAGATCCCATGGAAGGTGCTGATGTGCAAGCCGGCCATTCAGTCACAGCTCGCCATGCTCCTGAATCGGGAATCAGTAAGCCAGACTGGGACCAACAAGAATTTCAGAGACTGCATAGTCGGAAAGGCCAAGGGTTAGACGTAGCGGTCATGTCGCAAGATGGGTCTATCGAAGTGACGACACGGCATCGAGCGCAGGACTATTCGATGATTGATCCCGCTATTGATGACGTCAAGAAAGCCAATGGCATGAAGCTGACACCCGATGCACAGCTGGAGGTCGGCAAACAAACCATATGGCGCAGTGAAAACGTGCCACTGGACCAGGGCCGCGTCGAGATGCTACAAGAACTTGGGGCTGATGGGGCGCCAAAACGTGCGTGGGTCGATCCAACGATTACCAAAGAGATGAAGGCTGCAGCCAAGGAGGGTGACTTGTTTTCTATGGCAGCTAAGCAGTCAAAGAAAGCTGGCAAAGGCGCGAAAGCCCTCAAACTGTTAGGAAAGGGAGGGAAGAAACTCCTCGCAGCTGTTCCCTTTGTCGGCGCCGTGATGGGACATGCCTCTGCTGCAGAAGCCGCTATGTCTGGAGACATTCAGGGTGCGGCCTTGGACGAGTTTGGTAATGTTCCTGTTGCTGGAGATTTGTTGGATGCCGCACGTGGCGGTATGGATATTGGAGCAGCGCTTGATGCAGGGTTGGGCATCAGTGATGTTGCTGCTGGACATGGGGAAGATGTGAGGAAGTTTGCGAAGGATATAGGATTTAGTGAAGATACAGCGTTCTACATTGGGGCGGGGGGTGCAGCCTTGAGCTCGATAACTGTAGCACCGAGGATTGCGTTGGAGAACACGATAAAAGAGTGGTGGAATGGGCGTTAGTGAAGTGAGAACGAAGGTCGAAATAGCTGCTGAAGTCAACATCTACTAAGGTCGATGCCGCAGTCATTTTAGGTCTTTTTGATACTACTTACTTTTTCATTCTTGCGAAGTATAATTGATTTTCTATTGAATTATGTTGTCATTTCGGGCAAGCACACGCACAATTCGCAAAGTTTTCGTTGTTCGCTTCTTGCATATAACTTTTATGTAGATGAAGGTTTTATTGAAGATGAAATTGAAATCTTGCACATTTCCAAAGCTTGAATTCGCAAAGAATTCGGAAATAAGCCTTGGTCGATTATAGGCAAAGCTTGAATTGTTAATTTATCTAGCATTCCTTCTCTTGTATAGAATTTAGTGTAATGCCTACTGCAACTGGAAATCACGTTCCTCAAGGACTTCTCGAAGAATCTCGCGCCCATCTAGGTTTCCTGACGCCAATTTTTGCGCGGCATGCCGTGACCAAGAATCTTTTCTTACCTTTCCCTGACTTTCGTAAAAGTCCCCAAGAGTCTTGTTGTATGCAATAATGTGCTCATCCTGTCTTCCGGAGTCCCAGAAATTGCGGTGGAGTATTTCATGTTGATCTAGCCGCGGTTTTATCGAGGTCGGAGTGCTGTAATCTGGTTTCCCGATTGCCATTCCAAACAGACCAATAACCCGTGGTGGCAATCGAAGCAACTTGGACAGTTCTCGCGCATTGTTTCTGGCTGCGCCTACATAACAAATGCCAAAGCCCATTGACTCAGCAGCTAAGCTAATGTTCTGGGAAGCCAGGGCTGCGTCGATGGTTGCCATCAGAAACATATCCATGTGTTCAAGACCCTTCCCTGGTAGGCCTTCTTGCTCTGAAATCTTGCTCAATCTACTCAGATCTGCACAGAAGAGTAGAAATAATGGAGCCTGTCGAATAAAGTCCTGGTCTCCACAGAGGGTTGCAACTTCTGCCTTGTGCTTTGGATCAGAGATAGCAATGACACTCCATGTTTGTAGGCCCGAAGACGTGGATGCGCTCTGACCGGCGGCAAGCAATATCTCGAGCGTATCTGGGGTGAGAGGTTCAGAAGAGAAGTTTCGAGTTGATCTGTGGCCTAGAATGGTCCGTACTGTAGGTGAAAATGACTCAGAACTATCTTCCATGCGACCATTCTGGTAACGAAGATAGGCCAGCAACGGCGACTGTGTGTTCATTGTTTGTGCTGTATTGGAGGATGCATAGAACGGACAGCAGGCAGCTAGCAGCATTACTATTTATGCAATTCCAACGTCTTTGGTACTCGGTAAAGTATTGGTCATCCGTATATTATTGGTAATCGATCCAGTAATCGCTCCAACACATCAATTTGGACTTGGATTAACAGGGGGACAGGTACCTTATCAGACCTACCACCAATCCGCGACTTCAATTGTGCATCGTACGCGCCACGCTAAACATCGCCATGTATGTACCTTCCTACTAGCCGTGCTAGCCTAGCGTGCCTTGCTAGATAGATAGTTTTCTCCACCTACAGATTCTCCAAAAATGTTTCTCCAAATATAATTCCTCCACAGCTCTCAGCTTACCCGAAGAGCGAAATGGACAATGCTTCGGAAACTAAAGACTTCGCCTGCTCCATATGTTCGCGTCGCTTCGCTCGTCTTGAGCATCTGCAAAGACACGCAAGAAGACGTTCGTGCTGAAACAAGCATGTATCTGAACTTCGTTAACATGTAATTTAGACACCAAAGAGAAACCTTACTCATGCCACTGTGGAAAAAGTTTTACTCGCCGGGACCTTCTGACGCGACATACCCGTCTAGTTCATATGTCAGAACATGACCAAATTGCACCACCAAGACAGTCTGAAGCTTCGCGTTCAAATCAATGTACACCTGTTCACCCGCCAGTGGTCACATCCACTGCCGAGCAACAAGCCCGAGCCCCTCCAGACCAGTGGATAGCGAGCTTGCCTCTGTCTTCAGATATTCTAGCTATTGACGACAGCGAAGCCTGCGCTGATGGCGGATCCATCGCTAACTTGCCCATGTTCCAGGACTTTGGCCTATTCACGGATACCGTGGGATTCATGGGAATGGATCTCGTGGAGACCTTAGACGAAGGATCTTTCCTACACTACGGCGTGAACATGTCGTTTTCAGATGCCATGGCTACACTGGTCGAACCGTGTTCATCCGCTCTGGAAATAGACGGTGTGTTTGATTGCCCTACACATTCCACTGCAGTTCTTGACAATCCCCAACCAGATGATATGGCCGAATTGAAACCGTTGGTGTGCCCTTGGCGAGTTTCTGGGGAAGCCCGGCGACATTTGCTGGCGGCAATGGAAACAATGCCGAGTCAAATCGAGAAAATGCCTTCATGTCTGTCTCTGAATCGCTTTTGCACAGGTTTTTTCAGTGAGTTTCAGAGCCACGTGCCTATTGTACACAAAGCCACTTTCGACATTGAAGCCGCGAGTAAGTGTAATCCCGAACTTGTGGTTGCAATAGCCTCCATCGGCGCTGTCTATCGCTTCCAAAAAGCGGATGCATTGTTTCTATTGAAGGTCGCTTTGGATCTGATTACCCGGAAATGGCAGAATGACAGTGCATCGGATCGTTATGACTTAGGCGGACTTCAAGCCCTTGTGTTACTGAGTTATTTCACACTATGGCAGAAGCAGTCGGAGATTTTACCGGAGCAATCACAGGTCCGTAAAATGCTACTGGACTGGGTGCAAAAGTTCCGGATTCCCCAGCCATCGGGAGACGGACCATCGAATTGGACAAGATGGCGTCACAGGGAAAGTTCTCTGCGCACATATCTGGCCTCGTTCTGTATACTCAATACCTACTCGCTCCTGAATGGAACACCGCCTGAGGTGACGAACATTACTATCAAAAGTGCCTTGCCTTGCTCAACGGCGGCATGGAATGCAGCTTCAATGGACAGTTGGGCTGCAATAATGGCAAACGAAGCACCTCCACCCGATTTCCAAACGACATTTGCGCAACTTTTTGGAGATCCCGAGATTCATTTTTTGATATCTCCGTTCGGCTGTTTTGTCTTGCTCCACGCCATTGTTCAGCGTACATTTCACCTGCGCCAATTATCATTCAATGGATCACTTCGTCCGTCAGATTTAGCAGAAATGGAGTAAGATCTGAAGTTTGCATCATACTCGCACAAATTCTAACAGGTCATTAGGGAAGCTTTGGCAAGATGGAAACGCTGCTGGAAACGAGCACCCGAATCCATACTGGATCCCCGCAATCTGGATGCGTCGATCTCTTTCCAGTCGATCTCATATCTGATGATGGTGTATCTGCGACTCAGTCGAAACCCGCTTCCCCCATTTCATCAGCTTACCGGACAATGGGACCCTGGACGAATCGCGCGGAAACTGGCGGTGGACAGTGGTGATGAGAAACGTTCTGATTGGAGTTATAATGGACTGTTGCATTCGGCTCATTCACTCATGATAATTGTGCGATCCGGTATCGAACATCATCGAAGGACTCTATCGTATCATTGGGATCCGCAACATGCATTGCCGTGGGTAGAAGGTGCGATTTCTCTGAGTCGTTGGCTTGAAATGGCAGCTGAAACATGCTCTCAGTTTGCTCTCAATGGTGAGTGAGGTCAATGAAAGCTGTGTTCAACGCATTGATATTAACCGTTGCAGAAATCGAAAAGGGCATCATTCTTTGGGTCCGCCATATCATAGAAGAGGCGCTTCCCTCTCTAGGCGATGGTGATAGGATACTCATGAATGAAACCGTCGGCGACTTCAGTCTGAGCAATACGTCCTCAATTCGGAACCTGGCCTATGGTGTCATATCGGCCTGGTGCTGTGTAATACCACGTAGTAATAACCCCTGGCCTGTTGTAGATGTAGCGGGAAACGTTCTTACTTTGTACAAAAGTCTCTTGCGCCCGTAATGAGTAATGAAAGTTGCACCTAGATCGATAACGAAGCACAATTTTGACCTATTTCCTTATATATTATGTTCGTGGTAAGACTGTTTTGCCAGGACTCAGTGTGATTCTCGGGACATTCCTCATGCTGCCGCCACACTCTTATGAAAACTCTACACATCGCAAATACTTCAACATATTATTGAATTGTAGGCTAGTCATGCCATTCCGTACTATCTATCGAGCGAGAAAATTTTATTGGCATCAATGATTTCAAATCCGTCTCCTGGTTCTCCAAGTTTCTATGTACATTACGAGAATTAGAGTTCAAACATTAGCGTTCTCCAATTTCTGCTTCCAGGTTCTCCAATTTTACACTAGCGTGGAACCAGTCTCCACTCCAAATACCAACGCGAACCAACTACTTTTTCTCCAATTTCTTTGTAACCTCTGATGACATCAACGCCGGCAAAAGAGAAGTCGGATTAAAAGAAATCTTAGATGCAATTTCATCGGTTTCGGAATTTTCTTGAATTGGCCGATATAAAAAGTTTGATTGTAGTAGCATAAATACAGCTTTCATAAAGGGCCAGGACATTTACAGAAATAAGTGAGACAAGAGTATATTCTATTCAGGTATAAAATAATTAAAAAACCTTTCACATATATAATTACAGTGAGAAGTTTAGAAGTTTAGACTCGGGATTACGGGAAAATGCTATACGCAAACATCTTCCTAAACTCTAAGACAGGTAGACTGGCCAGACTGGCCAGACTGTCAG
Source organism: Aaosphaeria pasadenensis (assembly GCA_022813625.1). Taxonomy (NCBI): domain Eukaryota; kingdom Fungi; phylum Ascomycota; class Dothideomycetes; order Pleosporales; genus Aaosphaeria; species Aaosphaeria pasadenensis. The sequence goes on from JAKLMB010000034.1 coordinate 65,913, forward strand.
CATTTGTAGATGGAGAGGGCTTTACTCGAAATCGTGGTAGCAACATTGCAAGTTAGATGCAAGTAAGCAACAATAAACCCGCGACAAAGCGATGGATTTCAATGAGGCCTCTTGCAACGAGCAACTCAATCATTTATCTCATTGTTCCGATCGACCCATCTGCCGGGCATTGATTTCCTGCAGTAGATCTTCACAGCGGATATGGTCCGTTCATAACTGGTGTACTTGTCTTAGGAGACTTGAAATTGCAATAACAGAGGCAGCAGCAGTAAATACAAGTCAAACAGCGTTATTACTTTGCCAGTTCCAAGTGAAATGGAATTGCGTGCTGATGGGCGTGAAGGTCTGCAAAATGTTCCTGGCGTAACCTCCCTTTTCCGAAATGCTGGGAACCAATCTATATGAGCGTCTTGGGCGTAGGGGAGCCGTACTTATTCTTTTACCTGAGACTGCTAGTCTCAACTTTGAAGAGCTGGATGATATATTCAAGAAGAGCGTTCTAAATTCAAGAAGTACAAGCCAAATACACAGGTGCTTGGATGCAGCTATGCACAAGGGAGAAGTCTAGGGGTAGATCTGGGCCATGATACTTAATTGACCAAGAAATGTTTAAGTTTTGAACTATAATACTATTTCAAATAATTATACAAGCATAAATTTAATTCTAGCAAATAGAATTAAGTAATTAGTTTAAATACACATACTAATAAGGTACACGAATAGGAAACTTTAATACTAATTTACCAGACTTGTGTCAAGGTACTGACCGTTGTTTAAAAGCTTGTCAGACAGGGTGCCGGGTACCCCGCTTCTAGCTAAAGCTACCCCTTCAACCCACCGACATACAGGGGATCCTCTTTTATTCTGCTCCCCAGAACTACTGCCTAAATAATACCAATACCTCCATTATAAGCCAATCCCCAATTACTAGCATATCTCAGGCCTCGAAACGAACTTCTCAAGAGACACCAGCACGATGCCGCACAAAGCGTGCAAAGTATGCCTCGGTTGCATGGTGAGGCCATCTGGTTCAACCAGTTACTCCATTCCGGTCTTGCTAAAGTTTGTGTAGTAATGAGTGTAAAAGAGGAAAAATAAAATGTATCCGTCTCGAAGACGACGAGGACTGCCAGCGCTGCTCAGCAACAGGTGCTACTTGCATTATCTCACAGTCTGCTGCGCAGGAAAGACACCATCCAAAGGAGAAGGATAGAGGAACTTCATTACACAACACGTATGTACTTTGACAGCTCAAAATAGGTTGACCGCTGAACGATTCTAGTCAAGACAAAACATTGAGCGAGAACGTGAGGGTAATGCAACAGCAGATAAACGTCCTAACAGCTACTGTCAGCACTCTTTCAGAAAGAATCTCGATGCTGCCAGCAGCAATAAACGCCCATTCTCAATCTTCTCAATTTGCCGATCGAATTTACTGCGATCCTGGCTTGACACGAGACGACAAGCCTAAGCAGCCGCATTTTGTTGGGCCTACAAGACCTGCGTTCAGTTTCAACCTGGCAGAATCGGCGCTTTCACGTATGGGTATTGTCGCGGACCCAGAGGGACCTCCTGGCATTTCTACGACTGCATCCTCACGGGACCCAACACCAGACTCAGCGATAGAAAAATGCTCAGTAGCACCGAAGTCCTTCCAAGATTGCTTGTTGAGCTTCTCTGACGATGAAGTGACAAGGCTGGTAGGTATCTACCAGGAAGAGGTTCTTTGTTGCCACCCGATTCTTGTCGCTGAGGCGCTAGCTCGTGACTGTCTGCAGATTAGAGATCTAGCCCGGCATCCTTATAGGCACTCAACTGGGAAACAGAAATTCTCTATGAAAGACGTACACATGCTTAAGATTGTTTTGGCAACCGCACTCACGCATGAGCCCCAGGGAAGGAATGAGAGCTGCGACCAATTGATAAGTGCTGTGGAACACCATATCGGTAGCATTTCGAGTGGATGCGAGATTGAAATCAAAGATATACAAATCCTAGCTATGTTGGTATGTATACTATCGCTCTACGGTAACCTTTCTCCCTTCAAGAGAACTAATAGTAAGTAGAGCATCTATTTCTGCCACATAGAAGAAGAGCTATTTTCATGGCGTGCAATCGGCCGAGCGGCTCGTCATGCTCTCGAAATGGGGCTTCATCGGAAGCAAAGTTTGATGGACCAATTCCAAGACCCAGATGCTCGTAATGCTGCGCTTCAAGTATTCTGGGTAGTTTACGAGTTAGATCGTAGATGGAGTTTTGGAACCAGTCTTTCTTTCGCGCTCAATGATCGCGATATCGATGCACAGTTGCCGGAGCCAGATAAAACGTATCCATATCTTAAGTGTATGGTAGCATACGGACGACTATGCTCACGAGTATGGGATGCATTGCCGCCATATGGATCTCCATCATTATTCATTCCCAAGGAAACTGAAGACTACTTGGACTTCATTGCTCAAAACTGGCTTCAGTCAATCCCAGAAGATCTGCAATTCCGACACCCTCGATTAGGATTGGCGCCGAAGAGTCAACCTCGAGTACTCCATCGTCTTCGAACACTATGTTATCTGCGTGGAAACTACTTACGTCTTCTCATTCACCGACACCATGTGTTGACACCTGATAACATCAAGTCGGATTTGCAGAGTGCACAACTCGTGGTCGATATCGCCAAAGACAGTATCGAGGTATTGAACGATTTGAATTTAACAAGCGACATATACGCCCGCCAACAATCTGTTTATCATTTCTATTTGCTCAGTGGCCTCGCTGTCATGCTTTTGGCCGTATGCCATGCGCCAAGCACATTCGCAGATCCATGTAGAGATGCGTTCTTGTTGGCGGTATCCCTTGTCAAGGGGTTCTCCCGTAACAGTTCCTCAAGTCGGAGACTCTGGAAGAGTATTCGTGGCATTCTACCCGTGGTAAAGGCACTTGGCGTCCAAGGAGATACAGCAGGCAAAGATGATCATGGTTCTGGTAAGCAGGCCGAAAATACTGATGGAGCTGTTGCTATCCATCCACAGGCGTCGGATTATGCGCATCAGAACATTGGATCGAAAGAAAATCAAGATGGTATACAGGACCTGTGGGCTGACAACGGGCTTTACTACAACGGACACCTGAGCACTTCTACACCCGATATATTCAACCTCAGCAACGATCTTCTCCATTTGTACGACGCTTTTGATTTGGCTGGGTCAAGCCAAGCATTGCAGCCAGAAGCTCGAGCAGGAATTTCGAGCGAGCCGGGATTTTCTGCTTGGGAGATGGAGATTTCACGACACTTTCAAGGATTGATATGATAATCAGAATGATATAGTATAGATTCTTAGACTAATACAACTCCGTAAACCATGAGAGGCTCTGAGTGCAACAAAACTAAGAATGTGTCGAGACATTTACAGAAGGTCATACACTCAGGTGGTGGGGCCCGATTCTGGTATTTTCTTTTACACAAGAAAAAAGACCTATTAAAGCTAGCGTAAAGATTTCGGTGCAGCTCATGAGTTTGAAAATTCAGTTGGATAACATTACTTTATGGTAAGAAGACAAATTATCTGATTTGAAGTTGTGGAGCATTTCCCGATGCACCCGTGAAGAGAGACATTAACAGCCGGAGATGAAACACCCATAGAGGGAATATGGACATGCAAACCAACACCAGCTAGGCCTTTCCCGAAAATACTAAACTGCATTTGTGCGGTTGGTTTCACTGTTGCTGCAGCCAGATGCATATTGGTCAAAATCTCCGTTGCAAGTGTCGATGATGAAGGCACGGCTATATCGGCAGTGTGAAGGAGTAACTGTGTAGTGGTGGAGGCGAAATAAACAGACCCGAGGTTGACGAAAGCTCCTCGAATTACCAGCAGACAATTTGTAATGAGTGAACGGGTTCGTGAACGCAAGTTTTTTGTGAGGCGAATAGGGAAGGTGATTCCGGTTTCCGGTTCCGATTCCGGTTCCGATCACGTTCGCTGTACTAGGTTCATCAGCCCACATAGCCAACGAAGCCTAGAACACCGTGACCCGAGTTCAACATGACTGTGTGCAGAATTCCATCCCATAGTTGACCATAATGATCTTCTATAATATAGATACGCGTAATGTCGTGCAATCTTCCATTCTCTACGTGGTTAGCTTATGTTTCAAGGGAACCTGCTTGATGACTTCGTGTATTTGGGTTCGTGGATGATTTGATTTCACGGTCGAGATTACAGTACTCCTTCTGCCGTCTTTCTTGACTCAGTCATGGTTGGGTACAACTTCATTGCCTTACCTATAAAAATGGCGACAGGTGCATCTCCAGGAACATCATCCAGGCTCAACTAACACTCTTTCGTGCCTTTGCTCGAAGTCACTCTTTTCACTACAATCATTCGTTCATATACTTCAATTTTCTCTTCTTGCAATGCGGTACCTACTCGCTCTCCTGGCTGGGTCTAGTGTGTTTTCACCAGTCTTATCATGGACTGAAATTCATCACAAACCATTCCTTACCAAAAACATTGATGCAATCGTTCAACCCGGCCTCTACACTTCTCACATGCACACCTTTTTTGGCAGGTAAGTCGGCTGAAAGTTCAAAGTCGTAGAGCTTGCACTGATAACGTGGTGATAAACAGTGACGCCATTACCAACGTTTTACCAACCTCCTCTCAGCTTCAGCAGGGTTGTTACAGCGGGGAGAATGGCAATGATTTTTCGGTCTACTGTAGGTCGATTGGCTCTCAATGCTCCTATTTATTGACATGGACCTAGGGATTCCAACGCTATACCATGTCGATGGCGAAACATTTACTGAAGTTCCAATTTTTCGATTCAGTACCTACTATGTCAACAGTAGGGCCGAAATTCCCATACCACTAGATTTTGCAATGATATCGGGTAACGCATCTGCTCAATCCCAAGATGAAACAGATGCTCAACCAGGGAACAATCTCGAATGGTTCTGCGAAGGTTCGGACGATCGCGAGCCGGATATCGCCAAATTTCCCACCAAAACGTGCAACCAGAATCTCAAACTGTCTCTTGTCTTTCCCAGCTGCGTCAATCCCGATGACATTTCCCAGTACGACTTTCCCGATCAGTCCGGAAAGTGTCCTGCGGGCATGAAAGCAATTCCTCAACTTCGATATGGTGTCTGGTACAATACCAAATCCGTTGCACCTGGAGGCTGGGATGGTGACGCACCATTCCAGTTATCATGCGGTGCCGCTTCTGGCAATGGATATTGTGGCCACGGAGACTTCATTAATGGATGGTTCCAAGATTCTTTGGACAATATGATGATACGCGGTGGCGGTGGCTATAATGATGGACAGTTCATCTCCGGTGCGCATGCAACTGCACTTGGAGAATCTACTTGCACTCCTACCGACGCTGACCCCGACAACGGTACCAGCGATTACCTTGAGAGCTTGGAAATGATGTAGAATATCTCAGGTGGGCTAGGAAGTTAGGAATAAGCAGTCAGCTGTTACAGGGCAAGCACAAGAGGGGAACGTCGGGCATTTCATTCACACTATTGTATTATCTATTTTTAAATTATAACAATCATTTCGATGAGAGCACATGGGGTTTCCATATGTATTCATCTGTGATCTTACCGAAATCTCCCCAATGACTCAACCAGTGTCTACTTCCGTCGAGTGTCTATTGAATAGGGCCTTTGTCCCGGTTCAATTAGATACTATTATGTATCCATCGACTATTCAAGTGTTCATCCATATACAAGTTGTAAGAATGATTTTGAATCTAAGTAATTCATGATCTAATCTTCAGTTACGACTGTACGTAATGAACCCACCACAGCTCGCAATGACCAGCATTTAGCACTACCTACAACTTTGCCTTCATTTTGTTTGCCTCCGCTGAAGTGAAAATCTTGTCAGGGTTCAGTATACTATGCTCGTCCAGGCTTGCCTTTATTCGTCGCATTGCATTGACACCGCTGATGCCCACCTCCTCGATCAATGCATCCCGCAGTTTCAAACCCACCCCATGCTCGCCAGTCACAGTGCCCTCAAGGCGCAAAGCCAACCTTGCTACCTCCCTCAAAGTCTTCTCCGCCTTCTCTTTGTCTTCTATAGGAACAATAACGCTTGAATGGACGTTCCCATCCCCAACATGGCCCACATTCGCACAAAACCACTTCTTTGAAGTTGATGTATTGGAAGTTTTGATGAGCTTCTGTGTGCCTTCAACAAGTGCTGCCAAATTCGATATTGGAACAGCGCAATCAGTATGCAGGAAAAGATCAGTCGGCTCCTGCTTCATGGCAACAAGTGCGTGACCAATGCATTTCCGTGCACCCCAAATTGCATCGATTCGCTCTGATGTATTTGTAACTTCTAGCCTGATGGCCTTTTTCGCCGAACACATCTGCTTCACCGATTTGATTTGATCATTTACTGCTTGCAAGCTAGCCCCCGCAAATTTCATGAACAAGGTCGGCTTCTCTTCCAGGTGTAGTTGCGCAAGCTTTGACCGATTAATCGCGTGGATCTGGGGGCCGTCCGCCAGCTCCAGCATCTCGAGTTTGTGGCCGTATTTCTGGAATTCAATGACAGCATCAACACCCTGTTGAAAGCTGTCGAAAATAGCCATACCGGCATGTAGATTCTTGGGCAAAGTAGTGAGACGCAGGACAACTTCAGTGACTAGGCCCAGCGTGCCCTCGGATCCTATCATAAGATGCGTCAAATCGTATCCTGCGGCCGATTTCCTAGGGCGGTGATGCGTTTTGATAATGCTTCCGTCGGCAAGAACAACAACGAGGCTTATGACCCACTCCTTAATCGTTCCGTAGCGGTAGGCGTTGGTTCCAGAACACGACATGGCAATCTTGAGGATGTGTTAGCGTCATAGCAGTTTCATGAAACATTAGTCATAATACTGGGAATCACCAACCATTCCTCCAATACTGGCTCCTGGAGCGGGGTCAACCGGGAAAAACAATCCCTTTTCCCTCAATTGCGCATTCAGCTCTACCCAGCCAAGACCTGGCTGCACAACAACATCCATATCGTCTTCATGGAGTGCAATGATATCCTTCATCTTTCCGAAGCTTATACACACACCGCCTCGGGTTGCGGTCAAAGCACCACCGAAGCTCGTGCCTCCTGAAAATGATGTAACGGCAATGCGCCGGGCATTGCATTCCTTGAGGAGGATGGCTGTTTGCTCGGTAGATTCTGGTGTAAACACTACGAGTGGTATTTCATCGGGCGCAGCAAGAGAGTGCTTTGTTATAGATTTGGCGGTGCGCTCGTGTATATTCGTTGTGTAAGAAACATCATGCGCCTTTGCGATGTCGATGAGCGATTGGATATTGTCGTGAGAATGTTGATAAGCTGGTCTAGGAGACATACTGAGGTTTCAATTAGAGAAATTTCGGTATGCGGCTTGTGATATTTCCATGTACATATGGGGTAGCTATTTCAAATCCCGGTATTTAGAGTGAGTGGACCGAGGCACAATCCACAGAACAGCTCAGCATGAGCCGTGGAAATGATATCGAGAGGGACAGCGGAAGAATGCTGACACCGGCAAACGAAGGAGATCCCAGTCCATTCTCATCTTGGCGTCAGTGGTTCCGTCACCGAGCATGACAAAGGACAAACGGAACGACGCACAATTGAATTCCGATAATCCGTGTCACTTCTTCGCACTAATTCCGCACCTCATCTTCTTCAGGATCAACCAGGTATATCGAACCAAACTCTAGACTTCTACGACATCACAGTTGACCAATGCTAGCATTCTGATTCGCAAGCAGGTCCACTGCTAGGAACGCTCCCGCATTCAATCGCTGTGCGCGCGTATGAAGCCTTCATATTTGCTACAGCCAATAGTACATCGCTTCGCAGCTGGAAGTTACTATGCATACTTCGTCGCCAAAATTCAATGCGCACCACGAATACGCTATGATGGGCAAAGTTGACTACTAATTGTGAAGAAAGCGGTTACTAGCGGTAAATTGCTTACGGCAACTGGCGGACGCGCATCCAGGTTCGCATACGGAAAATCTGTAAGAAATGAGTCGGAGCAAACAAAAGGATGTTGGAAAGTCGAAACAGTGGACCAGAATTTAATGAGTATATTTAGCATTGAGATTAGACTTCCTTTCATTCAATTAAGGTGTCTTTTTTACAAAATATCCACTTTCATTGAAGATCCTCAAAACCATTGCCATGCCATCACAAACAGTTCCGCAAACCTCAGACATGAATCTTTCTGCCCAGGATGTCTTTTCGTACCAGGGATATCATCATATTGAGTGGTGGGTTGGAAATGCTAAGCAGGCCGCTGCCTTTTACATCACGCATATGGGCTTTGAGCGCCTGGCATATCGTGGATTGGAAACAGGTTCTCGGAATATTGCTTCCCATGTTGTTCGTAACGGCAGCGTTGTCTTCGTCTTCACGTCGGCTTTGCGAGGAGCAGAAGACAATAGCCGTGTCAGTGAGGAGGACTTGCAGGCGCTTGGCCAAATACACAAGCATCAAGAGCTGCATGGGGATGCTGTCAAAGGTAAGCAAATACCTGTACTCAGACCGACCAGAGACCTGACTACCATGTAGATGTTGCTTTCGAGGTCGAAAATGTTGACGCATTGTACTCTGCCGCGATCACTGCCGGAGGACGATCGGTCGCCCCTCCCTACGATATCTCCGATGAGGCTGGAACTGTCCGACTTGCAGTCATTCAAAGCTATGGCGACACTACACATACATTGATTCAGAGAGGCTCATACAAAGGTGTGTTCCTTCCTGGATATCGCGCAGAGGACGGCTTCGCCGACCCAGTCGCCAGCTTGTTACCGGGAATACAACTCTCCCACATTGACCATTGTGTTGGTAATCAAGACTGGAACGAGATGGAGAATGTATGTGATTATTATGAAAGAATCCTTGGGTTTCGCCGCTTTTGGAGCGTTGATGATAAAGACATTTGCACTGAATATTCTGCACTAAAGTCAATTGTCATGAGTTCACCCAACAATGTGGTCAAAATGCCGATCAACGAGCCTGCCCAGGGGAAGAAACAAAGTCAAATTGAAGAGTATGTCGGCTTCTACGGTGGTCCAGGTGTTCAGCATATAGCTCTCCGTTCCTACGATATCGTCCGCGATATCAAGAGCCTAAAGGCACGCGGTGTCGAGTTTATCCAAGTACCTGAGGCGTACTACACAGCCATCGAGGTCCGGCTTAAGAGCTCAGGGATCAAATTAGAAGAAGACTTCGAGGTTCTGAAAGATTTGAATATTCTGATTGATTTTGACGAGGGGGGTTATCTTTTACAATTGTTTACAAAGCATTTGATGGATCGGCCCACTGTTTTTATTGAAATTATTCAACGAAATAATTTCGAAGGTTTTGGTGCCGGAAACTTCAAGAGCTTATTCGAAGCTATCGAGCGAGAGCAGGAGTTGAGGGGAAATTTGATCTAAGAGAGGGGTCATCTTGATCTGGGATGTCAACAAGAAAGATGCACTTACCCATTATTTTTGCTGTACTTTCATGTTTTGAGATTTATATTGTATATGTAGTCGCTCGACCCAACAGCAATATGTCAAACTCCTCATGGGCCCAGAGACCTTGCATCCCTCAGCTACAGTTTAGGGAAGACGAACTATGACCAATGCAAATCTACAAGTTGAATTTCCCATCTCTACAATAAACCATCCTAAAGTACAGACTACAATGATGGGCATATGGTGATATTCTGAACTCCTGATGAGGCAGAGCAAGAAAACTCAAGCAAGTCGAACAATTTTTAGACCAAACGTAAAAACCGTTCAAATGAAATACTTCAACCAGGACATCCCAACTTATTTCGACACATTTATGAAATGAATAATAAGTAGCTCTTAGTATCACAATTTCACGATGAAGCTACAACTCCCCTCCCAAGCAGCGTCCGCTCGTTGAACTCGCGGTCTGCTACCTGAAACAGAGGTAGAGCCTGAAAGTATCCGTTCCCAGTCGTGCCGACTGCCTCCCATGTCGCTTGAGCTTCTCCATGTCCAATCGATACCAGTGGCACTCCCCGCCCACCGGCCGCTGCATCAGCAATGAGCTGTATCTGGCAACAACGTTCGAAAAGCACAAACCAAGCAACCGTTGCTTCAATCGTTGGCCCAGCTGTTAGAATGCCATGATTCCCCAAAAGTGCAGCCTTTTTGTTGCCGAGACATCGCGCGATGGCCTTTCCTTCGTCTGTATCCAGAACAAGCCCTGCAAAGTTAGAATACAGAACGTGATCGTTGTAGAAGACGCAAAAGTCTTGCGTGAGCATATCCAATGTTCGACCCGTGGCACTCATGGCACGACCGTATAAACTGTGTGAGTGGGCTGCACAAAGAACATCGGGACGCGCTTTGTGAATCTCTGCGTGAATCGCATATGCAGCTGCTTGATGATCAATTACTCATTTCTCACATTTTGGGAAGCAACAGCCCAGCAGTAGATAGTTCGTAGATTACGCACCATAATTCAATCGCTTGTTGCTTCCGCCCTCTACAACCACACCGTTGTGGTCGACTCGGATCAAATCTTCATCGCGTATAAGACTGAAGTGAGTCCCAAAGGGGTTGACCCAGAAACTGTCTGGTTCTACAGGATCCCTCACTGTAATATGGCCTGCTACTCCCTCACCCAGCCCGAACTGAGCGAATACTCGAAAGGCAATAGCGAGGCGATGTTTTAGATACCGACGCTCTTCGTGAACGGTGGAGAACTTAGGCGGGTTTTCGGCTTCTTCGTCGACATAGGCAAGCGATGGGCTACTGGACGGGTATGGCAGTGTGGTTGTTTCGGAAGTCGACGAAGCCAACAGGATGGTCGAAGAGTCCAAGGAAGCGACAGGCTCAGCAGAGGCTGTCAATGTAGTCGTTGCCATATGGGCGAATTGTAACTATTACTCGATGGAGAGTAAACAGAGTTAAGAATCACAATCTTAAGAATAGCATTCAATTTTGGGAACTCATATGCTGGTCAAGCTGTCACTAATTACCTATGTATAGGGGTGCTGGCATCAAGTACACATCGAGAGGCGGAACAAGGCGCGTTACAACACTACACAAGTTAACTCATGGTCGTTACATGATTAATGGAAGACTCAAACCGTGTTACTGCAATCCGGAACGTGAGTCCTTCGATGCGTTCCGATCACGTGAGCGGAATGAGGTTTGCCGGTATCCATGTAGACCATACTGTAGCTAGAATCTTGTTTAGGATTACTAGTAAATACTGAAATAAGGATTATAAAGACATATCTATTATAGTATTGCCTTCGTTGTCTTATCTAAATAAGGAGTTAGTCTGTATTTTGTAGTAACACAAACTGAGTCTTGTTCGCTTTTCAACTTCACACGCTGAATCAAGCTCTGCCTACTTTAGAGCTATACTGATCACCTTCGGACAAAATCGTTCAGCATGACAACCAAGACCTCTGCAGAATTTGTCGAACAGGTTGACATCACCTCGCAACCAGTTGCTGTTGAGGCAGCCAATGGCGCTAGTCGAAGAGAGAACAAATTGCGCACCAAAATCGACTTATTCGTTGTCCCTACAGTAGCATTACTCTACCTCATGTGTTTCATCGACCGGGCAAATATAGGTGAGCTTAAGCATAGTTCCTCATCGAACCAATCTAATATGCAATAGGGAATGCCCGACTCGCTGGATTTGAAAAAGATCTTAAGCTTGAAGGATACGATTACAACATCGTCTTGTCGATCTTCTACATTTCATACATTCTTTTTGAAATCCCTGCAACAATCTGTTGTAAACTCATAGGTATATTATTGTTGCCACACGATGTTCAGAGAAATATTGATTGATGTGGCCAGGCCCTGGTTGGTTTTTACCCACAACAACTCTCGGGTTTGGCATCGTTTCAATCGCCACTGCTTTTGTACGCACGCGCGCACAAGCATGTGCAGTTCGTTTTCTATTAGGCGCATTTGAAGCTGGATTGATGCCAGGTATTGCGTATTACCTCTCTAGATGGTATCGTCGCAGTGAACTTGCCTTTCGCCTTGGGCTCTACATGACCATGGCTCCCCTTTCCGGCGCGTTTGGGGGACTGTTAGCTTCTGGAATCCTCAAACTGTCACATTTCGGGGGGTTGCACCGCTGGGAAATGTAGGTTACCACCTGGACTGACCATGTACTACTTGTCAATAACAGATACACAAGGATATTTGCTGTTGAGGGCATCATCACTGTTGGTATCGCGATCATTGCCTTCGGAACCCTGACTGATAGACCTGATACCGCGCGATGGCTGTCTGAAGCAGAGAAAGAACTTGCCGTGGATCGCGTTAAATCCGAGCGTCTCGCCCAAGCCGTCTTGCTGGATAAAATCGATGGTACGAAGCTTAGGCGTGGGTTCACAAATCCAATAACCATCGCTACTTCATGCATCTTCATGCTCAACAACATCACTGTCCTGTCCATCTCCTTCTTCCTCCCAAGTATCATCAAAACCATCTATCCGGGCCGCTCGACTGTACAGATGCAACTTCTTACCGTACCTCCATACATTGTCGGAGCATTTTTCGTACTATTGATCTCGACGCTAAGCTGGAAGTTCGATCATCGACAATTGTTCCTTGCTATCACTGGGCCTACAGCTATTGCGGGGTTCGTCATCCTGCTAGCCACGATAAACGCGAACGTGCGGTACGGGGCAATCTTTCTTACAGCCAGTACCGCGTTCACGTTGGGTGCAATGTGCAATGCGCAAGTTAGCGCGAACGTTTTGAGCGACTCAGCTCGGAGCATTGCTATCGGCACGAATGGTATGTTTCTTATTCCCTCCCCACACAATTTCACGATTTGCTGACATTAGTCTAAGTCATGTTTGGAAACCTCGGTGGGCTTATCGCAACATGGACGTATTTGCCTACGGATGTGCCGATGTATCGCATTGGCAATGGCGTGAATCTTACTTGTGCGGTTCTTTGGACTACGGTTGCTATTCTTGCATACTTCTGGATGAAGTCCGACAACAGGAAGCGTGATGTGATGCATGCCGAAGCGCATGAGAACTTGGAACATTTATCAAGGGAGGAGGTTCAGGATCTTGAATGGAAGCACCCAGACTGGCGTTGGAAGATTTGAAACTGCTTCGCTCCGAATTATAATTAAAACTTGACGAATCGTTATGGATGCGAGAAACGCTTTCTTTAAAAGCTGTAGGTCGTGTTCAAATATGCAACTCATCTGCCTAAAATATCAATCTGTAGCCAATTAACGACCTCTCAGTCAACGAAAGATCAATCAACGGCAATCATCGATAAAAACCAATGTGATATTTACCATCAATCGCCTGCCTATTTTCACAGTTCTAGCAACTAAATAACAGTGCAATAAGATCAAATAGATGGCAACATTGCGGCCAATCACGCTTGAATTATAATAGATCATCAAATAAACTATTTACTCGAAGAATTTAAAGCTGTACCCCTTGTCATCGGCAGCATGTTCTCCTCCCCGATGATAGTTAGTGCCTGCCCACCAGACAAAGCTGCCCGTGAACCACTTCCTGTTCGCCCACTTGTACTCCGTACCCTTTGGAACGCCATGGAAGACGAAAGGAATTCTGTTTGTGCCCTTGGGACTCGACGAGATCTCGCCGTTAGGCATGACCCAGGTGTTATGACCCGGACCATCGATCTGTACAGTCGGCGTCCAGCCGCTCATCATGCGCTCCGCATACGAGCCAAACAGACACCCATTAGACTTGAACCAGTCCCACAGTTGAAGCGGGTTGCCGCCCTTCTTGAGCCTCAGATCGGCAATGCAGTACTTAGTGCCCCAGCTGCCGTTCGCGGAATACGCGATGTGGAGCCTGCCCTCAGGATCGAGGATGGGTTCGGGACCTTCGTTGATCCTGGACCCATCGGCTTGCTCCCAGCTGGGCTCAGCGGGTTGCGAGATCAGATACCGGGCGCCCGTGGGCTGGGTAGGGCTGGTCATCTTGCAGATGTAGAGATTTTGTTGGGAGTTGGTGGAGTCTTTCCATCCAGACCAGACGAAGTAGTGCTGGCCTTCGTACTTGAAGTGAGCGCCATCAATGGCCCATTGGTCGTCCGGCAAGTTGAGCTTCTTCTCCTGGCTGTACAAGCCGAAGGGCTCGCTGGCCTCGATGACATACATACGATGAGCAGCAGACTGGCCCATGGTGAACTGAAAAGTGTCAGTTCCTATTTATAACAGCGGATGATGTAAGGTGCAAAACTTACATAGATGTATGTCCGTCCACCATCGCGGCTAATTTGAGGCGCCCATACGGCGCCCACCTTATTCGAGTCCGTCCAAACTTGCTTCCTGTCGACACCGTCCTCACCAAGGCCAATGAGGGACGAGGCGCGGCGCACGAAGATGCCGGTTCCCGCTGCCTCTGCAGAGTAGTACGTATCACCGACCTTCATAATTGTTGGGTCTGCACCAGGACGAATCTTTGTCGCCGCTGATGAGAAGCTGACCAGAAGGCCAAGCACCGTCACCAGCGTTGACAGCAAGTGGATCCTTGCCATCATTGTCGCAGTACGTCTGTAGACTGTTCCGAAAACAATAAATGAAGGAAACGGAACGAAACGAATGTAGATATGCTCGATGAGCCAGAAACGATAATGATCGTGGGGGACGATAATATATACGCCCGATTTAATGTAGTGGAACGATGTTATTTGAGGGGGCTGATCGCCTGTTTCTTATGGAGACTTAGGCGCCCTGACGGGGTTTCGGCTGGCCAGGGCAGGGTACCTGCCTCTTCCAACGGGGTGCCCCGCCAAAACAGGGGCCGCGCCGTATAGGCATATGGGGGCCTTAATCTAGTCGCTGGTGTTTGCAACCACAAGCAGCGCTGGTGAACTTGTACGAGTGCATTTCTCCGAGAGACCTCAGGATATTCTCGTATTCAGGGCCTCGGGAAGGAACATAGTCGCAGTGCTAGCAGACGATATCAGATTCGCAACGTAGTACTGCAGCGTAGGGTGTTCGAAAATATGATCAACTGTGGACAATGACCACAACGTAGGATTTTCAAGATTCCCTTCATCACAAAGGCTTACAGTTTGTTGTTCAGCTTGTTATATTCAATGGCGATAATCTCATGCTGAGCCTCAAATTCAGCGATGCATCCTGATGACGATGGCAAAAAGAAAAGTTTTAATGGTAGGTCTCAACACTGAAAATTCGTCCCCAATAGCGACAATCCATTTTGCATTTTCCATTTTACTAATATAACATCTAACTGAACTAGGAATGCAAAGTGCTGCATAGGAGATCGAAGAACGGGCCATTGCGCCGAAATTCCCATCCGTAGTAACCATGTTAAGACCAAGAACAATTAACCTAGGAAATGGACAAACCTAGACAAATGGGCCGACTTCAATTGCGGGTCACGGCTACGGCTACGGCTCACATGGTTCTATTTTAGGGTCCAGCCAACTCGGGTGCCATGATGCGATACCAGGGTCAGTGTTGCAGTGCGCACAACCTTCACTGTTCCATTGCACCCTCTGCTGTGTCTTTGAATCTCGTTGCAATAAAACGGAACATATCATCGAGGTACTTCATGATTGCTTAAAATTACTCCCCTGAAATTCATCTCCTTGTAATGATGGACCTCGAGCAAAGTGTTTCTGAAAAGCCTACTATACGAGCATCACAATGCTTATACATATGCGGAGACGTCAAGGAGATTAGATAGCCTTTTTTAAAAGAAACGTGGGATCTCATGGTCCCTTGCATGGTTCGCGTGCAATTTCGCGAGATGGTACCTGTTAATCATTACCGTGTTAACTCTTCGCTGCGAATGGCTTACCATTGGCTGACCATTGGCTGACCATTGGCCGAATGTTGGAATATCGAAATGGCAGCAGGCTAACCTGATTGGGGTTGACATTTCTTAATTAAGTAGACTACAAGAATGATAGCATTACTTGGTTTTGTTAACATCTCTTCACATAAGTAGTGTGATGCATCTGGATGGACGAAGTTATTCAGGGATCACGTGTATAAGGGAAGGCACTCAGCAGGGCATAGATAGATCGATCACTGCTGAGAGATCGACGCATCATCCACCTACCTCCCGAGGCCTATCGACAGAGTCAAATACCTATCTTTTCTACCTATTCACCGATTGCGGGTCGTGCCTGTGATGCTCCCTACTACAGAGGCGTCTATACGCGACAGTATATACAAGTGAGATCTACTATCTTCTCTTCCGCGCTTACTATGCGCTAAAATTTAACCCTTCCGACGTCCGGCCTGGCCGTATGCTACAGTTCTTGGAGGGAGTACTTCATGGACAGATTTAGAGGCCGAACTAGAGGCCAAACGGTTAGAGTAAGTGGGCACGATATAAAGCAGCTGTTGTTACTTCAGAGGTACTCGCATATCATCTGAGACGGGGGAGTAATAGAATGAACAATGTATATTTGCATGCGTTAACTTTGAGTGGATCAGAATCGTCTGACACAATTGTATCGTGAAATCTAGCTAAGGTACGTCGGTTGTACCTTGTCTACACCTAGACTAGGATTTAATGTTTGCTCGATGCCTCTCGTTAAATTCAGTTCCATCATTTCTCCGTGTAGTTCGTTCAGTCTGGCTCGGGTTGCTCGGGCTGCTCGGTATAAATCGTTGTCTCTGGCCCGGATTCATCGCTTATTCGGTATATTCCGTTCCCATAGGGTCCATGGGATCTACTTCCGTGCCCGCTCGCACTTTCGGACTCAGAGAAATGCGCGACTGGGATGAGGCTCATCACTGGTTCTTGTTACCACCACGAACGTTTTCCTAAAGTATGCGTGGCACTGCGTAAGACAAATACGTGCTGCCTATTACTGCATTTGGCTGTCAGTAGATCGACACCTGAGTAGCGTATAATTTTGCGGAAGAAATCGTTCATAGTCGCACTTATAGAAATGACCGACGGCATGATCTCTAGGGTAGCGTTGTTCTCGCCCGTGCTATGTCACTGTGATCTTCCCGAGACAGCAAATTAGGGTATAGTAGCTCGTGGGATAGAACATGGCGAATTTCAGGACTTTGATCAGACTTGTGTTAGTATGTAACGTATATATAGGCGCCATTCGCTGTCGAATCTAATCTCTCATCCATAGCAGTCGCAGCAGATCGCACAAGCCGTGCAATCAGACAAAAGCCTACGGCATGTCGCATGCTGATTCAAAATCTTGCTCAATACCACACCCGCGTGGCATACCCTACCTGGGCAACATTGCAGAATTCAAGTCCGATGACTCACTTCAAAATTATGACCGCCTTTTCGATACATATGGTTCGTGACTCGACCTCCAGCGTTAGACCAATTTACAATGTGTGAGCAGTTCCAAATTTCATCATTGCTGACTCACGTCCTGACAGGCGATATCTTCCGGCTCAAATTCCCTGGAATGGGAACATGCGTTTCCATCGGCACCCAGAAGCTCGCCAACGAAGTTTTTGACGAGTCACGTTTTGAAAAGTCCATCCAGGCTGATTTAGGAGAGATATGTCATGTTGTAAACGATGGACTGTTTACCGCGGATCACACAGAGGAAAACTGGGGACTCGCCCATCGCATCCTTCGCCCAGCTTTCGCGCCAAATGCAATTCAAAGTACCTTCGATGAAATGTACGACGTCCTCTCGCAGATGGCGCTGAAGTGGGCGCGCCTTGGCCCCGAGAACCCCATCCATAGCACCGACGACTTCACTCGTCTAACTCTTGACACTCTTGCCTTGTGCACTATGGGATACCGATTCAACTCTTTCTACAGTGAAGAGCTTTATCCCTTTGTGAAAAGCATGGGTGGCGCGCTGGTCGAAGCAGGAAAGCGGACTGCGAGACCACGGTTGGCAACAACACTGTTTCTTCCAGCTGCGCGCAAATTTGCCAAGGATATTTCCATTATGCGGGTGACTTCGGAGGAGCTCATCAACTCCAGAAGAGCGGAAAAGAGCGTAGAGGGAAGGAAGGATCTTTTAACAGCTATGATGGACGGTATTGACCCAAAGACCGGTGCAAAACTTAGTGACGCAGCCATCGTTAACAACCTCATTACCTTTCTCATAGCTGGACATGAAACAACTTCTGGAACTCTTTCATTCGCGTTTGACTCAATGCTTAATAATCCAGATACCTATCAAAAGGCGCAACAAGAGGTTGACAAGATTATGGGTAAAGATCGGGTCACTATTGATAAGCTCTCTGATTTGAAGTATATACCAGCCGTAGGTGGAATGCCCCCCTAGACCTTCATGGTCATCGACGAATCACATACCTAATTTGAGTAAACACTTGCTATGAGAGGCTCTCCGACAATGCTCACCAATACCAGCTGTCTTGGTCGAACCATTCGAAGATACCACATTACAAGGCAAATATGCAATCAAAAAGGGGGAACCTATTGTTGTCTCTTTTTCGAGAACTCATCTTGATCCTATCGTTTATGGCACGATGCTTGCCAATTCAAACTCGAGAGGATGCTAGATGAAAATTTTGATCGCCTGGTCAAGGAGTTCCCTAACTGCTGGAAGCCATTTGGCAATGGTATGCGTGCTTGCATTGGGCGACCTTTTGCTTGGCAAGAGATGCTGCTAGCCATGTCCGTTCTGCTCCAAAATTTTGACTTTCATCAGCTGGATCCGGGCTATTCTCTGAAGCTCTCTGAAACGCTAACTATAAAGCCGAAAGACTTCATGATACGGGCTTCGCTCGCGGCACGGAATGTCAGCCATGGTCCTGGAACTTCAACTTTCCGGGAGATTCAAAGATACCCGAAACGCAAAGCCAAAGATGCAGACCCTGCCGAATTTAGGAAATAAATATCCTGGCGCAAAGCCTATCAATATTTTTTTCGGTTCTAACAGCGGTACATGTGAAGCCCTTGCACGTCGGCTGGCATCGAATGCATCGGCGTATGGCTTTACAGCCTCTGTGGTCGATCAACTCAACTCTGCAAAAGAAGGTCTCAGATCTGAGAAGCCGATAATTATCTTGACTGCTTCTCACGAGGGCCAAGCGCCAGATAATGCCATCGATTTCGTTCGTTGGCTGGAAAATACGAGCGATACGTTGGAAGACGGCGTTTTCTATGCAGTCTTTGGAGTCGGTAGCTCGGAATGGCGCCAGACATTCCATCGCATTCCCAATGTAGTTGATCAACTGTTGGAAGAGAAAGGAGCAAAGCGTCTGGTGCCATTGGGCTTAACGAATGTGGCCAAAAACAAT
Organism: Aaosphaeria pasadenensis; assembly: GCA_022813625.1. Classification (NCBI taxonomy): domain Eukaryota; kingdom Fungi; phylum Ascomycota; class Dothideomycetes; order Pleosporales; genus Aaosphaeria; species Aaosphaeria pasadenensis. The sequence goes on from JAKLMB010000034.1 coordinate 85,169, forward strand.
TATTTTCAGGACTTTGAATTATGGGAGGACCAAGTTCTCTGGCCTGCACTGAGACAGCATTGTGCAATTCCAGATTCAGACACTTCGATTGACGGCCATGGTATGGACGTGAGTATATCGGCACCTCGATGCTCCATCCTGTGCCAGAATCTTTGCGAGGCCACTGTTCATGCTGCAAGAGTCCTGACAAATTCGGAAGCACCCCTCAAAAAACATATAGAAATACGGCTTCCAGATACAAACTCATTCGAGGCTGGTGATTACCTTGCAGTCTTACCTATCAATCCAAACTCTACCGTGAGTCGGGTCTTTCGACGCTTCAAATTAGTTCGGGATGTTACGATTCTCATTCAAGGAAACCCAGCAACCTTGTTGCCAATGCAAGGACCAACGTTAGCGTCGGATATTTTCAGCTCTTATGTTGAGCTTTCAACGCCAGCGACGAGGAAGGATATTCTCAGAATCGCTATGTATGGAGACGATACTGCTACCAAGGAGCACCTACATTCGCTAGCGAGCGATGCCATTGTTCGACTCGAGGAAGGCAACAGCCTCGGGCCATCTGTGCTAGATATCTTGGAGCAGTTTCCCTGGGTCCAAATGCCAATTGGTGTGTTCTTAAACATGCTACCACCTATTCGGACACGGCAGTAGTGAGTATTCAGCCCCGACCAGCGAGTCATACATGACTGACTGCATAGCTCCATCTCGTCCTCCCCACTTTCGGATCCTCACATTGCATCTCTTACATATTCCGTCCTCAACGAATCTTCTCGAGGTGGCGAGGGTAAGCATGTAGGCGTAGCGAGCACGTATCCTGCAAGTCTCCAGCCAGATGACCGTGTTCATGTTTCCATTCGCCACCCCAACCATGCCTTTCATCCGCCGAAAGACCCCGGCCTAACGCCCATCATCTGCATTGCTGCCGGCGCTGGTATTGCACCTTTCAGAGGATTCATTCAACAGCGAGCCATTCAATCGACGTCACTGCAAAATCTTGCGCCTGCTCTACTCATTTACGGCTGCCATAATTTAGGCGACGATCTTTACAGAGAGGAATTCGATCATTGGGAAGCCATTGGTGCAGTTCAAATCAAGAGAGCGTATTCACGCCAGCAAGATGAGACAGATGGATGCAAACATGTTCAGAATCGAATGCGAAAGCAATGGCAGTTGGTGAAGGAAATGTGGGAGGCCGGGGCCAAGATATACGTTTGTGGAAGCCGCGGTGTTAAAGATTCTGTTGAATCAGCACTTGTTGAGATTTTGCATGATGTATGGAGCGGTGAGCAGACTACGGCTGTGCATTTCTTGGAAGCAGCCCGTGGGGAGAGATTTCTGGTAGACGTATTTGATTAAGCATACGACGTGCTTTCAACACGCTTTCAAATCGTAGCAATTTTCCCCTCTGTGATTTTATTCTATTATCTTTGAGCCTGAATGGAGGTTTGTTAGGATTGGCTGACAATCCTAACGGATAGGAACTGTGTAATGTTAAGTTAGGAAAGCAGAGTGTTACAGTGCAAAAACCTTTAAGACGAAGATGTAAAGAGCTTAGGAAATGAGTTAAGGAATAGATGCTAAGAACCTAACACTACCTAAAGCTAAGTCATAAGATTCAATAACTATTATATAATATACTTGGTTACTAAAAAAGTAAGACTACGTTTAAGTTGCCGTGTTTCATGTATATTCCTTACAACACATCATAACTACCAAGACTCTAGGGCTCTTGACTCTGGGGCTGTGCACTCAATAATGTCGCCTACCAAGAGCCAGCCCAACCAGTATCATACGTATAACCTTCTCCGCACCGTCCTTGACCAGCTTTTCCGTCTCTGCAATGGCGTCTTCAAGTGAAGAAGGCCCTTTGAGGATGCTTGTGAAAGCCTTGATGCCCGCTCCATAACACCCGTCAGCCCCCTCGCCAATTGTCCCAGCCAAAGCCACCACCTGCGCGCCATGTCTTCGCGCTCGGCGGGCGACTTCGGTCGTCATCTTCCCTTGCGTCGACTGAGAATCCAAACTTCCTTCCGCCGTTATGACAAAATCCCATTGCTGCTCGAAAACACGATCGAACTCGAAGTACTCGTTGATAGCTTCACTGCGCGCTCGCAGGCGTGCGCCAAGCAGCATCAAGCCTCCTCCGAGACCACCGGAGGCCCCACTACCAGGTTCGAGGGAGATGTCTTTGTTGAGACATCCTTTAGCTACACCGGCGAGCCGATCAAGAGCATCTGCAAGCAATTCGACCTGTTCCGGTGTTGCACCTTTCTGTGGCCCATAGACGCGAGCGACGCCTCGTGGACCGCAAAGGAGATTTTTGACATTGCAGACGGCTTCTATCTGAACGCGATCTTCTCTAGCAAGTTAACTCGTTTCTGGTCTGAGGCGTTATGTCTACTTACCCGCGTCTTCCCGAAGTCGTGGATGAACACCGCACCAGCATATCTTAGATAACTTCGTAAGTGATTGACCACCAGCTGCCTTGGGCAGCTCTTCACCATCGGCATCAAGCAACCGGACTCCTAAAGCCTGAAGCACTCCAGCTCCACCATCAGAAGTCCCGGAATCCCCACATCCAATGATAATCTTCGTACATCCTCTATCGAGCGCATGTTTCATCAATTCGCCAACACCATACGTGGTAGTGACTGTAGGGTCGCGCATATCTCGAGGGACAAGCCTTAGGCCAGCCGCTGCCGCCATGTCGAGTACGGCCGTCTTTCGATCTTCACCAATGAAGCCGAGGTAAGAGTCAACGGGCCGACCTATGGGGCCTGTCACCACTTGCTTGATGACGTCTCCGCCGACTGTGGCTACAAGTGCCCTGCAGAATCCCTCACCGCCATCGTGTAGGGGTAGTTTCCTCATCACTACGCTCTGGCTATCGATGACTTTGCGAAGCCCAGCCTCGATTGCATCCGCGACCCGTTCCGGGCCAAGGCTTTCTTTGAAGCCAGAAGGCGCAATGAGAATTCGGAATGGGTGGCCACCGAGTAGTTCTGAGGTTGGGGTAGGTAGTGCTGAAGAAGTAGTCGGGGCGATCATGCTGTCTACCTTCTCTTCGGGGAGATTGAAGGTATCCAGTGTTGCAAGTCGTGGAAGAGTTGGGCGACGCTTTGATGGCACAGTAACTCCAGCAGGCACAAACATTTCCATGTCGGGTTGCATGTTGAGGGTTTGTATAGTTCGATTATTGTTAATAGATAGGTCTTAAAGCGAGCGTTGTACTGTTGCAGTAAGAAGCGAAAGTAAATTTGCAAAGAGCAAGTAACGAGCTGTTATTGAAACGATTGTTGTGATGATCTATCTCCTGAGGAATCTATCTATCCATTTATACTCTTTTCTCATGCCATCAATCTTTCAATCATCTGAAGTTCGGCCATCATGGTAGTTGCCGTGAAGTGCACAGCCCAACGAGACTGACTACACGACAAGGTCGTGACAAGAAGCCCGAATGTAGACATGTCACCAGAGACCTTGAATTGTGAAGTGTACATTGCCAAATCTCATCTAAACGCGTAACCTTAGTCTGCGAGGCTGCAGGACACAGCCTGAAGTTACGACAGCACAAACTCAGCCAAATCACCAAGTCACACGAGGGACCGTCGATCGACCACTCGTGTGAGGCTTAAGCAACTGAAGGGAAAAAATACAATCAAGAAACACAAGACCCTTTCAGAAAATGGTCCAGCCTTCGTCTCAGCGATATGACATCTCCGCCAATTACGGCGCATTCACCAGACACTAAGCGAGATCTTCACCTCTTGACCTCTTATGTATACTTGGCAGAACATCAAAGCACAGCCATCTAGTGACGTTGCCCTTGCAGGCTGGCTTTGGAATGGTATCACTGCCGTCAGATGTATCTTCGATATCTCATTGGGTGTACGTGACGACATCATTGATTGTAGTCATAGAGCACGCGACTCTGGTACTATTTCTGTCTTTCATCTTATCTTGGAAATTGTTCTAGGACATCTTCTAGGGTCTTGATAACAATCTTGGATCATCATTTGGGCAGCTTTTTGTAAACTATGTGGAGACATAACTCTTGTCTCAGCTGTTCTTTGGCCTCAGGACGATACGCCTCAATCGTTGTTGTCACCGCACTGTACTGCCACAATCATAAGACTTCGGGGCTTCAGAGTTCAGTGTATAGCCATACTTGATCATACATAAATTCTACCATTCACGTATCGCATACTTGCATCAGTTCGCTATCACATTCGCTTGTCTACTTTCGTTTTATCAACACTCGCTTTTCATGAAACTTGTTTCTAATGCGTCTGCAAAAGAAACGTCCAGTCGCTGATCTTGAGAGCCAAGATGATGATGCATTGGCGCTACCAAGATTCTCTTTCGAAAGTGATTCGCAAAGACGACTTATCTCCACTGAGCGCCTCTTCGAAGAGTTTTCGCACGATGATACAGGTTATGATCCCGGATTTCGTTCAATTGACAGTGACGATGGGGAAACCGAAAGCATCGAGGTATGCCCTATTTCATCATTAATAGGAAGACATGATCTTAGATCCGTAGAGCTAACAAAGCAGGTGACATGGGACGGCGAGAACGACGCTGAAAACCCATTGAACTGGTCCTGGCAGCGGAAGTGGACCGCTACTATTCTCGTTTCCTTATTCACGTTCATCTCACCTTTCTCTTCAACAATGGTAACCCCAGCGCTTGGAGACATTTGCGATGAATTTAACATCCCAAAGGGATTCATGCAGCAACTCGTAATGTCTATTTTTCTGCTTGGGTACGCGCAAGGTCCATTCGTCCTCGCACCATTATCTGAACTCTTCGGACGTGTGACTGTGCTGCAGTACGCGAACTTGATATATCTGGTATTCAATACAATGTGCGGGTTTGCGAAGACTCGCAACCAGATGCTTGTCTTTCGTTTGTTAAGTGGCATTGGTGGAAGTGCTCCTCAAGCAGTATGTTTTCAGATTATGTTGAAGACTACACGTGCAAATCAATGCTAATTACAGTCTATAGATCTGCAACGGGGTCTTGGCTGACACATGGAGCAAAGAGGAGCGCGGAAAAGGACAAGCCATCTATGGCATGTTGACCTTCATCGGACCCTGTGTCGCCCCGATATGCGGTGCCTACATTTCTCAAGGCACCACATGGCGCTGGATTTTCTGGTCGACATCAATCTTCGACGTCGTGGTCCAACTACTCGCTCTATTCTTTCTCTCCGAGACGTTTGCCCCTACCATCCTCGCACGTAAAGCGAAGAGGATACAGAAGAGTACTGGTCGTCGAACCCGTACTGTATACGATACTGAGGAGAGATTCAGCAAGATTTTGCGAAAGCGGTTGATCTTGCCTTTCATCATGATGTTTACTCATCCTGCCGTACAAGCTCCAAGCATATATCGTGCTTACCTTTACGGTGTCATGTATCTTGTTCTATCGACCTTTCCGCTAGTGTGGGAAGGTGTCTATGATCAGGACACAGGGCCCGCCAGCTTGAACTATCTTTCTTTATGCATTGGCTTTTTGATCGGTTTGCAACTCAGTCATCCACTCATGGACAAGGTCAGTGAACATTAACCATTTCAAAAGCAAGGACACATGCTAAGCGATATGTAGTTATATGCTTGGTTCAAAACCTACTACCACACAGAAGAAGGCCTGCCAGAATGGCGAGTCCCACCAATGCTCATCGGCGGCATCCTCTGTCCCACGGGACTCTTCCTCTACGGATGGGGAGCGCACTATTACCTCCACTTCATCGTCCCCAACATTGGCTGCGTGATTCTCGCTATCGGTCTTATCATTGCTTTCCAGTGCTCGCAGGCTTACACTGTAGACGCCTACTCCGCGAAGTACGCGGCCTCCGCAGCTGCCGTTGGCGCATTCTTGCGTACCATGTGCGGATTCAGTTTCCCGTTGTTTGCGCCGCAGATGTATGATAAACTTGGTGTTGGTTGGGGGAATTCATTGCTGGCTTTTCTCACGCTTGCATTGGCGTTGGTGAGTCCGGTCATGCTTTGGGTTTACGGTGCGAGAATTCGGGCGATGAGTACAAAGGGTTTGGATCCATAGAGGAGGATTGATGTCGCTTTTGAAACGATGTTGATGTTGAAAATGCGACATGGATGCAGCTTGCATTGATCGATTGGGTTATCTTGTTCTAGAGCACAAGGTCTAAGAACGCATCTTGCATGTAACTATGACGAGAAATTGTACAGTATAGACTTCATTTAATGAATCGGACAAATGTTCCAACGAGACACTTTACTTACTACACGCTAATGCTAGGGAACCTGCCCGCTGGATCCTCGCACGTAACGGTTGCACCCGTTGAGAAACACACCGAATGACTGGCCGAACGGTGCGCCTTGGATATAGTTGCTGGCATTGTGATCATGCGCCTTTTCTTTGTCAACGTAATCCCCAAGTATTTTCTGATGATTACGCACTCATTTGTTTACTCGATACTCGGATGAGAGACAAGTATAATGCCTTCCCAAAAGCCAGATGTCTCATCACCAGTTGGAGTCCCGCAAATTTTATCTTTGCCATTGTCTATTAGCAATACCTTTCGGTCAATTTCACTCAATAAATGTCTTTCGCCAACTAGACTGTTGAAATTCGGTGAGATTTTTAGTTTGACTTGATGTTACGACCCTAGCGAAACCGAGACCAACCCTCTTTGCATTCGAACGATTCGCACGGCCATGGTTCAAAAACCCAAACCCACCTTTGCGCACTAGGGACTCGCAAAGACTACAAATTTATGCACCTATGCCTGTGTTATATACCTGCCCAGGTATTCAAGTCCTAAGCGAATTAACAACGTAGCTTCATGAGGCTTGTCTTTCGCCTAACAATTATGATCGTCGTAGTCCATGTACATAATACGGGGCGTCTTCGGAGACCGAAATCCATTTTACCCACAATAAACCCTACCCAAACGGAAGCTTTATTACACAACGATGCTTGACGGCAAACAAGCAAGACACTAGGCTAGGTGTAGATGGTTAGTAGACGGGGCTGGTCATTGCGACGGTCCGTACCGTAAATGGGCACAATGCTTATCGACGACGAGCTGCCCTTAAAAGTCAAGGGAGCGACACAACCCATGTTTACTTTCACCATATCTTATGAGCGTCAAAACCGGACCGACTATTTCATGAAGTCGGCGAGAAATTAAGGACTTTGCAGCAAGGCGAGAAATTCTCACGTCGACATTCCTTTTCGGTCGAGAAGTCGCGAGCTGGGCATGCTCAGTGTGGTAGGACAGACTCTGCATCAGCGTTATTTGCTCATCTTTTGCCCGTTTGATGGAAGAGTTCAGTCTTAATGACTCCCGAATAAAATGAGCAGATCTTGGAGATCCAATCAGAATGGGGAATATATCCTTTCTTATAGTGGGGAACCTGCAGCTGTCGGCAGATTTGCTGTCACATCTGACTTCCCGAACTCAGCAAATGGGTTGCTGTTTGTCTCGCTGGTAGGCTCGGCAGCTTATTATAGTCACGAAAGGATATGCATGCCTTTTGATTGCAGATATTCATTGCCATCATAACGAAAATGGGTATGTCAACTATAGCTCTATAGCATGAGATAGATAAAGAATAAACTCAAATCGGACGAGCAACCTCAGTCTTGAAATCGACACGAGTTGTCCTCAAGATGCCCGCTCCATGTCCATCTAGTGTGTTCATTGGAGTAACCAAATCGCTCTCTTGTCGGTGATTCTCTAAGGATCCAAGCTCAATGTCTTCATCCGAGGGCTTCTTGGGGAGGATCGAATCCTCGGACCTCGAACGATTATCGACATGTACTGACATGTTCATGTCGTATTTGCTCTTCCTAGACCGTGACGTGGGCTCACCACTACCAGATCCGTACGAAGAAGGTATATGAGATGAAGTCCTTCGATCACCTCTGATATGATGATAGAGGGGCTTCAAACAGGGCAAAGACCCACAGATCATGCCTACACAGATCTCCATTCTGAAAAATGTTAGCTTGGAGCCAAACAAACAGAATCCACGACTTACCCTGCCCATAAGCACAGTTGAGCCAGAGTCCATGTCTTGTCCTTCTCTTCGTGATCAAACAAAGCGGGAAGAAGAGCCGTTTTAGCGACTGCAATTGCGCAAGTGCTTCGTTTTGTTAGTCACACGTTGTCAAGTTTTCCAGTAGTGATAGCTTACAAGATACCCAAGCAGCACAATGCAATGACACCAATCTTAGTCTTTTTCGGCAAGTTCAAACTCTTGAACATCATTATTGGGATGGACACCAAGGCCAGGTCTGCGATGATCGAAACGGCTTGGTACAACCACGGCGCAGCAGCATACAGCGCATCTGTCAGGCACTCGCCGGGTGTGTCTGGTAACCAGACCTTTTTCAACGGCCTGCACTGGATAAAGTAGTTGATTGTTACGTAGATATCCGCGATCGTGAGGGCATATATCGAACCCCAGATAATGCGACGAAAAACCTTGTGGTGCTTTGGGATCAGGCGAAGGAAGAAGAGCGCGATGGAAAGCCGGACTGCGTAAAGAGCGAAGAGATTGGTCGGTTCGGCCGCCCAAAGCCACTTGAAGCATTCCGGTATTTGTTCCTTAGGGACATAATAAATGTGTCGCCCCAATCCAAGTTGAAATGACGTGGCTAAGATGCCGTTCGTAAGGATGAGAAGGAACTGTACCCTATTTAGCGACTGGAATAGATACTATAGTCGAAGAAAGCTCTCACAGATGATATGAACATTATCCAGTCGTCCCACCACGCATTCCTACTTATGAAGATGCGGGTGTACATTCGGAGCCATGCGATGATGACCGATATAGTGGTAACGACGACAATGGCCGCTATATAGCCCTGGCGATGGTCATCATCGGGTGGGATATTGTGAGGCTCCATTCTCAACTCCTGCTCTCCGAAATTGAATATGACTCGTATGGCGCGGATAAAGGTCCACAGTGCTTAATATTTAAGCATCAGAAAATGAGCATTCCTGTTACTATTCACCGATTAGTTACGCTGCACTTGAGGCAACTCGATTCAAATCTGAAATGTTTAAATCTTAGCAGAGAAGGGAAAAGTCTCACCTGAAGTTGAGCAACACTCTTAGAAAATATGATCAAAAAAGTCCAACGGGAGAAATAAGGTTGAAGGGAGCCGGGGAATGGGTCGTGAAGAGTGGAGAGAGCACGTCTGTTGATTTTCCATCAGTGCGCTGGTATATTTTCTATCCCTATTATTGCGCAATGCTCATACTCAAAACAACCTTGTTGGTGAGAAGCAGAAATGCATATGAGACTTCCGGTCGCCTTGCATTTGTTGATCCCACCTTGATGAGAAAGGCCACTGGCGATCCCAACGGCGCATCCCTGCAAGTATCCATGTAAGTAATATCGCCTTGTCGAAATTGGTAGTAGAGAACAGCGAGATTCAAGCATCACCGTTGGTGACAGGGATAACAGGGCGAAAGTGTTGCTTATTCCCCTTTGAAGGTTACAAAAAGCGGCAGCTAAGATCTTGAGGCCGTAGTTCATCGTAACCGTTCAGCCGCCAATCATACACAGACGTAGTTCCCACTCAGCGCTTACACCGTCATCATATCCACGGTCTTTATTGCTTCGAGATTAATCGCGCGAAAGGCAGTCACTGCCTGAAACATTCCATCGTCCCTAGTAAAGCCTGCGGACGACACATGTGTGTAAGTATTCATTGTTTAGGAATCCGATGTTGTTTGCTTTGTTCCTATTGAATGGAACCATTTGCCAGAGGCATTGCATATATGGTGATGATCCACAGATTCCAGATACGGAACGTTAGTTTATCATCTCGCACCGTCCGCCTGTTGAGGACTCTCCAAGAAACGAACGCAGCTATGATCGCCCCCAGAACCGCGGGCAATGAGAATGTCCACCAGCATCCAATCACCAGCAGCGTCCAAAAGGGGACCAAGATAGCGATTGACCATCGACACGGCCCACTCCCAATGACCAACGGAACGGTATTACGGGCTCGTGCAGCATCTCCTTCCATATCGGGTAAGTCTTGCATCTGAACTGTCGTCAGGACCATCAACCCTGTCAGGAGAAACCATTCATATCCACGGATGGTAAAGGTTCCAGGAACTGCAACTGAAATCGCCCCGGTGCTAAATGTAACATATCCAAGGGCATTGACGACGTTCTTCCCGATGCAGGACCTGTCAGCCCCACCAAGCTCATTGTAGATCCAACCCAAGGCAATCCCGATAAGCTTTTGGCGTAAGCCTCCCGCACACAAGCTATAGATTACTCCAGCTATGTGGCTCGCAAGCATCAGCCAAAATGCATGTCTCGGGCTCAGCCTCTTGGAAGGGAGGGGTCTCCATGGTTTGTTCGCCTTGTCTTCCTCGATGGCTTCAGGGCGCCGTTGATTGTCGATGGCAAATGGTAGAAGCACTATCCAGACCCAAAGTAAGACCAACGGTGCTCGATGAAGGCAATCGTGCTTATAACGGTCGGGTGGAACGATTAATCCGGATCCGGATTGCGCACCGAGCACCCCAAAGATCGACTGAGGAAGCACGATGGTTTTGAGATCACTACGCGTGAAAAGCCAGATGCTATAAGCTTCATTGCACAGTAATGTACGCATCCATCGAAATGTACTGGCTTTATGCATCTGAAGTTCTTGTTAGTGCTGCGATGTTGAAATGGTGATTGCAAAACGAACTGGGATTGAAGTTTGCATTTCGCTCGTAATCCTGGATTTCTTGCTTGCTGTGTGTTGGCTATCCAATTCCCCTTGAAAAAAATCCGAGAGTTTGGAATTGAGCATGGAATAACAATATTGGTAAAGTTTCCAACAGTTGGATGTGGCGTGGTTATGTGGTGGGAGGCGTAAAGGACTCCCTTGCTAGTTCTGAGCTTACGCCGTATTTAATATACTGATGCAAAAACGGCGATCGTCGAGCCGTTGAAAAACTCGCACGAGGGACTATTTCCTCGGGTGATTTCACGCCTATCAATTGTAAACCTGCATACAGAGGGGTAGTCCGCCGTGTTTGCGGCACAGTCGTCACATCGAACCTCATAAAAGTACTCAAGGGTGCATTTATCTCCGAAGTTCCTTATCTTCCTTCCTTTGTCTGATCCGTCCAAGATTCATTTTACGCCCCACGTTTTCAATTTACGACATCTCCTTCATTCTCACATTTATCATCATGGCTGAACTATACGGATCTAGGCTCATGCCTGTTGTGGTAGATGAAACCGCAGAGAGACAGCCAGATCTACCGTACGCTTCAGTGCCTCTGACGACCAACATCAGCGATGGATTCAAAGACGTTACGTTCTCGGATATCGCTTCAGCAACAAATAATGTTGCTAGATGGATCGAGAACACAATAGGTCGTAGTAGTAATTTTGACACCATAGCCTACATGGGCGTTGGTGATCTACGCTATGTGGTCGTATTCCTGGCCGCCGTCAAATGCGGATACAAGGTACGTTGCAGAAATCGTTGATATACCTCTCTTGGACAACTAATAATCCGCCAAGGTCCTACTTCCCTCCTTGAGAAATTCCCCATGGATGAATGGCTCTCTTTTCGAGCAGACAAAATGCGTACATCTTTTCTTCGCGCCAGAGGTTGAACCTGTGATTCGGCCACTTCTAGATCATCATGCCATCCCAGCCCATCCCATTACACCTCTTGAAACACTCATTCAAAAAGACACACCGCATTATCCATTCACAAAGTCGTACGAAGAGGCAAAATGGGACCCAATATTGATTCTTCACTCCTCAGGATCAACGGGGCCACCTCGACCAATCTACATGAACCACAATACATTCGCAGTTGGCGACAATGATCGCAACCTTCCAATTGTTCCCGGACGTGTGAACCAGAATTGGTCGCTATGGGACTTTCCAGAAAATGAGCACTTCTTCTCACCCTTTCCGGCGTTTCACCTTGCTGGTTTCTCGTCGATGGTCATGCTGCCAATATACTATCCTCACGCAACCCTTGTTCTTAGTCCCCCATCACGGCCGCCATCTGGTCACTTGGTCAGCGAGATCATGGATCACTTCACACTAAAGTCCATCTTCTGTCCTCCAATCATTGCAGAACAGATCATCCAAGAGCCTGGTGGACTCGAGAAACTCAAGCCACTTAAGTTTCTCCTCTACGCAGGCGGGCCGCTTTCCCAAGTTGCCGGCGATGCCCTCAGCAAGGTGACAGACGTGTGCCAATTCTATGGACAGACCGAGACTGGAGCCATTCAGGCACTGGTACCTAAGAGAGAGGATTGGGCTAGCCTTGAATGGCATCCTAAACAAGAGGTCACCATGGAACCATCTATTGACGGCACGTTTGAAATGATCATGCACCGCAACCCAGCCCTGGAGGGTATCCGAAACGTATCTTGCAATTTCCCCGATGTCGAAGTCTGGCGCACTAAGGATCTCTTCAAACCTCATCCGACTAAGCCTGGATTGTGGCGCTTTCACGGCCGCGCCGACGACATCATTGTTCTGTCTAACGGCGAGAAGTTCAATCCAGTCCCTAGCGAAACTCAGATTTCTGCCCATCCCCTTCTTTCTGGAGCATTGATCATCGGGCATAGCCGACCGCAGCCATCTCTCATCTTAGAACCAAAGGACCCAGACAATACAGATACGCTTACAATCATAGAGCAAGTATGGCCAACGATCGAGAAAGCAAATGCAGAAGCACCTGGGCATGCACGAGTCACTAGAGACATGGTTTTGGTCTCATCGAAAGACAAACCTTTCGATAGGTCTCCCAAGGGTACGATCATTCGCGCCTCAACTGGAGCGAAGTACGAAGATCAGATCTCAGAACTGTACTCAAGGGACATCTCGCGAAATCTTCAACACATCACTCTTGACGACTCGAGCAACATTTCTTCTATCGTCACATTTGTCAAACAGGTTGTAGGCTCCGCATTCCCGAAGTCTTCTTTCAACGAAGGAGACGACCTCTTCGTCTTGGGTCTGGACTCCTTACAAGCTACCGAGATCATATCCTTGCTCAAGGCCGGTATAACTGCCGAAAAGCAACGAGATGTATCCTGGGTCTCGCCAAAGTTCATCTACGAGAATCCGTCGGTGAATGCTATATCCGAAGCAATTCAGCATAAATTGACATACACCAACGGCGTGTCACAAGATCAGCCCGATCCTTTGAAGCGACAACAGAAAATGGAAAGCATCCTTCAGAAATATGTCAAAAGCTCCACAACAGCACCCGTTTCCGGAACGCCTGTGGTGGACCAACCACCTCTTCACGTAATCCTGACCGGGTCCACTGGCTCCCTTGGTACTCATCTACTCACAGCCCTAGTAGCTGATCCCAAGGTTGCTAAGATCTCGTGCCTCGACCGCTCGGCAGATGCAAAGGAGCGTGTAACGCGATCTCTATCGTCATGGTCCAAGCCCATAGAGCTAGATTCGTCCCGTGTCAGCTTCTATCAGGCAGACTACAGCAAACCTGACTTCGGGCTCCCCGCAGCAACGTTCACTGATCTACGCGAAAATGCCAGCCTAATCATACACAATGCATGGAAGGTAGACTTCAACCACGCGCTGGCCTCCTTTGAAGCGGTTCATATTCGTGGTGTCCGCAACTTTGTTGACTTCAGCATATCATCTAGACACAACCCTCGTATCGTCTTTGTCTCTTCCATCTCTTCGGTCGGTAATTGGCATTCCGCAGTAGAGACTGAGCCCCAATCCACAAACGGCATCAAAGTCATCCCCGAAGAAATCGCGCAAACCCCAGCCGTTGCCCAATCAATCGGCTACGCGGAGTCCAAAGCCATCGCTGAGCAGATACTCGCTGCCGCAGCCGAAAACGAAGGCGTCAAGGCGTCGATTGTCCGCGTCGGTCAGATCGCAGGGCCGATCGGCGAAAGCGGTGGTAAATGGAACGAGAACGAATGGTTCCCATTGCTGTTGAAGACTTCCAAGAACCAGGGAAAGATTCCCGACGCTTCATTGTTGGACAATGTTGACTGGCTTCCGGTCGATGCGCTTGCGACTGTTCTTTTGGAGCTCAGTCTGACCGAGGACAACCAGGCCTTGCAAGTGTATCATCTTGTCAATCCTAATGTGAAGAGTTGGACCGATCTGCTGCCCGCTGTTCAAGAACACATTGGAAACCCGAAAGCTGTAAGTATGCAGGATTGGGTATCCGAGTTAGAGAGGGTCAATGGCGACGATCAAGATGCCATTGCAGCGAACCCGGCCGTCAAGATCTTGGATTTCTTCAAGGACAGCCGGAATCTGAAATACATTGGAGCTGATGATGTGGATATCTCGACAAAGAATGCGAAGGTAACCAGCCCCACCTTGAGTCAGCTAGGTCCTGTACAAGCAAGTTGGATGAAACGATGGATGCAAGATTGGAGCCTTTGAAGATAGTGAAGGATGACTTGGTAGTCTCAATAAAAAGAATAATGGGGGAGCATTTAAATTCATACAAGAGAGTTCTCTTTCAAACTGCGCAGTAAATGAGATCAAATAGTAACAGGGTGTCTATTCCGTGAACGCTTCGTGAAACATCATAACCTTAATCTATCATCGCATACTCCTCCTCAACTCCCGTCCACAGGCACGCAATGCACGCAATAGTAAGCCGAAGAGGCCTTCACTGCTGCGATTGCGAGGAAAATGGCGAGCCATATCCTACATCCCTCACCATGGTTAACATACAAAATTGAGCCATGTTCTAGTTAGGCCTTATCAGCGAACACACTTTATTTCTAGTCGCATCCTCCACCGCCGCCTCCTCCGTCTCCTCCACCACCACCCCCACTATCTCCTCCACCACAACCGCTGTCACCACCAGAGTATGAGGATACATATGTTGTTGTTGTGTTGGAATCGTAGCCTGATCCGGCTGGCCGTCGGGAAGTCTTTGTTGTAGATTTCTTGTTTGTCGAGTTATAGCTTGACTTTTGTGGCGCAGGGTATTGGTCGAGCGACTTTGCTGCTGCTACAGCTTGTTCCTCCTTCCATTTCTCGGTGGAAGATGCTTCATGGCTGTCCGCAGTTTTTGGCTTTGGATCTGGTGTCGGCTCATTCTGTTTTTCCTGAGCAGGTTGAGCAGGCTGAGCATACGTGTTGGCTGGCGCGGGTGATGGGTCGGGTTTGGGTTTGGAACCGAAGCAACCCATGATGATTGGTTGAGGTGTTGGTGCAAGAACGTCAACAGATTGATCAAATGTATTGATGTTTGGCAGATGTCAAAATAATAGTAATGCAAAGCTTGTCAATTTATCCTCGATGAAAAGTTGGGGCTATCATGGTCGCGGTGAGCTCTTTTAGCAGTGGCTGTGTATTTGCGGCTCTGGAGTCTGCCTGCACAGTGTGCCTGCCTCGTTCCACCTCTAATCGCTGCCATCGTGCTCGCAATTACGCATCAACATCGGCGACCGCATGACGCTATCTGCAATGCCTCGGTCGCAGACCCGCCGTACTCGCTTCCTTACTCCAGATATGAGGATAGTGTTCCCGCTAAGCTTTGTAGTGGAGAACGCCTAACCCGTCATGTTAAATTTGGATCTACATCGTGACCGGTAAATGAGGCTGGTGCGCTATCTTTGTGAGGGTACGGAAAAGTCGCGGATGTCTGCGCATAGCCAAAGACATTTTGAAAGGGCTCTTGAAAGTTACCACCGGTGTAGAAAAGGGCATGAGTCGATGTCTGAATGGGCCTTTGCAGATCTTTGTACAAAACGGGCTATGCTTATGAGTCAGGTTGTTATGACCATTCCAGCGTGTACAACCCGCGAGTAATAGCGCCGTTTGTATTGATGTACATACATAGAACAAAATGACAGTATCTCTGAATGTATCCAGCTCTGGGGGGGTTGGGCTGACTTTTATCGCAAAGTCATCAATATGATTTGATTAATGATAGGCCTAGTTGATGGCGAGAAGGATTGGCCAGATAGCCCACTTCAATGACCTACAATATTCAAGGTATCAAGTCAAGTTTTATCCAGTCGACTGCTATTATTCTAGAAATCCATATCTCGGGATTTAGCGAGCACAACGTCACAGGCCTATCTTCATTTTCTGCACTGGTTGAATTGTCACTGTGTAACCACACCAGATTATGCCTTGATGACGCGGTCTGAGACTTCAATTCGTATGGTACTAGACCAGCGTTGCGGTAAGTTTATCAGCACAAGATACTGGTGAGGAATGAAGCACGTGGTGAGCTGACATGCGGTTCGGTAGGACGCGGCCGCTCTGTGCACTGCAATAGATATTGTACGCGCTGGGTCAGAGCTTCTCAGAAAACTCATCGAAGTCCAAGAAATTGGTCACCAAAAAAGGAAATGCTAGGCTAGGGGTTATCACAATTCTATGGATGGTCGGAAACACGTTCGCGCGGACGTGAAGCCCTCGTCGCAATCTAAAGAAAGCCACTCAGGCTCATTCGACCCATGAATGCTGGTCATGCCAACCTTAAAAACGTTAAAAGCCATAGAGGGCATCGATGCGGGGAAACCGTGAGGGGAAAGACATGGATTCATCCTTACTCCTTTATTGGAGAAGGTGATTGTGTAGAGTCGCCCAAGGAGATATTGCCGACGCAGTTCGGCAGTGCCAGTCATGTCGGCAGAAGAGGTAATGTAACACGCGGTCATTGTATAGATTAGCGAGCCGGGATGTCGACCGGATTATTATTTTCGACTCTCTTTATTGGATGAGCATGGTAGAAATCGTGTATTTATTGATTGGGATGCACTTCGTGGGATCTCTGCTTGTTCTATAGATTAACGATATTTCAAGGTGCTGCGATGGCCTGCCCGTTGTCGCCACTGCCGCTATCAGTTGGAGAGTGATGAACTCACATATATATTCTCCAACAGTCTTGGGAATGGTAGAATCTACTGGATAGAATTGAGGATCCTCAAAATCACTAATAGACATACTCCTTCTGTCAACATGAAGTGGCTCTCTGTTGCCCTTGCGCTCACCGCGCCTGCTCATGCCTACATCCGCTTCGGATGCGCAACGCTATCAGTGCAGCGCCTAGACCCTGTAGTCGAGGTAAGTATCCTAAAAACTCATGATCCCTATCTGTTCTGATGCATCGTAGCCTGGAAATGTACCCTCCGCACATCTCCATCAAATCGTTGGTGGAAATGCCTTCAACGCTTCAATGGAAGGTGACATCGGTACCAAAGCTACATGCACAACATGCAGCTTCTCCGAAGACTTCTCCAACTACTGGACTGCAGTCATGTACTTCAAGGCGCGTAACGGATCGTACAAGCGCGTGCCGCAGTACCCAAATGCTCTCTTGGGTTCCTTGACTGGTGGCATGACCATCTACTATCTCCAACAGGACTTCAACTCCAATGGAAAGAACAAGATTACCTCGTTCAAGCCCGTGAGTATTTCACTCTATCACCACCTTATGTGACGTGGAACTAATACCAGATCAGGGATTCCGCATGACTGTCGGCAGCCCAACCAGCCCAGACAAGACCAACCCGGGACTCCGATACACCTGCTTGAAGGACGTCATGACCCGAGGCAGCGAGACCAACGACTTCCCCAAGCAGCCTTGCCCAGCCGGTATCATGGCCATCCATCACTTCCCCGCCTGCTGGGACGGCAAGAACCTCGATAGCCCCAACCACCAAGACCACATGTACAACACCGTGAAGGGTGCGTTCCAGAACGCCGGACCATGCCCAGCTTCGCATCCCGTGCGCATGCCTCAAGTCGCTTATGAGACCATGTGGAACACGACGCAGTTCAACGACAAGTCGTTGTGGCCCGCAGATGGCTCACAGCCGTTTGTCTGGAGCTTCGATGATAGCCGTGGATACGGTACCCATGGCGATTATCTCTTCGGATGGAAGGGTGATGCGCTTCAGAAGGCGATGGACTCCACCAGTCTGGTCAGCAACAATCTCAAGACGCAGTCTGTCACTGAGGCGAACAAATGCGCGATCAAGACTACGGTCAAGGAAGACATTGATGGCTGTAAGTTACTTGCCTCCCTTCGAGTGACATCAATCCACTAACCTGTGATAGGGCTTACCAAACTTCCCGGTGCGATGTAAATTTACTTCATATCAGGGAAAGAAAATTGATCACTTTGGCAACGGACTCTTCTACAGTTCTGTGGCTCTGCAGTAGTCTTAGAAACATGTAAGGGTTTACAATGTAGATAATTACCCGACAGTCGTTACATCTAATTTCATCATTTGTTTTGTACAGCACGAATCATAAGTACTCACAAATAATTATTTGCGCACATCCAGAGGACGACGTGATAAACATTCAACCCTTTCAAGGCTTTCTGTCGTTTTTCGTATTCTACTCTAGGAAGTAAACATTTCTCCAAATATTCGTGGTTTCATTCTAGCTGCAAACTCCCGTAAGACCATGCTGTCATCAACACAATACATTATAACTCAAGTAGATAGGAGAAAAATAACCATCAACGCAATCATCAAGACCGCGAACAAGACCGCGAATATGTGGAACACAATCTCATTAAAACCTCGTGAAATAATCCCATCGCCATAATACCGCAACGACCGTATCAATCTAGGTACATACCCAACCCAATCCCCATCCAATACCAACAAAGGAAAAAAACAGCCGTTAAATGCATACCGCATCATAGCCTCATAACTCCCAAACCATGCCGTACAATTTCGTGTCTAGCAAATCAACCCACTAGGAACCGCCAGGATTCAAGTCTCACAAGTCTTATCCACCGCCACCGCCGCCACCACCTCCGCTATCCCCACCGCCACCTCCACTGTCTCCACCCTGGCCCTGCGTACCACCATAGCCGCCTCTCGTGGTTTTGCTCATTCCGCAACCCATGATTACCCCACTAATGGACCAATTAACACTTGAATCCCCAGAAAATGTAACACAACGTCGAACTCACAAGTATCCGCTCTACCTCGAAGCAGAGCTGGAAACGAAACTCTCGACCGAGACCGCACTCTCTCCGGAACTCCTGCCGCTGACTGGCGAGCTAGGCGTGCTCGTCGTAGTCGTCGTGGTCGTCTTCCTGATCTCGGAGCTTAGCCTGCTGTTGGTGCTTGTATTGCGCCTGTGCTTGTGCGACAGGGGGTTGTTGTCTTCGAGCTGTTGGATCGCAGCGGGCGAACGTCGGGAGGTGGTGCTGAAGAGGCGGAAGAGGGAGGCTTTGGGCGCGGAGAAGCGGGTTGGGTAAGGGGAGGGGAGGACGGGGAGAACCATTTTTTGTTATAGCTAGCTTTGTCTTGGGGAAAGGGAGGGAGTGGAGTAGATGATGAAATTTCTCGGGTGCGTTTGCTGAGCTTGGCTGGCTGTTCGTTTTGCTTCGAGTTGTGGGGTGGTGGTTGTCGATCTGTCCGGGGGATTAGTCGTATGGTGGGACGATTATTGGCGTAGGAATAAAGCTCACGATAGGATGAGGTGGGAATGTATGCAGCGATTTCCTAATTGGGTCGGATTTGTATTCGTTTCGCTCCAACCGGGGAGTACAGCGAGGCGTAGCAGTCGTAAAGTCGTGTAGTAAGCGATCAAGCTCAGGAACAAAGAACAAGAGAATGCGGTGAGACTAATTGATTTAGATTGAGGATAAGAAGGGGAGGTATGTAGAAAAAAGGTAAGATCGGAGCTGCGCATTCGTTGTTCGGTGTCCGATGGTGTAGAATCCCCGACGAACAGGGATGCACGAAGTGAGTATATAGCGGGGTAGAACCGGTCGGTGGAAGCTATCATTTCAATGTCAGTTACAAGTTTCATTGGCCCGGACAGTCGACTCTCCTGATTGCATGTGATATTAGGTGTTTGGATGCCTACGGACACGGTAGGGTTAGGTGATAAACGCAATGCGTTGGCTTGGATGACTGCTACGTTGATACACAATTTGTCCAGAGGGATGAAATCCTGGTAAGTTTTGATCTTGGCGGAGATTTTCGCACGAGGCAGACATGGACGTTTTCTGCGGTAGAGGGAAACATTTGAATTCATTGATTGGTATCGTATAGAAAAAAGTGGCTGTTGCCATAGCCATGGCCGCCTTTTGTTGACATCTTTATGCTGCTGCTGATCCTGGCCGGATCAGGTTCAGCCCAGGAAAATAACTGAGGTATAATGCAAATATTCCATCTCCAACTCTGTGTACTCGTGACTGGGCAAGATGCCACTCATTATTAGATTAGATCATAACATGTAGGTAGCGCGTTGCAGAATTTTCTTGCATGGCTCACTGCATGGTATTCGCCTGAAAATATGCCGGTCCGGGAGGTTGTTGCTTCTTGTTCTTGGGGGCCGATCATTACCACGACTGCCTGCTTCCGACAGGCCTTGGTCGGCGCATTTCTCTGACCATGAGATTATGAGCGTTTCCGCCACAGTGCATAGGCCTGGGCGCGGCGTGCAGCAGATCCCGAAGTCTCGGAGCATGTTACTACAAACAGCATCTGGCGCCCTCGTATTCGGCCTTGCTACTAGAAGATTGCCTACAACTGTCAATGAGAAAGAAGATCTAACATGAGATTGAATATAATACGTACCTTCTTGGGGAGGGACCGGAGCCGGAGATGCATGATGTATCAAAACAACTGTCGGTTTACCGAAAATTGGCCTACGTCTTCTCTGAGACACTGCATGTGGTTTACACTGGAATAGCCGTTGTGTAATCTTCCACTCAGCATGAGCCAGTAACCAGACGACTCCATCTTGCAATGTCGAATCGTGTATAGGACGCAGTGCTGCGTGAATCTTGCAGTTCATTACATGTGACAATAATCCTCTTCAAAGCGCGCCCATGAGGAATCGCCATGGAAAGTCGTTTCCGTTCATATCGAAACTGGGATTGACCTTCCAAGGCGTCGGAAGCTGCTCTGCTCCATTAACGACGCCATTCAATTTTAGCGGTGGTAGTTCCTGCAAAATGGATACAGCTTGGCGTGAGCTTGATGTGATTTCGAAGCTTGATCCATTCGGACTTCCCCGGCCGTGGACATTCTTCAAAGACATTTTCATGATCGCTGTGATGCGGCGAAATCGTTCGAAAACATGTTCCTGATTGTCTTGACCGTTATCCCGTGGTTGAGGAATTTTGGCGCAGAGTTCCTCGCGGAAATGTTCAAACATCCTTGGGACCTGTACTTCGTTCGTGTCCCAACCGGGCATTGGCGTTGCATGTAGTGCAAGTTTGCCGAGGATGGTGAGGGTCGCAATAAGGTTGAGCCAGTCAACTATGGAAAGGTATTCGTAGTGGTCGGCGGGAAGTTGTAGGCTGGTTTCCAGAAATTGCTCTATCGAGCGCAGACTACTTATTCGCAATGAGAGTTGGAAGCCCGGGGCGGAGGGTGTGCTATCTCGATCTTGAATATCCAATCCCGCAGCAATTTGATAGAGGTGGACCTTGGCGGCGGCCTGCACCCAATGTAGAGTTTCTTCAAATAGTTAGCAACATGGATCACACTTCTCTCGTTATCAACATACTATAGTCCACCGGTAGCTGTCTTGAAACAGCCCGCATGCTCTCCCATTTGTCGCTAAGTCGCGTCACCTGAGATCGAACAACTAGAGCGGGTTCCGAGTGATTTTGAAAGGTTTCCTGGACATCTTCGACGTAGTGACAAGTTTCCACGAGCGAGGGTAGGATGGAATCTGTTTTGTGTTCCCAGCCGGACGCCAGTTCCGACGCATATGTACGAAGTATACTCGAGTAAGACAAAATGCGGCTCTTTGTGGTATCAAGCATTCCGAGAGCGGAAGACAAGTAGTAGCACCCGAGATAGGCCCGCTTCCCTTCACGATGCTGCGACTGGTCGCGAGAATACGATCCACTCGAGAGGTTGTCCAATCCAAGATCGGTCGCAATTCCTATGCAAAGCTGGAGAAGGGTCCGAATTGAGATCGCTTGCGAATCCATATAGTGGTGATGCCATGCGATGAAGACGAGTAATCCTTGTACCAAATCTAGTGATTTGTCCCCTTTCATAGTCCTGACCATCACAACATTCCGGAACTCCCGACTCAGGGTCAGCTGCAAAGTCGCGGAATCGTACGAGGCAACAGTGAACGCGGCGAACATGAGAATCGGCCGTTGCTGTAGCAGGTCCTGAAAGAAGGCGCCACTTGGTAATGTGACAAAAGGGAAGAAGTCGGACATCGACCGGAACGATTCGATTAGCATTTTCATGTGA
The DNA here is from genome assembly GCA_022813625.1 of Aaosphaeria pasadenensis. Classification (NCBI taxonomy): domain Eukaryota; kingdom Fungi; phylum Ascomycota; class Dothideomycetes; order Pleosporales; genus Aaosphaeria; species Aaosphaeria pasadenensis. Next base: position 107,373 of record JAKLMB010000034.1, read on the forward strand.
GCGCCCCCAATGGTACGGATCATTGAGTTCATCTGGCCCACACCCGAGAGTGTCTCGTTGAGTGACTCCCAAAAGGACGAGGCTGATTCAGGCGGGGATCCATGATTCGGCAACACCGGACCGCCAGAATGAAGAGACGAAACGGACGCAACAGGAGGATTAGAAGAAATTGAGGGTTTCGAAGGCGTTGTAGCAGACACTATTGGTGTTGCGACTGGAGTTGGAGTGCGCCGGCCGATTTCTGAGATCTGGGTAGGAAGTGTGGTGGCTACTGGCGGAAGGGAAGGCTGAGTTGCCGACGCCGAATTAGGAGCCGGCGATGTTGCGGTAACGATGGCAGAGAGTTTGTCGAGCTTTTTCTCCATCTCAGCAACACGACTTGGATTTTGGACAGTCGTGCGAGGCTTTGCTGGTCTTCTGCGCGCGACATGTTCGATACACTCGACGCGGGCCTTCTGGCATCTGTAGAGAAAGCACGTGTTAGATGCCGGTTCAGGAAATGTGTAGTCGCGAGCAAGGCGGGCTGGAATAAAGCAAAATGGTACGAACCTTTGGCACAGTCCAGTTGTTTCTGAAGGCACACATCGAACCTTGTGTTTGCGACAGCGCTCGCAAGCAAACGCATTCCCTATGCGACCCTCTTTTGCCTCCATGGCGACGATAGAAGACACAGATGAGGGTGAAGGAGGGAGCATTGGAAGGTCGGTGGCCGGTTTCTGGTGGGGAAGTCCGATCATTTCCAATGCCAAGATCCGAGGTACTGACCGCGGCGGTATTCAATCGCAGAGTAATAGTTTAATTGGGCAAGCCAGGCGTCGATGGTTCCCGTAATACGGTAATAAGGTACCTATTGGGGTTCTTGATTCCGGGTAGTCACCCGGTAATTGCGACAGCGGACAGCGTGTGCGGTAAGTCCCTTAGTTATTCATACAAGTACTGCCTCCCTCCAGCCTTGGCCGACCGAATGACCGACCATAAAAGAGGAGCAAGGACGCAGGGCAAGGAGGAGTTGGTAGGCGAAAGGATCATGACAAGACGCATCCATAATCCCCTTCCCTTGGCCCTCTTCCAGAATGCGGGTCGCAGATGGAAAATCGCATCCTTTGATTCGAGTAGTGGTGGATGGAATCCTGGGGACTGGTGGCCAATAATACCTCGGTTCAATCATACTCCGCAATAATCAGAGAGCGACAGAGCGACAGACGCGGAGGATGCGCGGAAGCCGTCGCGCTTTCATCATTCTTCGGCAGCAAGCTTCCGCTCCGTGTCTTATCCAGCCATATCCTCCGACGTTGGCCTGGCGTGGCTTGTCTTGCCCTATCCGATGACTTGTATTTGTACTGTGTAACAGCGACTGTAGATTAGCAGGCGTGGTCGACGCGCAGTCGCTTCTTTCGTCTCTTTCTTTCTTGCTTCCTTTCCGTCTTCTTTTCTTTCTTTCACCCCGGTGCATCTAGATGAATGCCCTGCCCTCATGACATGTAGAGTCGTAGCGTGACGAGGGATGTCCACCGGTCAACGAGCCGCGCATCAGAACGGACCATACTAGACAGGACGACCGATGTAATCCGACCGGCCCCAGCTAACAACATACCAAACCATACCCATCCCGTACTCAACAAGTACAACAGCCAACCACCATGCCACCGTCGGACGACTCCCGTTCTAATCAGGCGAGTTACGTCGCCGCGGGGTTTTCTCACAAGATTGGATGGGGAACAAAGCCAGCCCTCCTACTCGTGGACGTTTGTAATGCCTACTGGACGCCCGGCTCGCCGCTCGATACCTCGTCGAACCCTGCATCGGCAGCAGCTCCCGCCTCGATCGGCCGTCTGGTTGACGCCGCCCGCGAGGGTGAAGTCCCATTGATATGGACGCGAGTGGAGTATACAGAGCCGGACATGTCTGATGCGGGGGTTTTCTTCAAGAAAGCACCCGTCTTGACTGTCTTTCAGAAGAACAATGAATCTGGACTCGAGGACTGGGTGCCCGGACTGGTACCGAGAGCCGGCGAGATCGTGATTACGAAGCGATACCCCAGCGCATTCTTCGCGACAGACCTGAACACGAGGCTGCAATTGAAGGGCGTAGATACGTTGGTAGTGTGCGGTGTCAGTACGAGCGGGTGCGTGAGGGCGAGTACGTTGGATGGGATGTGTCTGGGCTATCGTCCAATGGTAAGAGCAAGTCTTGGCAATCGTGTATTTCCACTTCCATCCTTCGCATCGCGACGTCTTTCTCTCCGGCAATTCTCTACAATCGTTGACGATTCTCCTCTTATCCGCTTTCGTTCTATCCCTTATGACCACTTACTCGAACTCCTCCGTATCAGTCCTGACTCATGTTGCAAAAGGTCGTGAGCGAAGCCTGCGGCGATAGATTACCTGCCGTTCACGATGCGAACATATTTGACATGAATGCCAAAATGGCGGATGTTGTATCCGAGACCGAAGCTATCGAGAAGCTGAAACAAGGTTGGAGGTAACCGGAAGAAAGAGTGAAGACTGAGCGAAATGTCGTCCAAAAGTAGGGTGGTAAGTTGGTTAAAACAAAGTATCCCAACGCAAAGGGGCAGGACCCGTTCATCATGATGTTCACAATTTTAGCAGCAGCTTAGCATATCATATCCATAATTACGTATACCTATCTCGATCTCTTCTTCCTTCCAGTAATCCAAATACTCGTCCTATCCTGGCCCCAAATCAGCACTTGACCAAGACAGCTCTGTCTTCTCCTTGCACGTAGACCCAAAACGAATCTTACCTGCATGGGCTCTGCAGCGCTCTTCCTAGTTGATCGCAGGTGCACCTGAAATCATCGTATTTGCTCATACAGTTGCCGATTCTAGACCGTTGTCATTATGCAGCTGGGTGCCGTTACCGTTCCATCGGTAAACCAGGCGTCCACTCAGCCACGGCTGTAAAGAGTGTACGAGTACGAAGCAGCTACAGTGCATTGCGAATGCGATGTACGTACGTACGGACTGGGCTGAGTGGTATGCACTATATCACATCTACAAAGTCTATCGCTCGATCGCTCGTATACGGAATGTTTTGCCGACGAATTACGATCAGTGGCAGGTCGATTGCATTCGGGCCGTACCGCACGCACCTGTGCGCCAATTGATCGCGGGGGATCCATGCAATAAAAGCATCGACCCGTGCATTTACATCTTGACTTGCATTATGAACTGTTGCCGTGGTGCTTGTCCAGGCATCTATGAGCCGTGGGAAGGACATATTTTCAAGGCTCTTCGCATTCACTAATAGCAAAGGCGCGGTGAGTGCTCACTATGCTTGATCACTAGAGGGGTAATACTACTCAGTACACAATAAAGTTTATGCATTCGCCTTGTTTTTCAGCTCCGTCCACTCGTTATTTCGTGCCATCCTGGCGGAATTGAGTATCAGGACGTGCGTTTCCGCCTCACAGTGTCATCTGCGCCATCTGATTTGACAGATCGGGCTCATCAGTCTGGGCTTCTTCACCCTCGCTACTAGTGTCGGACCTGTATAAGTCGCTGACTTCTGGCCACTCCGTTCCAAGGTCCTTTACAAACTCTAACTCAAGCAGTTCCGTTGTCGTGGCTCGCTTGTCCGGATCGACGACCAACATCGCCTTGAGGTAGCTGAGTAGAATCTCGGTGAACTCCACGTTGTTCTTGCCAATGGAGTCTTCTTCGTGTGATTCGGTATTGGAGTCGTATTCGTCGGAATCCTCTTCTTTCCTATTGAAGAAGTTGTTGAATCGAACGCGTTCCTCCAGAGTTGCCATTCTATCATCCCAAAGAGGGACTGAGACTTAATTAGCTAATACTTTTAAAATATCCGGTGGTATCAAATAAGCAGCAAAGAGGGAGTAAATGAGAAGGGTGTGTACACTTACATCGGATAGGTGGTAAGGCATTCCAAACGTCACGCGCCAGAGCATCTACTATTGCATCCATAAGCCACGGGGCAGCCGATGCGCCTATCGCTCTGTACATCTCTGGTATCAGATCGCGGCGATCCCTTTGTCCGCCCTCAAAGAGATCGTCTCCCGTCGCAATGGTGTATGTCTAATAATAGGGTCAGAAAGTACAAAGCGTCGTGTAGCCCTCCAGTTACTTACAACACATGCGAGGGTCCAGATATCGATTGCCTTTTGTGAATGGCTTCTTGAAGATCACCTCTGGAGGGGTGAATATTATAGGCATATGCGCAACACTGTCAGGTCTCGCGGCAAGGAAAGCTACTCGGTGTTAGTCTGAGGCAATGCTATGCACGGGTGAAGGACTTGCATGATCCGAAGTCGATGATTTGTATATCGTGAAAAATCTCGACATCATCTTCCCATACTTCGGCGATTTGAATAGGTTCTACGACATATTTCGGGTATCCTGCACCAAGAGGAAATCCATTGGTGCTTATGACTTCCCTAACTTGTGGCTTGTCGAAGATGAGATATTCGTCAGGATCGGGTAAACGAAGCAGGATGTTGCCGTGATTTAAATCTAGCAACAAATTAGTTGTCTTCCTTTGACTATTCGAATTACTTTCACTTACCGCCGTGTACAATTCCGATCGAGTGTAGATAATCCACCGCAAGTAGCAGCTGCCGAGAAACATGGCGGGCCAGATTCGGTTCCATGCACTCACCCGGTGAGACATCCAGCACATCGAAGAGGGTAGGACCAACAAAGTCCATCACCGTGCACAAATGTTTCCCGTTTGGGCCTTCATGATAGAAGTGATCCAGAAGCTTGGCTACATATTGACGTCCTGGGTGCCCGAGAGTCATCGTTTCAATCATTCTGAAGATGCTCAGTTCGATATGGCTCTTCTCAGTCTCACTCGCGCTCAGGAACTTCAAGGAAACGACAGAGTCGTTTGTGCTAGAGGTGCGATTCGTATCATAGTATCTTTTACTGGAGACGCGATATAGTGAGAAGGACTCAACACTTACTATTGATCGCGAGCAACCCAAACCGTTGCCGATTGTCCACTCCCAAGTTTTTCGACGATTCGGTAGCGGCCTTCATTAAAAACATCGCCGATGTGGACGGGGTGCAAACCGCCCAGCCCGTATCGATCCAACGGTTCAGTTCTAGTCAATTCCTGCTCATGTTCCATCCTGTCCAAAAGGGCTTCTTGTTATTTTGGGAATGTGGGCGTCTTTTTCTAATGGGTGAAGTTTAACACTAGGTGAAAGTAAAAGTAAAAGAGACGGCTAGGCAACTAACTCTAAATTCAAACACTCCGAATTCATCTTATATTGCAAATTTGTGAGATTTACTCATTGAAAGAATTTAGACTCATCGATTCACTTCGAAACCTTTAACAAAATATAGTGCAAGATTAAACATTGATGAGTTAATTGACTGCGTTGCACATTTGAAAGGCCCAGGTGCAAACAAACCATAATATTATATACAACAACAATGAAGACAACAGAATTATTCTACTTAGTAATCGCTTTATCTACTCCACAAATGCAGTTAAAAACACAACCTTCCCCCCATCTATTCGTTGCTTTACCAGTGCTAGTATGTCTAATCCGACTTCCTCCTCTTCGATGGCTTAGGCCCAGCGGTTTCTACATCAGCGTCGTCCGCGCTCCTCTTCTTGCCCTTTCCCGTCGCGGGATCGGCAGGTGATCCAGCTACATCTTCCATCTGTTCACCTACGGATGGTCCGGTCTGCGATGAACTTTCCTTCGATTCCGTCGCATTCCCCTTGGACTTCTTAGCCGGCTTTTCAGTACCCTCTTCCGCAGAAGTATGTTTGCGCTTCTCTTTAGCTGGTTTAGCTGCTTTCCCAGCTGCCGTGGCAGTGGCAGATGCGCCGTTTCGGTTTTTCAAATCATCCAGAGCCATCAGTACCTGCTTTCGAGCATGATCCGGAATCAGTTCGAACTGATCTCGTCGATCAAAGACTTTCTTCTCTTTCGCCATGCTCTCTAATCTACCCGGGACCCTGTCGACACCACCCTTCTTGAGGGTAGTGTCTACCTCCGCTGGGCCCGTCTTCCACCTTTTTCTGCTCGCTTCCTTTTTCTTGCTCTCTTTGCTTTCCTTGTCCTCATCTTTCTTCCTCTCCAAATGGCGCCATCCTCCCATAAAGGCCTTTTGCAGATGAAACCTATCCCACCAGATATCTTTACCTGGTTCGTGGGTCTCGCTGAGTTTTCCAGTCAACTTAATCCATTCTTCGATTTCTGAGTCTGGCACAGTACTGAAATCGGTGTAGTCCTTCTCAACGTTCGATAGGTCATTGGGATTGTTTTTCTTGTCGCCCTTGCCTCCTGGCTGTTTTCTTACTGGTTTCTTATCTGTCTTGCTCGGCTTCTTCGTTGGCTTCGACTTGTCGGGATCCTCTCCCTCCGGTGGTTTATTGCCTGTAGGTTTAGGGGAAGGTGCATTGCTTGTGGGCGCAGAGGTTGATCCACTGCCTGGCTGCGCAGTGTTTGGTGCCTCGCCTTGCTGGGTATTGTTCGATACATTCCCTTGCTGGGTATCGTTTGGTGGTGGCGTTGAGTGAACTGACTTTGGTGGCTCAGGTGTCTTCCGTCCCGCTGAGGTATTGTTTTTAGGTGTTGGATTTGGTTTTCCACTTGGCCTATAGGGTTTAGGATCGTCGTCAAAATCGTCGTGAGATACGTCGAGGGCAATGGATGGATTCCTGAACCTGATCCAGCGATTGAAAGTCTCGCGAGCGTTAGGAAGACGCAGAATATCCCCAACTTCGCGGCTGATTTTAAACCTCGGAGAGGAGTTATCGTCCTTTCTCCATTTTCGTTCCAGCCCAGTCTGAATTCTTGCTCGCGTCTTCTTTGAATCAAAGTTCATTCGTGCAACATTGTCAGCTCTGTTCGCACGCGAAAATGAACCAGAAAGATCCTCAAGGTAGGCTTCATCGTGCTCCAAGATGAACCGTAAGATCGCATACAAGTATGGACCACACGCGGATGATTCATCTCCCTCGAACCTGTTCTCTGAATCGTGGTCGTGAGGAACATGCATCAAGGTCTCTGCATCGTACTCGCCAGGCTTTGACTTGGTTACACGGTCGATACCGCACAAAATCTTCCCAGCAGCCATTCCTACCCCTAAGGACCTTTGAATTACCCACTCGTCTGTCCCTCTCCGTTTCTTTACTTTTAAATTCCCGTCAATGTATCGCGCCTTTTTGGTCAAACGATCGATGATCATAAGACCCCAATGAATGCCATTTTCTCCCTCGTTCTCTTTTCTCATCATTGCATTGTTACAAGGAACGACAATCCACCTGGGACTTTTATTTACGTCTGATTGAAGTGCTTCCACAAGAATGCCGTTTTCCTGGCACCAACGATGATCGTCCTCACCCTGCCCAATGAGACATAGCTCATGAGCCTTTGCGTCAGACAAGAGGATCAAGCGATCGCGATGCGAACTGTCCGCGAGGACCATCAGAGCTGCATTTACCTGGTCACTGTTGAGCCATGCTAAATCTCGTCCATGAGGCTTGTACGTGCATGGAATCGTAAGGAAATCTCGTACGGAGATTCCATACGTATAGTCCAAAAGATGTGGCATGTGATAATTTAGATACCGCGAGTTTAGCCACTGTTTGATAGCGTCATCTCGACGCTTCCTTGCTTCATCGGATTCATCGTCCGACGGCTCACTCCCGCTATCTCCGAATCCGTTGCTTCTCCGAGACGTAATGGGGTTATTTTGCTGTGTTTGGTCGACAGTAGGCGTTTCTTCGTTTTGATCCAACTCCTGCAGCAAGTCGTTTTCGAAGTCGTCAGGCCCCTGCGGGGTGTACTCTTCTGCCTTTTTGCTCGGTTCTGTGCTCGACATGATGATGGTGATGTTTGTATGTGTGTTAGGCGTTGTTGTAGATCAAAGTTTGAGGTATTGCGGACTGAACCTTCGAGGTATCGCGCCCAGTTATACCCTCGAATTCGGTGGCTTGTGTTCATCGCTGTTCATCGCTGGACCTGTTAAGGAAGCACAAAGGCGATATGATCGAGGACAAAGACCACATTATCTATCAGGGACTCTGTATAACAACGTTGATAATCATTGTTGTGCGTTCCCAAAATAGCGTCAGTCAAAGAACTGAGGGATACAATGCATCACGTAGCACTTGTTTTTCGATTTTTCCGCGCGCTCATTTCGATTTATCTCATCGTCGCATTTCTATGTAATAGCATGATTGGTTTGTGTTGTTAACACGAAACTATTCCGCGATACACGATGTAGTCAATCGCTCCCAATAAACACAAGACAGTGGAGGCCGCGGGCCAGTGTCTACCATTCACATTCTGCAAGACATGTTTCAATTGGCACATTTCCCGCCGCTGTTTGATAATATTCTTTCAAAGCCAAAGTTGATTCTCTTTCAAACGAATACAATAGAACAATGACTCGACATTGTGCTATTGTCTTGCACAAAATTGACCATTTGGTCGAAACCTGTGAGACATCCGCGCGTTCTATTTTCGCTAGTGGCGGCAAATCATAGCCTATATTTCGACTCATTGTGTACCTCGAGTATCGACTGCTATCACTGGCGCAAATACGATATCAAAATGTTCACAATATCGCCGATGAGATTATGGAAAAAGGACCCAACTAAGCGAGTGAGACTCGATAATGATGACTTAATTTATTGTTACTTTATGCTAGCCAATCTGCTTCTACGCCCTCCAAAATATCTTTCAGCCAAGGCTCGTCTTCTTCGTATATCTCAGTATCGAACCCATGATCCCCAGGTGGAGTGGCGACCTTGAAACGCGCACCCGGTATAAGTTTCTCCGCCTTTTCAACAAACGCATGTGTCAACTCAACACCCACATTTGTATCATCTTTCCCATGAATAATGTACGTCGGTGCCCGGAAGGTCGCATCTTCGATTCTTGTATCCGGCATTAGGTATTTTGCATCGCCGAAGAACTCTGTCCATCGTTTGTGCGCGCGTAGCATGGGAGCTAGATCAGATCTTGCGGGCGGTATCGCGCTGCTGACGACCGTGCCTGGGACGATGTTTGCAATGAACTCATCAAGGACCTCCTTTGGTGGGATAGTTTCTCCGCATGGTGTATCATCTGGCGAAGTAGGGATGAGATTTGTGACGGGATATTGGAGTAAGCAGGCGTTGAATGTAGATTGTGGTAGAGTCAAGATGGACTGTAGAGCGCACCATCCACCGGCGCTGTCTCCCGAGACAAGTATCTTCGATAGGTCAATCTCAGTAGATGGCGACTTCGATGCGACGAATTCAGGCAACGACGCTCTAAACCACGTCCAGAAATCGGCAATGTCTTCCAGGATCTCATCTCCAGAATGCTCAGGTGTTAGGCGGTAGTTTGGCAGCACAGCAATGGCATCGTTTCTGAGAAGCAACGAAACGAGGTAGTCGGGAAACCAGTCTGGGTATGCCCCTTCTCCCGCGGTCTACATTTACATGTCAGTGAATTCTTCTTTCAGAATGTACTTTGAGGGATACAACGTACCAAGCCGCCCCCGTGCCATTTGACAAAGATAGGATGTTTTCTAGGCTTCACGGCCTTCGGTATGAGGATCGTCGCCTCTATTTCATGGCTGCCGATTGTTTTGTAGGACGTTCGATGGACATCAAAACTATCAAAGCGAGTAGCAGCGGTAGTACGAAGCGACATGTTGAAAAGTAACTGATTGCTATGAGTTGATTGAAATCGTCGTGGCCATTATCCGTTTGCTGGTCACTCTTCTTATATGTACCTCTTCCTCACTTTGCGAAAGCTATGACTCAAAGATCTTAGTCCACGTCATCCACACTACAATCACGACCGGATGATGCGCTTGTTACCGTCCATCGTGAAAGTCCTAATCGAGAAAGGCAATTTATGTCTGTGCGTTGCTATCGTCCTGCCAAATCGGGTAATTTATGTCTGTGCGGAGATGCATGGATTTGCTTCCTGAACATCATCACGACATGAGCTGAATGTGGAATTTGTAAGCATCAGAGCAGGGCAAGATTGCGGATAGATCTAGGCTGTGAGATGTAGAGAATCTTGCTTGATGATATCACTGACCTTACGACAATTTTCAAGAGCTGCGCCGGCCGGCGGCTTCCCACTATCCTATCACCCAAATAACTCGTCGTATAAGTACCCAGAGTACAATAAGGTACTTTGAACTAGAGATGCAAAAAGGCCACTCTTTCATATCTCTGATGTTGTATTCTGGGTTACCTTAAAGCACTGAAACAATGCAATGCTCGTATCTTTGATGATATATTCTGGATTAACTAAAACAATGCAATCCTCGTATCTTTGTTCGAACTTGGGTGAATTGATGTGATAATTACGTGGTATTATTCTGCAGTGAGTCTTCTCCACAGCCGCTACAAAGGGCTAGATCTTGGCATCTGAACAGAAAGTAATGCAAAGAGCATGATGATACAGCACAGCTTAAGATGGAATCGCATAAGCTACCAGCACTTCACAATCCACCACGTGTCAAGTAGTCGGCTTATGGAATGCCGCTAGTGCGGGGGAGTGATCAACATTCCCCTCAATTCTTCCTTTCAATCAACCTTTCGCCTCAAGTTATCCATCTTTTCGCTGGTGAATTTTACATTGTTTATATATCAGTTACCTTAATAGATATACATAATTGTGCCATTGGAGCAAGATCTTTGCCTAACGTAATGTCTATCCGACAACCAATAACTGCAAGCAACGGAGACATGAGGCCTGACAGTGTCAATCTTGCTGTGCTTATTGACGGAGATAATGTTTCCTCGAAGAACATCAGCGGTCTATTGGCCGAAATCGCCAACTATGGCACTGCTAGCGTCAAGCGCATATATGGAGACTGGACGTTACCAAACCTCGGTCCTTGGAAAGCCTGCCTCCTGAAACACTCTATAACACCCATTCAGCAATTCGCCTATACTACTGGGAAGAACGCTACTGACGGTGCCATGATAATCGATGCCATGGATTTGATGTACACCGGCCGCTTTTCTGGCTTTTGTATCGTCTCAAGCGATTCCGACTTTACGCGCCTCGCAACCAGAATCCGCGAGCAAGGCCTCACAGTCTACGGTTTTGGCGAGCGCAAAACCGTTTACGCCTTCATCGCCGCATGCGACAAATTTACGTACTTCGATGTCCTTCCTATAGACCCAAGTGAGGAGAGTGAAGAAATAGGCTCAAGCGAAGAGCGTGAAGAACCATCTGCCTCGCGACCGCCATACCAAGGTCACCGCCTAGCCGCATCTCGCAACCAAATGATCAGGAGACCACTAGACCAGGCAGCAATAAATGCGTTGACAGAGGCCATCAGCAATAGCGCCAACGAAGAAGGTTATGCCAGACTAGCCGATGTGGGTACACTATTGAGTAGGAAGTCCCCAGACCTAAATGCTCGCAACTACGGCTATGCAAACCTTACTTCGTTCGTGGGGGCATCTCAGATTGCTGATTTAGAAATTCAAAACATGGGAGATAAACCTCCAGTTTTACTAGTGCGCCTAAAATCTTATGTCGCGGGGGACTCTTGATGTTATCAGAGGGTCGTCAATAAGTTATTTTTAAATCTCAACTCGCGCCAAACAAAAAGTGCGGAAAACGTTCATTATTCTTACACTATGTATTTGACTTGCGCCCACAAACCGCCTCATTCTATGCAGGCTGCGGACTTCCAATAGATTTCAATAGCATATCAATTGTCTAGACGTGTGGAGTTTTACTTCCCCATTCTCTTCTGCAGTGTAGGCACAATGCCCTCGAGTCCCACACCACCTAGCAGCGACATGCTTCGAGACCGAACAATGCCCACAGTGGAGTCTTTAACGACGCCATGATACAACGCCAATCACATCTGTGACGGCTTCGCAGATAGATCTACACAACCATCTTATCTAGCTCAGATGCAAGCTTCTTGGCGACCTTGGCTTTGCCTCAGATACCGCTTGTGGTAATCATGCATTTAGGCGCACAGTCCGCGTTTGGAAACGTGATTGAAACAATGTCCGCGTTTGGCAGAATTTGATAGCGAGAAGTTGTAAGACACGTCGGGTTGTGTTATGGGGTGCCAAGGGCGGGATGAGCGGGTGCGGTTTGGAGTGAGTGACAGCGGAGTGGAGCGCGGGTGATGTTGCTTCATGAGAGAGACGTTTTGCCTTGCGAAGTGTCTTACGGACCGAATATATTGATGATCGCTTAATGTATTTAAAGGTCGCGGTGAATGCGGTCGCTTGTTCTTCAAAGCAGCTTTCATCATTGGAGTTCTCCAACCCATTGCAACCAGTCCACCACAATGAAGTCATTCATCATTCCAATCATCTTGTGCACATTCATCGCATCTGTCTACTCAGCTAGTCCTCTAGCGATTACCAAGTCAAGAATCGCGCGCCGTCAAGTCGATTGCTCCGTTTACGGCCAATTCGAGCCGTACACTGGACCTTGCGAAACTACCAGTCAGTTAGAAGGATCTAAATATCAGCCACAAAGTTAATCTATCGCTACAGATTGTGGAGCATCTGGAAGAAACTGCGAGGCAGAAGGGTTCGCAGGATGTGTTGGTTTCCCAAGTAAGTTTCTCTCGATCTTTATATTACCCGATTCTAATGAGCATAGATCTGCAGTGCCCACTGAAAGGGTGCTCATGCACCAACTTTTAGGATTTGATTTGGTGTTAGAAAGAGCTATTTGGGTCACTGCGGGTACAGTGTCGAGATACAGGCGGAACAGTGAGGCTTCGTGTTCAGATCGATTTCTGTCTTACGTGCCCACCCACAATTCTTTCTTTTTCTTTACGATGACAATGAGCGGTCACTGAATAATTATGTACAGTGTGATGGGGTCGAATGCACTTGAGCATTCGTCCCTATTTCACTTCAAGGCCTTTTACATGATAGCGTTCTGTAGACAAATGAGAATATACGACGGAATATAAGTCTCGAAAAGGCGACTTGCGATCCGTGAAGAGCACTCCCGTGGTTTTAAATGCATATTAGCCTATAACAGTTGAATAGGACTTTCTACATGTACCTGTGTTGTCCGGTTGTCGCAGTGGTCTATCAATGTCTCAGGTATCACGTGAGCACGCGGACCGTGAAGCATGCCTAGTCCGGTCGGACTGACGAAGCGGAGATTGACTGCAAGTCTTTCTTGAGACACAGGGTGGGATAAATATGGTCATAGCGGCATGGCATGTCTAGCTCAAGGCTGCACTTTCAACACTGGGATCAATTGATACATTTACTTTGCCAAACTTAAAATTTCCTTCTCAATCGCCACACCCAACGTTTCCGTGGTTCCTGATTTTCCACCCATATCTGGCGTAACTACAGTTGCCTCTTGTCTTGCAAGAACATTTTCAATCGCCTTCAGCATGCCATCTGCGGCGTCGCTAAATCCGAAATGCGAGAGCATCATTTGACCAGCCCAGATCATTCCAACGGGATTCGCGATTCCCTTGCCGGCGATATCAGGTGCACTTCCATGCACAGGTTCGAACAGGCTTGGGAATTTGCCCTCCGGGTTAATGTTCGCAGATGGAGCGATGCCGATTGTTCCCGTACAAGCGGGCCCCAGATCACTCAGGATGTCTCCGAAAAGGTTGCTTCCAACAATAACGTCGAATTGCTCAGGTCTGAGAACGAACCAAGCAGTCAAAATATCAATGTGAAACTTGTCGATCTTGAGTCCAGAGTACGCTTCTGCCTTTTGCAGCTCCTGTAGCCTGGCATCCCAGTAAGGCATCGTAATGCTGATGCCGTTGCTTTTAGTTGCACTCGTCAAATGCTTCTTCGGCCTACTGTTCGCGAGATCAAGCGCATATTTGAGCACTCTGTCTACTCCCACGCGCGTCATGACGGTTTCTTGGATCACTACTTCGCGATCTGTGTCTTCGAAAATCTTCCCGCCAATCGAGCTGTACTCGCCCTCAGTGTTCTCTCGCACGACCCAGAAATCAATATCTCCCGCCTTCTTGTTCGCCAATGGACTTGGAACTCCTGGCATGAGGCGACAAGGACGAAGGTTGACATATTGGTCGAATTCGCGACGGAATTTAAGCAGACTGCCCCATAGCGTGACATGGTCGGGGAGAACATCCGGGAGGCCGACAGCGCCGAAATAAATGGCATCGAACTGCGATAGCGTATCTTTCCAATCCTTAGGCATCATGTCGCCGTGTTTCAAGTAGTATTCGCAGCTTGCGAAATCGAATTCCTGGAACTCAAGATCGAGGCCATAGACAGATGCGGCGGCCTTGAGACAGCGCACGCCGAATGGCATGACTTCTGTGCCAATTCCATCGCCGGGAACGACTGCGATTTTCAGTTTTCGTGGGGCCATGATTAGATGTGAGTAGTAGATGATGTTTCGCAAGACAGGATCGTTGACTACTTGTAACCCTTGTATATTTGACTATGGCGAGATGTTCACGTCGCCCGGCAAAGGTTTAGCCGATGCTTTACTATGAGGGGCGCGGTGGCCGACCTCGGGATGGACTACTTCCGCCCAGCTTCCCCGCAATAGACGGTCGATGTGATCAGCGCATTAGAGTCTGTGATATTGTTTGCTCTTTACATCAATGATCATTGGTTATTTTTTGTCTGGTTACAGTACACAACACGGTCTTACTATCCCCGGACATACTTCAACCGCACGCTCGATCCATGCCGCTAAATTCCATTCACTCGCTGCTAGTATCAATTTGTTTGATCTGGATTTTCGGAGTCCTTGAAATCTTTTTGAGTGCAGTGTATGTTCTACGCAATCTTTAAACCATGCATTGGTGATGTTTTGTGAAGATAGATTGCTGCTAGAAACAAAAGTGACGATGCCACTTAGCTGTGAAACCATTCTAAGATGTGCATAACGATTATTCTACAATAAGACATCGTACTGGCCAACGGATGTTTAGCTATAAATCCAATGCAAAGAATATGATATAAATATCTATGTGACTCCTGATTCAAGTAAATCCAAGAGCCCATCGGACATCTCTACCTCCACTATCTCTTTAAGTTCATATCAAATTTCTCGTTGTTTACGCAATCTATTGTACATAAAATGGTAGCTATTGAATATCATGCAGCGCCCATGTAGATAACGTAACCATGAATTGTCAACCAGCGGATCTGTTTCGAGTATTCCAGCCATCCAAAACTGCGACCAATCAAGCCGCAGCAGTCTCTACGACCTCCTTGCGCTCGCCCTGTGAGTTCTTCATGTCATATCCTTCTGGTGGAGTCTGCTCCGTCGCAGCGAAATGTTTTGCGTAGCTCGTGACATTCCACCAATGTTTTGGCTGTTGAAACACTTGGTCGATCTCCTCGAGAGTAAGTCCATTAGTCTCGGGGAAGAACAGCCAGATCACAGGCGCGAACGCAGCACCGATGACTCCATATATGATGTATGTTTGGTATCCGATCTTCGCGAAGCAAATGGGGGTAATCTCGGCGACGACGAAGTTGAAAAGCCAATGAGTCTAAAGATTTGTGTCAGAAAGGGCTTCAGTGGGGTTACGAAGGTTGATTACTTACCGCGACACCGATGGCGGAGAGATACACACGGAGTTCCTGCGTTCCAATCTCGGCGGAGTAAAGAAAGTTGGCTCCAAGAAAGCCAAGTGGAAAGAAACACATAAAGAGGAAAAGAAAAAAGACCGCCACGCCTCCAGCCGCCTTGGAAACGGAGATTTGCGATACGCATGCTGCCAACGCAACCATGCAGACGGACATACCGCAGGCAGATGCCATTAGAAGTGGTTTTCGTCCGATGCGATCAACGGCAATGAATGCACCGAATGCTGCAAATATCTTCCAAGTCAAAACACAAGCTGCCAGGAGAGAAGCTCTATGTGGTGTAAAGTCGAGAGACTCCCGGAAGATTGTGGTCGCGTAGTAGGTAATCGCATTGGCTCCCGTCATTTGCGCGGCCAAATTGATGATGAAAGCAAGCGATATGCGATACATGTTCTTTTGTGAGTTATTGCGGAACAGATCCTTGATAGGCGTCTTCTCTTTGCTGTGATCGCTCATGGAAGTCTGAATTTGCTCAATAGACTCTTGAACCGACTGGCTCTCTGGTTCTGTTCCCTGGAGAACCGAGAATGACGACCGTGCTTGGTCCAGCTTACCCTTCATCACCAACCAACGAGGTGATTCGGGAAGGCAGAATGGTGTCAGCATCAGTGGAATCGAAAATACCAGGGGCATGCCCAAGGCTAAGCGCCAGCAAAGTTGCGACTGTTGGTAGTAAGACAGTCCGTAGTTGATCCATGCGGCCAATGCGATGCCAGAGGCAATGAACGTTCCAAGAATGATAACGTTCTTACCACGACTCTTGGGAGCGCTGCATTCCGACTGCCATACGGGGACCACAGTATTGACGCCGCCAACTCCCAAGCCACTAACGATTCTCCCAACAATAAGTTGCCCGAGACTGAACGACGATGCTTGGAGGATGAGACCAATGCTTGCAATTGATGCAAAGATAGCCAGCGAACGTTGTCTTCCCAATCTATCAGCGACGGGAATTGCACCAAGTGCACCGATCAGGCAACCGATCGTATAGATTGCCACGGCAGTTGCTATTCGATTGTTAGTAGTCTGAGTCGATCATTGGTGGAATCGCGGTCTAAATTTACCTTGAATTGTTGCTCTATGGGCTTTTTCAGGTCCTTCGTAGTGAACCGTATCGAGTCTAGGAAACTGCCTTGTGAAGTCCTGGAACCCAGTTACACCTCCAAGGTTTGATTGATTGTAGCCATACAACATGAACGAGGGTAACACCATTAAACAAATTTGGTAAATGGGGAGACTATCTCCACGAGCATGTTTGGTTAACCACGACATTGCTTCTATTGATGAAGTGAAATTGTAGAAGGTTGTGTTTCGTCTTTTGAAAGATGGAGAAGGGGGTCTTATATGGGAGTCAACCGGGACCCATGGGGAATTAGGGGCGTGCTAGTAAATAAACCCACACTATGATAGTGGGCCCCAGATATCAATGATAGAATCAGTTCAGTGCTTATGTATAAGGTGCATGGTCCGTTAGCGAACAGTATGCCCTCTATAATTCCTGTAAAGGCGCGAAACCTACAACGAAGACTGGTATTCATATCAACTTCAACATAGAAAAGAAGCTTTCCATAACACCGGAAGGCGTCGACAAGACTTCATCTAATTACAAGTTATGCACGCAAGCTTCCACGGCCAAGATTCAGCCAGTGCTTGATAGTCCTTATGCTCTCATCACACTTATGCCATGCCGGGGTTTCTTCCTCCAAGCTTCTGGGGACCCCACTGGGGAAAAAATAAGCTCCACACCAAGAGGTCTTATTCCTGTCCTTCCTGCCGCCGAATGATACGAGACATGTGAGTAGATTACTAAAGGGGTGTCTACAGGCGCGAAATTTCAGTGTCCGGACATTCTTTGTGCGGGAGAAACAAGAAAGGCCGGACTGGTGCAAAGACCATTCTCGCACCACCACATCACAACAATTGGTACATCGATACACCCAGCATTGTTCTTCAAATTGTAGAATTAAATTATGTGAAGCTCACACTTTCTCCCTTCTTACTAGAAACGCTAACGTCCCCCTGTAATGACGTACGACACGAGATTCGGTCGTATACGACGGTAAATATTTTGCCTGAATTCTACTCCAGTGTGAAGGCCTTCTGGGCTTCTCCCCGACTCATAAATGGAATAGATGCATATAGTGACAAGGATCATGCTGTGTTTGTAAACGTCTCCCATGGGAGAAGTCGAGCCTTTGCCTATTCGTTCCCGATCGAGTGCCGCTAACAACTAGCAACCTTCGCCTCAAATTCTCCCATAGGGGCGGAACTGATACGAAGCTGCTTCTATCTGGTCCTTCAGTAAAGGATAAATTAAAAAATTTATACGATGGTCATATGGCATGTGGTCAATTATACTGGCACTAGTTCTGTCTGTAGCATGCACTCGATGCCATCAACATTTCCCTCAGCGGATATGCGCACTCCTAATGTCTGCTTAACATTGCTCACTGCGATTGATCTATCCGTATTGTTGAGCTGTCTGCTAGTTGTAATATATCGTATAGTTCGTTTGTACAAATTTACTGCTTGCATGATCTTTACTAACAACGTTCGTCGTATCCTAGGAATGAATTTCCACCTTTCAGATAACTTCAAATATTCTACACGATAACCCAAACCGTTATGACGAACAAATTCCCCAGTAATCATGACCTAGTCATTTATTCCAAAATATCATGGAATAATCCTCCAATTAAAATTACATCGGCCCGGTGCAGCAATCATCCCCATCTCAGATCCCTTGTTCCCGCATATCAAGCATTTTTCTTCCCCGCGCGAAGAACTGCGCTTAATAGTTTACCCGCGTTCCACACCCTCGAACCCGCACCCTGAACCAACCCTTCCTGCCTGAGCAAATCAGCGCAGACTACCTACTACCGTCGTACGTACAGCTCGAGGTCATCGGGACACCTCGTTTTCCAGCAAGCGTCTGACGGAAAAGTGGAGTGGACTAGGATGATATAAAGTTGGTAGAAGGGCAGCGCGAGGAGTAGGTTTATTATGTATATGACACATTTTGGATTACTATCTGAACGACACCAAGATCATTTATCCTCAATCTAACATTCTTTCAAACTTCACAATGACAAAAGTTGCGGTTCTCGGGGCATCCGGCCAGATCGGTCAACCTTTGAGTTTGCTGCTCAAATCTGTATGTTGTCTTGTCTTGTTCATTTGGCCCACAAGAGAGGACTAATCGTGGGTTGCAGAGCCGATTAGTGACAGAGTTGAGGCTGTACGATATAGTCCACGCGGTCGGCGTAGCTACAGACTTGAACCACATCGACACTCCCGCAAAGGTCAGCGGCTATCTACCAGAAGACAACGGCCTCGAAAAGGCGTTGACGGGTGCCGAGTTGGTCATTATCCCGGCTGGTGGGTCATGTCGTATTCCGCGAGTATGGACGTGGAAAGCTAATGGATCAAAGGGATTGCGAGAAAACCGGGCATGACGCGTGATGGTAAAGTATTACCTTTGTGATACATGTTCATTTGGAATGGCTAATAATAGAATGAAATAGACCTCTTCAAAACAAACGCCACCGTCATTGCAGACCTCTTGTCCGGAGTCGCAAAGTTCTGCCCCACCGCATTCGTCGCCATCATCACGAATCCCGTTAACAGCACCGTGCCAATAGCGGTGGAGGTACTCAAGAATGCGGGTGTATTTAACCCGCGCAAGGTATTCGGAGTCACAACGTTGGATGTCGTTCGCGCATCAACATTTGTCGCGCATACGCTGGGTGAAGAGGACCCTCAGAAGTTCAAGGTTCCAGTCGTCGGTGGTCACTCTGGAGCGACTATTCTGCCGCTTTTCAGTCAAAGTCAGCCTCCGGTCGAGCTCACTAAAGAACAGCTTGATGCAATCACGTATCGTAAGTGATAATTATCTACATTAATCGCCTCTAACTAACGATTAATCGTTTTACAGGTGTCCAATTTGGCGGTGATGAGATCGTGAAATCGAAAGCAGGCGCTGGCTCCGCGACTACCTGCATGGCATACGCAGGCTTCCGGTACGTGCATAACTGCAATTGGACTTCAGATGATAGACCACAACTAATTGATTGGTATACAGATTCGCACAAGCCATCATCAAGGCTTCAAAAGGCGAGACCGGAATTATAGAGCCAGCTTATGTGTACTTGCCCGGCGTGCCCGATGGCGAGCAGATCGCTAAAACTCTGGATGTGGAATATTTCGCAGTGCCCATTGAATTCGGTACCGAAGGGGCCGTCAAGGCATTTCCAGTCGGGGAACTGTCCGCATATGAGCAGGATCTGCTGAAGACAGCCGTTGGGGAGCTAAAGGGTAACATTGCCAAAGGCGAGGCCCACGTGAGAGGTGGCTCGCCCTCTTGAGCACATGTATTCTAAAATTTAAACAAGAATTCTCTGTAGTCAATATACGACCCTAAAACACATTACTCATGCGGCTCAACAAGCTCAAGCAGAGAACCCCAGGCTGCTCCATCGAAAACGTCATATGATGTTGTAAATTCAAAGTTCGGTGCAACCGTCGGTGCCACGTTAAGTTCGTGTCCACGCGTTTCGTTGACCATAGGAAAGTCACACATTTGTGTTTGCTGCTGCTGTTGCTGCATGAAATGCCGATCCTGCAACGGCGGTGGCATGTCGGCCGACTGGCCCGGATAGTACTGGCCTTGCATATTGTTCGTTCCAGCTGAAGGAGCTGTAGCCGTGGTACCACTATAATATTCTTGGTTGTTAAGCATACCGGAGGATGCGAACCCATCCAAACTGTGCCTTGCGCTCGCCCGGCCGGGCAGTGATCCGCGAGGCAGGGACACCGCTGGCCCATTTTCAAAGGACACCCTCCTTCGAGAGGTCTCAGGTCTATTAGACTGATCATATGAATCATCTTGCCAGACTCGCTTCTCACCTCGCATTGAAGAACGAGTGTGTCGGGATCGGTGGCTATCGAAATTCTGATCTACCCGGGAGTCCGTATGGGAGTCTAGTAAAGATATTGGCGCGAGAGGTTGTTGGATGTTTTCTAGAAGCATGGACAAAGCGTCATGACAATTCTGTGCTATTTTCCATCTTTGTGTCATTGTTTCGATTATTCGCAAAGAGGCGGAAATGTCGCTTTCTAAGGTTAGTCCCAAATTTTCTCGGTCGCAATATTAGAAACATACCTTATTCCATTGGACATGCCATGGAGCTTTAGCTGGCAAGCAAAGACCAATACTAGCCCGCTCATCCAAACAGCCGACATGAAGCCTGGCCAGAATAATATTTTCAGTGAGCTGAAGTGCCCGTCGAGTAGTTGAATGATTGATCTTGATGCTCCTATGCAGATTTGTATGGCGTGCCGAAATTCCGCAGACGAAGGCTCCAGCGAGAGAGATGGTCTGTTAACGAGGAGAATCAACTGTTGTCGGGCAACTTGAAAGAAAACCTCGTGGTCGACTGACTCAGAATCCGCATTGGCTGACTGGAAATTGGTTCTCAGTGGCATATCATTTCCCCAAGCGTCGATATCTGCTTTGAGGAGGAGGATGTTCTGTCGGTTTGCCGATCGTACATGAATTGATTTATGAAATGTCTCCAGCATACGTCCGACTAATCCCGAATATCGAACGAAGTTGGCCTGAACGGATTGATTTTGTTTTCGTCGCTGAGAAGCAGCATCTGACTCGTTTGGAGCATTCTGCGCGGAAGGGTTGAATGTGCGTTCTCCTTCATGGGCTTGGCCTATACTTTCTCGCGTCCGAATTCCTGGGCTCTCGGTGTCACTATCTTCTGAGGCATGCTGCCGTTGTGGGTGATTGGCAGGTAGATGTAAGATTGAGTCCTGCGGGGAAGTTCCTTCTTCTATCCCTTTCTCCGGCATGACAGGCTCGTGAAGCTCGACCGCGCCGGGCAAGCAAACATCAATATCGGAGTCTTGAATCCCAAGCGGGTATCCAAGAGACTGGCTTATATAGCGATCTAGAGTGTAGACACTCCAAAATACGCGTTTACGGATATCCCGGTCGCTCGCGTCCAGGGTAGAGTATCGAAACGGGCATCGATGTAAACCTGACTTGTACACTGATCGCAGTATCAGCCCACCTGTTGTTGAGGCAGCTTGGAGAGACATGGTAGCGACAAAGTAAAGCTGGGCAGCTAGAAGAGCTTGAATAGAGGCCAAATCGCGTCGAAGGGCGATGGGACCCAATGAGGAAAGAAGCTGTTCATCGGATCGGATGTGAGAGTTTCCCAACGACGGCAGATCGGGGCGGTCAAGTTTTGCAAGGTTGAAAAGGCATTGCAGCGTGATAGCAAGAGTTTGAGACCTAGGTCTTCTTGTCTGGGACTCACCATCCCTCGAATACAGCGACTCCAGCTCTTGCAGACAGGTTGGTCCATGCAAAAAGGGCAGCAAAGGGTGCCAGGTCCGAAAGTACGAAATGACCAAATCTGTGGCAACTGCGTGTGGAGGCAGGTCGCCTAAGCCATCAGATACATTTCTGTCCGAGCGAAGCCTTTCTCCCTGTGATTCTGGGCCAAGAATGCATTCCTCTGGCGAAGCCAAAGCTGCTGGGGTTAGGACAGAATGGTCGTTCACGGAGCGGCGACGGCTGGTAGTCGCTGCAGCGTGTGAGAATGCGCGTCGGACAGTATTGATGAAGAAGACACCGGAAGAGCTGCCAACAAAAACACTCTCGCCATTGGGAAGTGAGCGAAGGGTCCCAATTTCATTAATCATTTTGGGAGAACTTGACCCTGCTCAAGCGAACATGAGCAGTTACGTCGATGATCGCTTTAGGCAGGTCCTCCTTGTAAAATTCTCAAGCAATTGGTGCCGATCGCTACATGCTTGATCCGATGATCCGATGCACCTTTATTATAGGGCTGATATGTAAGTCAATCACGACTAGGCACAAATGATGAATTGAATGGGATGGAGAAATGAATTGCCTGGAACTTGAGGGTGAGGCGGGGGAAAAGTCGGACCGATTCAACCTCGGTGTTCGTATAAAATCGATCACGTGGATACTCTTTCACACCATTCAAGAAATGAATTTAATTTGGACGTCAAAGACAGAATTACTGTGTCCATTGTTTGGGAATCAGATTAACATCTGCTATTGATAAAGCAATGCGTGGAGATCATATAAGTGACTATTTACACCACGTAATAAGGACAGTAACCCAGCATTCTTTGCCCCAAAATCAGTGTTTAGTAAACATAGAATAGCGTTCTCTCATCATCGTTTTGCCTCATCTTACGATTCATCCTCTTCAGGTACAACTTCATACCCCAAGCGGCAGCCATGGTTGCGAACGAAAAACCAGCGCTGGACCCCATCGCAATTGCGTAGCGTGGCTCGTCACTCTTTGGCCAAAGGTACTGACAACGCCATTAGCGATAAATTCAATCAAGGTTTCAATACTGCGAAGGCTCACCGGAGTCCATATGAAGCTGACGTTAGCAATTGAATTGACGATGCTGTAGCCTGAAGCCTTTTTCTCCTGCGTCTGTCCGCAGGTACTGCCAACCCAGCCGAGAATTATACTATTGACAGCGTATGTGCCAATCGTGAAAACAAACATCGCGAAGTATCGGACTCCGGTATTGAGCGTCGCACATCCAATCGCAAAACCTGCAATGGCTATCAATTTAGCCACCGTGATATGCCATGTCCGCTCATTGTATTTGCCAGAGGATATCGACCAGAGAATGGAGATCCCTCCTGCGACGAGGTATGGAGGACAGGTGAGAACTAGGGTGATCGTAGTATTGAAGCCGAGGGTTCTGTATACCGACTCTCGTTAGCGTTCTGTTCTATACAGGCTTGTAATGATTTGGTACGTATAGTTGAAGGCAGACTTACTCAACCACGCTAGGAAAGAAGTTCTTGAATCCATTTGCGGCGAGGTGCATGTGCTGCATGAAGGCGAAGACCCAGACACGGTAGTCTAGGGCAGCTTCCTTCAAACCTGCGAAGGTGGAGGACTTCTCGCGTTTGCCAACGGTCTCACGGGCGATACGATCGTGAGCCAGCTGTCGCTCATCCTCAGTCAACCAACGAGTGGTGAGTGGGTTATCGGGAAGGGTGAAGACAGCACCTAAAGCGACGACAAAAGTGACGGCGCCCTGCAGAATGAAAAGCCATTTCCAGCCTGCAAGCCCACCAGCCCCATCCATACCGTGAAAGATGCCTGCCGCGATAAGCCCTGCCAGAGCCGTAGCGAGGATATTGCCTGTGTACAAGATAGAGATCCGAGTTGCTACCTCTTTGCGGGTATAGAAGGTAGAAAGTAGATACAGAGCGCCAGGATAGTAGGGGGCTTCAGTCAAGCCTAGGAAGAAACGCGTTAACAACAAGGTGGTGTAGTTGTGTGCGAGTGCTGTTAAAGCAGATACAATTGCCCAGACTGCCATCCAAGAGCTCATCCACCATGATGGTCGAACACGAGTGAGTAACATGTTTGATGGGACCTGAGCTAAGATGTAGCCAACAAACAGAATGGAAACGCAAGTCTGGTACTCGGTGCCTTTAAGATTAAGGTCCTTTTCTAGGTGGTTGAGCCTAGCGAGAGCAATGGCATTACGATCCAGATAGTTGAGCCAGAACATCAGCCATAAGGTGGGCTTGGAATCATTAGCTGCTAGTTATGGATACCTATGTCTCAGATCGGTGCACTCACCATAATCCACAGATCCAACTTCTTCACAAGTTTTATTTCCTCCGGGGATGTCTTCTTGTGTGACCCAGAGTAGTCGAGCTGAACGCCCTTCTCTGAGCGAGGCTCTCCATCATTTTGGTCCGTAATGTTCGTATCGATTTTCTCGATTTGTTCGAGCGATGTCTTTTTCTCCGTCATGGTGGTGATTGTAGTTCACTTCACGGAGGACAAGGGAAGTAAACAAGTGTAAGTAAGTTGATGAAATGAAACAAAATCTTAACCAACAAGGCAGGAGCTCGACAATCAGTTTTATACCTTTTGTCGGTATCAAGATAAGCCTAGCTGTACTCCGCACTTCCCCAGATTCCACATGGGTCCGCGCATTTCCCCACAGGCGGCATCATTTCTCCAGATCCCAGGCCCTCGGTTGCAACGACCCCAGAAAGCTAATTCTGAGTTGGGAAAGGATTCTAGTGAGTAGGATAATCTGGCCAGCCGCGGAAGACAGCATGCTCAATGTTTAGCCGCGACGAGGCGCTACGAACACACCGGGCTTCAGCCCATTCGTATAGTCGGAGATACGGCTACGGAAGATAGGTATAAAAAATAACTCATGTCGAATAAATGTCCCATCTTCATCCGATTTTTAACATAGATTATGAGATGGGCGCGCAATATATAAAATCGGGACAATGACATTCGCACCCATTTCATTGAAGTCCATGGCAGAGACAACCCGCAATGAAAGGACAAACTTCCCATGATAAAATTGTCCTCGTTGATTACACTCTTACAATTCATCTGCAGCAAATATGGGAGAATTTTTGATGAATCATTATAGAGAGATTGGCATCAAGATATCGCTAATTGCTGCGGCTGCGAAACGCTCAACAAGCTTAGGTGTATTGATTTTACTTGATGTAAAATAGAGTTTCAAACAAGGCAGATAAAGGCTACTGGTGTCCAATAATCCTTCCGTGATAGAACTCATTATATCCGAGGAGAATTCTGGAAATAACATGAAAGTGCAAGCCACGTGACGCGCCGCTTTGTCATCCCGCTTTCCGATGAAGCCATTCGGCAAAACTTCATCCGCTCATCATTTCAATCATCAATTCACCCACTTGAGCAGGTCATACGCAAGCACCGACTAGCCAAATCGAGCACATCTGTTGTTTTCCTGGATCTGGCACTGAGCCTTTCAAAGTGGCGTTATCGTGTCATTGTCCCAAGGAATGGTGGGTAGAGATGTAGAAAGGCAAGGTCTCGACGAGACTGCTGGCAAGACCAGCGCTACCACGCCTGTTCGACGACGCACTCGAGCTCAAGAAGACAGTCAAGAGTTCGCAAGAGTTCGTTCTTCGAGGCAGCATTTACGAATGGCTAGTGCAGACGGTACTGGTAAGACGACTCGAATCTCCTTGGCTTGTATAGCTTGCCGATCAAGGAAGCATAAGGTATTTGGCAATTTACATGTATAGACATTCGAGTTTCGCTAAAAGATGTTTTAAATAGTGTAGTGGAGAAAAGTAGAACAGCCGTCCTTGTTCCGTTGACAATGCTCTGATACTGGTTCCTACAGACCCCGGTGCGCCCAATGTACCACAAACAACATTGCTTGCGAGTGGCCAACTCAACAGAAACGGTAAGTTGAATTCTACTCAATGTTTTTGAAGTCTTCTCAATCGTGAAATTAAATGACGTCTAACAAACAACAGCGGACCACCAAAGCAGTACATCAATAGCTTGGAAACACGTTTACTCGAAACAGAGTCCGTACTCCTCGGGCTGCTGTCAACTGTATCTTCCGAGCAGCTGCAAGTTGCCTTCCATCACATAGCCTCATCTGGAGTCGCCCAAGCTCCGTCCCAGTATCAGTCCGAAAACGAATCTGACGGAGCAAACTCGATTAGACCAAGCAATTTAAAGCCGTCCCACTGGGGTTCATTTCCACTGGACTCTCCGGAGAACGTGCGACGGTGGTGGGAGAGTAGAGTATCAGATGTGAATCGCCAGCCTTTATTAACTGGTATCGATGAGGAACCAGTAACGGAGTATCCTACAGAAGAAATGTCTCCTCCGACTATGCAGCCAATGGCTCAGTCTTCCTATCTAGATGATACGATCACGTCTCCAACTCCCTATTTCCCCGACCAAGCGCCTCAGCCTGCATTTGTCGATGCGCCACCGCAGCACTCTGTCCCGGAATCTGATTTCACTTCACAGAGTGCTCTTAGCCCCAATAAACGGCATCAACATTCTATGTCTCAAGTCGACTCGCTTTCGCAAGTCATTTCCGACCCAGTTGGGCCTCAAGCCAGCAGTTCGAATCTGGGGTATCATCAAACAAATTCTACCAACGATATGGCAACATCAATTACCAACCCTAATGAGGACGGTGAAGGCGTCTTGAAGATTTCTAGACAGTTCAAAAATGACTTTTTGTGGTAGTAACAAAATGACACAAGTTATCAAAATAAAGGAATGCAGTTATGCACAATACGAATCATGATTCAAGTTCACTGTTCCATCTTTGCGTGTCTTGCATGCTACGATCAGCCGGCGTACAGCTATATTCTCAAAATCAGATGTGACAAAGGCGATCCCGGCTGAAAAGTGAAGTATGGGCCATTGGAAAAGAATTCAGGTTCACTACAACTACTGGCACTTATAGCAGAGACACTTGAATAACTTGTCTTTGGCATTCACAATAGCCATAACATAGATCACTCGCCAAAACTGGACAATTAACAGTAAATCAGGTACGGTCTATTCATTGGTAATCAAAATTTACTTCAAATCCAGCTTCTTTCCCACCTGCTCCGGAACAACACTTAACAACTCCTCACCCAGGACGCCCCTCCTCGCGTTCTCCATCGCCCACTCCTCCATCTTCGCCAACGTCTCCACCGTATGCGTCCCAAGATGCGGCACAAGCAACGCCCTCTCGTTCTTCATCAGCCTCTCATGCACCTCCGGCTCCTTTTCATACACATCTAATCCCACCGCACCCACATGCCCCTCATCCAACGCCTCTGCCAATGCCGCCTCATCAATAATCGCCCCCCTCGCCGTGTTCACAATGATAACTCCCCTCTTCATCTTCGCAATCTCATCCCTCCCAATCAAATGCCTCGTCCCTTCCGAGAGAGGAACGTGCACAGAGATAACATCACTAACCGCCAGCAACTCCTCAAATCCAACATACTCACACCCAGCTTCCAACTCCCCCGTCAACCTCGTGCGATTATGATAAACCGCCTTCATCCCGAACGCCCTCGCCCTCTGCACCACCGCACGGCCAATCCTCCCCATCCCCAGAATCCCAAGCGTCTTCCCTTCCGGATCCCTACCTTCTTTAACCCCCTTCTTGAAGTTGCCTGCTCGCAGCGAGCTGAGTGATGGGTTCAAATTACGCAGCGCACCGAGGAGTAGGAACAAAGTGAGGTCTGCGGTTGCGGCCGTGACGGGCGAGGGCGCATATGTCACGGTGATGTTGCGGGCTGAGCAGGCGCGCACGTCGATTTGGTCGTACCCAGCGCCGTTGTGGCAGATGTATTTCAGGGAGGCTGGGAGGCGGGATATGAGTTCTTGGTCGAAGGGTCCCGCGACCTGTCGTCGTTGATCAGTCACATATTCATACGTATTTTATATAACTTCAGTCTTTTCTTCTTTCCTTTGCTGTCGTAGATTCAAGGGGAGGTGGGTACATACAGCGCCGCTAGCAGACGTCCGATAGATAGCCTTAACATCACTATATTTCTTCGGGATGTCGTCGAAGAATTGCTGGCGCGAAGTGCTCGTCACAACTTCCGTTGCAGCTACTTCTTGGAGCGCTTCGTACGCGGTGCGGGCGTGGCGTACAGGGTTGAAGAAGAGGATTCGGGGCTTGCCGACTGCCATTATGATAATTTGTTTTAGATTTTGGATTCTAATGCATGAAAGAATAGTGTAAGGTAAGACACTGTCCTCAGAAAATTGATGCACAAGGGATGGTAGTTGGTTTCTGTTGATTTTATTATAGCTATTGTTGGATTGACTACGAAGAAACAAATGAGCCAATCGGAGTCCTGCACGGGCGCGGGTAAATGATTAGGCGACGGCACCCGAATAAACGTCAGCTTCGACAAGGCACGAGAAGCAATGATTTCATGGGGTCCGAAATCGCCTGCGGCCAAGTCATCGACGATAAGCCTTGTTGTGAATTAATTAATCCATAAACAAAACCCAGTTCATTAAGAACTGTGAGCAACACATTCGTCGTTCCTAGAAGAGCCCCAATGTCTGCGCGGGCCTCAAAAGTACCTTCCCTGACGTATTACTACACCTACGTGTTAAGTATATCTTGTAGCCTTGTGCAATCCTAATTTCCACCTTATGGCGCAGCTGAAGGTATCTAGACAGCCTAGTTGACAACATAATACGATACTGTAGAACCCTAAATTCCCACACATCATTACGCGCATGTATCCCTAATAGCCTGCGCATCATCTGCATGTCTCCCATACTGTGACAACTCCTTCTCCTGTATAGAAGCTCTATTCTTGTCTCATCGGTACATTGGAGACAAATGCCGACAAAACTGCAGCGTATGCAGCCGTTACGGCCATCATTTCGAAGCTCGACACCCTCAGAAAGAACGACATGAGGAATGCAAGAATGAGGATACAGGCCGAGATTACTGTAAGTTGGGTAATCTTCGACGACTGGTGTGACATTATACCCAACGGAGCGATAAGGAAGAATGCTGTCAACACTGCAGTTGTCACCCGCCCGATCATCTCCGCTATCAATACTGTGTTCTGTCGCGACCATCGGGTAGATTTGGCGATCGACCCCCGACCCTCACTGTCGCTAAGTGATTTCGTGGAAAGCCTCCAGTACCGAAAATCGCGGAGATACTTATGAAGCCATCGTTGGAAGGGATCCGTCCGCGTTCGCGTCCCAAGATCTACCCTAAGCAGTCGAGTCTTATATTTCTCGTGTAGGCAGATATCGTCTCGCGAACTAGACTGCTGCTCATCGTCAAGGAGCGAGAAGGTCTCCATGCTCATGATGTTGTTGAAGCTAGCAAGTGCTTCGTCTATTTATCAGACGGTAATTAGCTTTTGTCGAATATATGCGGGCGCATCTGCCTACCGTACTGCTTTAAAGTATGGCGTAGTTTCGTCATCGATTCATCATTGATGATGTCGTCTACTTCAGGGCTCCCGGCATCTCTTTTGCAATGCTTAAGTCCGAGTCGATCAGTCGTTGATTGGTCGAGGCCTAAGCTGAGGCCGGCTTGATACAACCTTCGGTCTATTTCAGCAACTTCGTTCTCGAGAAAGCGCAGATTCAGCAGATGTGTAGTCTTGAACCTACGGAAGCCGTGAAGGGTTAGGTTGCTATCGGCAGTACTAGCAACCCAGGCTTTGCGAAATGCATTCACCGCGTTACTACCTTTAGAAGGTTCAGACATGATAAGCAAAAAACAACATGGAATAAGAGCGAAGTCCTCGCGGCTGTTGCAAGGCTATATACACAGAATGCGTGAGGCAGAAAGCACATGCAGTTGCTGCGACCTTCCGGTGTGACCGTTAGGCTGCGAGCGCAGCCTGCAATCATCGCTCACTGGTGGTCATCATGCGGTATCCATAGATCATTGGACAGTGTGAGACGCCCAGGCTTCGAGGCGCATTCTCGCCCAAATGCAGCAGGCAGCGACAAGGCTGAAAATTCGACATGTTGTGCCCCTCTTCTTTCGCGAACAGTTCCTACTCACCTACATTCACTTGTACACAAAGATGGCCTCCAGCAAACGACTCAGTTGTGAAGACTACCACGTCGCGTGGATATGTCCCGTTGCGGACGTCGAGCTCCTACCCGCGCGCTTGATGCTAGACGAAGAGCATGACGCTCCGCTTTACAACACCCACTTCGACGACTACACGTACGTCTATGGGTCCATAAGTGGCCACAAGGTGGTAGTTGCAACCTGTACACAGGGAGAAGGTGGAAATATCAACGCCGGGCGCTTGGCTAGTTCGCTGTTCAAGACTTTTCCTAACATCCGGATGGCGGTCCTGGTAGGCATTGGAGGGGCCATTCCTCGATCAGAAGTCTCCGATGATTCTCTCGAGAATATTCACCTCGGGGACGTTGTGGTAGGATGGCCTGGCGATGGCAAGCCGGCTTGCGTCCATCATGACCGGGGTAGAGCGAAGGTCGATGGGCATTTCGAACTGGTAGGCACAATTGGCAACCCGGACCGGAGACTCACGAACGCACTTGCTGTGCTTGTCTCAGACATTGAGATGGGGAAAGCCAGTTTCGATGACCAGCTTAGCAGATTGCAAGGATTCGCAAAGAAGAAGAAATTTGAGCACCCGGGCTTCGAGCATGACCGACTCTTCAAGGCCACGTACCACCACGTTGGCGACTATGGATCGAAGTGCGTGGGGTGTGATCTGACCGAACTTGTCAAGCGGCCCCAGCGAACCGACGACGACAAAGACACGCTCATCTTTCATCAAGGGTGCATTGCAACTGGTACCGCAGTCATTCAAGATGGCGAGCTGCGTGATAAGATTGGCGCGAGATGCGGTGGCGCGCTCTGCGTCGAGATGGAAGCTGCGGGAGTTGATACAAACAGGCAATGCCTGGTCATCCGTGGCATTTCCGACTACGCCGACTCGCACAAGAGCGACTTGTGGAGATCCTATGCGGCCGGTAGAGCGGCGGCGTTCACGAGAGCTCTGCTAAGCAGAGTGCAGCCGGCACAGATGTTGGAGATGCAGACCGTTGTGTGCGGTGAGTAGCCATGCTCACCTGTCGCGGGCTGCGTTGTCTGCTGCGAGAAGCAGTACGTCGGCCTCGCACGCAGCCTTTCGACTGCTCCGTACAGCGCACTAACCAAAATCAGCACAGGCGTCTAGTGTTGTGCAGACTGACTGTATACACAGTCCGCTTCTCGCTCCTCAGGGCCAAGCAAGTGGACTTTCGGAACGATCGAACAATCCCCAGTATGCCTCCCCTGACCGGGCGATGCAAGGTCCGAGTATTGTTCAAAAAGTCAAAAGCCATTCTTCCCTGAAAATGAGCGTCAAGACTTTCCAAAAGTTAGATGGTAAAGAGGGTATAGAGGTAGGCGACAGAGCAGGTCGCCTCGTTAGTACACTCGCAAGCGTCTTGAAGTCAGGCGTGATACAGCAAAATCACATTCCATCGGTCCACATCAACGGAAGAGTACAATCCCTAAATGGGTTCGAAGATATCAGTCCGCAGAAACTGAAACGTCTTCGTAACATCATCAAGTCTTCCCAAAGTATTTGCGTAAATCAAGGCTGTAGGTCAACTTTCTACTGAACATCAGACAGACGAAGACTAACCATGCTATCAGCTGCAAGATTCGAATCAAGCAGACACGGAAGACTTACACAGAAGCGCAGCATGAAGGTAGTCAACATTCAAGGACATCAGATACATATCACGCTGCTTGAAAGAGAATCTTTCCCGTTCCCGCGCTTCCAAAGTTGGCGAGCTACCCGCGAAAAAAAGACAGAAACTATCGCAAAGATTCGAATAACCGAAAGCTCTGCGGCATCAGTAGTTGTGACGGCATATATTCATTTTGAAACCGACTGCGATGGGCCGCGAATCTTCAACCCTGTCATCTCCATCGGCAAGACCCTCCCTTACGATTCTCCCGTTTTTACCATTGTTAGGAACGGCCGCGTCGACTCGCTGAAGCGCCTCCTAGTGAAGCGTCAAGTGACATTGAGAGATAGGAACATGAATGGAACGCCATTGCTCCATGTAAGATATTATCTCCTAGATTTGAAGATCCCTCCCAATTTATCCGCACCAGTACGCCATGGACCAACCCGAAATGTGCAAATTCCTCCTCGAGAACGGCGCGGATATTGACGAGAGAGCCATAAGATACGAAATGGAAACATTTGAGACGTATGTATTGCACCCTGTTTCTTATAAGTCTTTCTACTTTGTGTTCATAGGAGGTTTCTCTGTAGTCAGCTAACCAAAATTCTGCGGTTAGTGTACCACTGACACTTTATACATATAACAGCGTGTATGACGATAGGTCACACAGAATTAGAGAATGCAGACGTCTACTGCTAGAAGCTGGCGCGGATCCTACTTTGAGAAATAATTCAGGAGACAATTTATTGATTTTGGCTATCGAAGAGGGTGTGCTAGTAAGTTTATAATGGTTCTAGTCTCATGTTGACTTGCTGATCTGGATAGCTCCTGCTCAAGGAGGTCTTAGATGGCGGTAAATATTTTATCGATCTCACTGAAAGGGACTCAGACGGGAATACGCCTTTGTTACTGCATGCGAGTAACGTGCTGACCGGACTTCAAGATGACATATTTGCAGCATTGCTTGATAGAGGAGCAGACATACATGCCCGGGACCTTTCAGGGAGAACCTGTCTTCACCTTGCAATACGCACAGCTGGGCTTTTTGTCGTACGGGATGTCCGTGACGATGCGCGTGCTCTTATATTGCTCATCAAACGGGGCTCAGATATCTTTGCTTTGGATAACAATGGTCTCTCTATATTCGATGATGCATATGCGTGCGACCATGACTTGGCATCTGTGGGTAGCTTCATGGGCGATCTTTGGGACCACGTGCTTATCCGATCAGGACATGGGGAGCACTGCAGGCCTCCGGAGGAGAGGGTGTATCACTATACCAAGTACTATACTAAGAATCATTTCAGATTGCTATGGGAAGGATGGGAGCACCTTCTTCCGTACTCCGACGAAACTTCGGCTTCATGCCCAGTTCTGGTACCAGAGTATAGGGATGATGACGAGGATTCTGAAGACCGGAATGAAGAAGAGTAAGAGGACTATGATGAGGACGAAGAGGATTAACATCTGAATGAGGATGGAGAGGACAAAAACTAGAATGAGGGTTAGGATGAGCACTTCATGCCCTGACCTAGATGTTGCAGCAAACCATCTCCAATATACTTTTCCTTCAGCTCCTACTTGCAAGCCTTGCATGTCAGCAGTCTCAGCTTCTTAGGCTCATGTCATTGATGATCGACTCTAGTGTGAGTTGATCTACAAACAGAGTTTGGCCAGTTGTGAACTGTGGGTAGTGTAGTCTGCCTAATAGAACTATCCTTCGCGGGATGGTCATCTTTTTGGAAGGTGAGCATTTACTTCTCATCTAATGAAACCCTTAGATTTAAATTGTCAGGCTGCCTAACATGCCCCGAAGTATCGATGAGTGTGCAATCATTCCAAGCAATGAACAGAAGCTTAAGCTCATCCCTTTTCCTTCTGATTTCAAGAAGCTGTAATGAATCCATCGTTTACACCATCAACAAAAGGCGGGAGAAATCTGAAAAGAAATAAGGTAACTCCACTACCTGTAATTAATTCCATCAATTGCCCAAAAGGGTCTCTATTCGAACATCAAATCAATGCTGTAAATTCTTCCAGTCCTATCATTAGCGAGCCTTCCTAAACCCGTCGAAGTTTCCCCGTGCGCGGACACCTTCAAGGCTATGTCTTCCCCAGAAACCTTTCCTTGACTCTGGCCGTGAGGCACTGTCGATGCTCTGCCTTACAGTCCGTTGCACATTTGGGTTGTTGTGAGCGGGCGGCGGCCATCGACGCTGATGGTCCTGGTTACGTTTGGCTGGCGCCACTGCCTTTCTGTCAAGAGGCTGATCTTGAGCAGCTGAGAATTGGTGATTATCACGTGGGATCTGGCCTGTTACAGATGTTTTGGCTGTGCTGGCATAAGAGTCCGCACGCTTCCGGGAGGGATGCTGGATCGATGCAAAGCGGGTTCGATCCGGACGTGCGGCGCTCAAGCTCCGTCGAACCCATGCACTAGCGACACACCATTGTCAGCGATAACACACCAAGATGGGACAATAAATTTTCGGATGGAGGAAACACTTACACAATGGGCGTTCTACTATCTGCTGATGGCGGTGACGGGGATTCTTCTTGATGCGAATCGTGAGGATCATCAGCAACCACCTGGTTTCCTAGGTGCTTCGCATTCTTCTCGACCTTCGTCTCTCCCCTTCTATCTGTACGTGTAGTGGCTTCATCCCCTTTTTGATATTCACCTTTCGTGTTCTTCGAAAGGCCAAACCACTTCCTTGTCATGTCTCTCCCTCTTGTTTGTTATCCATTCTTCTTGTCCGTACTCCCGTTCGGGTCGTCCACCATCTTTGAGAAACGCCTCACACTCCCCTTTCCTAGTGCGCGGAATATGTTCTTTATCCCCGAACTAGTCTGCTCTTCGATAGAGCTCCACTCATCGAACGCTTCGATTCTCCGCAGCACGAGTGGCGAAGGTGGCGTAAACGATATCAATTGCGAATAATCGACCGGCGTTCCGGGGGTCTCCTTTTCAATTGAGGTTCTGGACGATCGATCTTGTTGTTGTTGGGGATGTGATCGAAGAGCGTGGGTGGATAGAACGACTGGTGCTTCAACTTTGACAAGGGTTGTCGGTGGGGACTGTATCGTCTTGGGTGAGGCCTTACTGCGTGGACTACTGTTTCTGGGACTGGCCGGGGGCATTGGGAAGTCATAAGATCCCATCGATGTCTGAATTGGAGTAGATGGTGGGGAGTAACAGACGTGTTCGACTCGTTGGGCTGCCTGCCTGACTCGTTTTGATGCTTCGTGAATGCGCTGCATGCTTTGGAGAGTGGTCGAGTGATTATAGTTCGGGGAACTACTCCGAGGTGTGGATGTGGTGGTCCACTCTGTTGAAGGCATAGTCTGTGTGAAAGGCTTTGGGTGCGGGGAGTCGTTAAAGATGGCTTGTGTCTGCCTTCGATCTGCCAACTTTGATGTTTCACTTTCCTTGGGATCAGGATTGGATTGGACGATAACGTTGACTCCGCGCTTGTTGTCCGAATGCCCGTTCGTATTCCCATTCACTCTACCATTCGAACCCTTATGATTGGTGTCACTGGTGTTCTCTCCCCTTCGATCGTTAGTCGTTTCATTTGACGAAGGCTTTCCATTAAGATCCTTGATGACTTCATTAAGATCCTTGATGACTTCATTAAGATCCTTGATGACTTCATTATTATCAGGATCAAGTTCGTTTCCGCGGTTGATTGTTTGGTCGACTGTTCTCGCTGTCGTGTCTTTCTTCCATCTCTTCTCTACGCGGCAGAGTTCGATCTCTAAGACGGGCGTCCCTTCAGCAATGATACCCTCTCTCATCTTTCCTTTTAGACCGTCGTCATCAATATCAAAGAAGACTCCCCAGATTCCCGGAAGAATCTCTGCGGCACAGAATCCTTCCCACCCGTCGAAAGTCAGGCGACGATCTTGCCTCGTGCAATCGAACGGCCCGGGAAGATTTGGCTGAGCATCAACACGGACACCGTATCGGAGTTGGTGAAAGGATCTGTGAACATACAGCCAGTTCATGACGGGTGCGACGTCTGTGATTGAAGTTACATGGCCTTCGTATTGTGTATCCGGGTATGGTAGGAAATAACCTGCAAGTTGGTGCTCAGGGGCAGTACCTTCGGACGTGCATGTATCGATGAGCACCTGTCAATGATAAGCCTAGTAGGACATTTACCACTCTAATGTTAACGAGACTTACTGCACCATTTCGAAGCACTAAGGGTCGACCGTTGATCTCCCTCGATCTCGCAGAGCTCTTGATACATCTCGCGACGAGGTTACATCTCCGCGCTCTATGCTCCTCCCTCCTCTCCTTCTGCTGCCCTTGACGTATCGCTTCTTGGGTTCCCATGAGTCCTGGCACGGCGGCTAGTGCAACAATAAGCGACATCGACCGTCAACTTTTACGCCTGCAATCGCGTGTATTTTACAAGTCTATAGCAAACGAGAAGCAGTGTGAAGGCTGCTACGAGTAGCTTGTCTGTTTCCTCGTCTTGCATGGTACGTAAACGGCGCGAGAAAAGAATAGAAAAATAAGGGAAACCTATCTCCAGGTGACAGCGGATTGTAATACCTCGTCGTTGTCGTTGACATGGGTTGCCTGTCGTGTGTAAAAATTACTTTTCCTTTCGCGAAGCAGACTTTTCTCAACACCACGAGCGACATAGAGCAAATATCACACAGATACTTTCCTTTCTTTTTCCCAGCTTCGTAAGCATTTCGGAGTCGCCCGGGTGGGGAGTGCAGGAGATGTATCTTGGTTTACTGTAAAAGGAAACATGGCATGATCTCGTCGGGCAATCGAGGATGCAACTATGGTTCGTTTTTTCGGGAAGCAGATGAAACAATCGGAGACATTGACGGCAGTTGAAAGGCGAAGAAACGTTGAAGCCAACCAGAAGCCATCTATCTTAGATCCTTTGCATTTCGTAAGGCATCTAGATTGCGAATCTGTTGCAAATGCCGCACTGGTTGTTCGTATTCCAACTTGGCTTTTGCGGAGGATCAGAGATCTCCTGATGTCCGAGCTACGTGGCATGGGGGCTAAAAGCCGACTCTTTCCCAAAAACTTCCGAGCCCAGCATCTTGGTGCTCCCGAGTCGCCCGAGAACGGGGTGGAGTAACAAAGTGGAGGATGTGATTTAAAGTGGGAAGTGGGGAAATATGTGTTGTGCGATGGTACCTGGATGATGCCGGCTCGGTCCGCTGCCTAAGCGCCACTCACGATCGCGCCCTACGGTTGCACTTGGTCGGCCAGAGACTTGATATCTTAGAGTACATACGCGTCAAGCTATTATTTGAACCTCAGTAGTTATTCCAAAGTATATTGTAGCCTGCTGGCAGGAGTCCAAAGACCTTGGAAAGTGAATATTCTAGACTCTATAGTAACCAGTTGACTGTGTATAGTAGCCTAGCGAATGAGAGAACACAATACTAGCAGGGGGCCAGATCGACATGTCTATCCTCTGTACCACATCCTGTTTCATATAGGCACGCCATTGGCTAATGCATGCAATTGGATCTGCAGAGATGGAGGGTTCCCCGGGACTAAGCGAGAGGGGTCTATTTTTCCGACAAACAGTATGTGAGAGGTATGCAGTTCTATTGGTGCGACAGAGAATGAATGTTGAGGGGTAACCAAGTGGGAAATATCAGGTGATGTAGGCGAGTTCCTAAGAGTACATCGTTGCAAGTGTTCAGGATGAGGCTGGAAGAAACCTCTTCTGGCGATGCAACTCATCTCGTCGGGAGGGGCTAGAGGACGTGGAGGTGGGGATCGAGGGATATAGGAGATCTAAACAGGCGCAAACGAGAAGAGCTGGATTTCGGAAATAAGGATGGGAAGGAAAAGCTGGGACAAGTATAAGTACGAGAGCGAGCTTCTGCAATTGAGAAGACCATCCTCCGACAGCATAGCAACGATTGACTCCTCTACATCTGCAAAGAAGAAAGGTAGACTTCGACGGGGCTTATCCAAATTTCTTTCCTCCTCCTCCAACAAAACTTCTATCAAATCTACTTCAGATCCCATCGATCCCACAGTCGAGTCTTCTCTTCGTTCAGATCCAAAGACTTCCGATCCTCCACCTCGTCCAGAATCTCTACAGCAACTTGAAGAATCTTCAATTGCCCATCCAGCCACCTTGAGAAAACCATCATTTTCACCTTCCTTGTCTACTATTGAGCCCAAACCTGCTCAAATCCCTTCGCCCGGACCCACTCCTTCAGTGACTAGATTTGTCGAAGTGGCTACAATTGCAGAACCAACAATTCCG
Source organism: Aaosphaeria pasadenensis (assembly GCA_022813625.1). Taxonomy (NCBI): domain Eukaryota; kingdom Fungi; phylum Ascomycota; class Dothideomycetes; order Pleosporales; genus Aaosphaeria; species Aaosphaeria pasadenensis. The sequence continues at coordinate 145,260 of JAKLMB010000034.1, forward strand.
CAATCCACAATACCCCAATCACCTTCATCTTCGTCGTCATCCTCGTCTTCAATCTCCTCAATCAACATGTCTGCACCGTAAGTACCTTACCCTCATATATATTCGTCCTTCACCACCTCTAACTGTAAGTATCGCAGTACCCCCACCGCCGTCCGCTATGACGAAAATGCCCAAGCCCAGGGCAACCGCCGCCTCGGAGGTGCCGTATCCCCCGGACCCAACTCAGTCCTCCACCAGCCTCCTGGCTCCCTTCTCAAGGGCGCGACAGATGATAATGGGGAGCTCAAGACTGCGGCCCTCATGCTTGGAATTAAGCTCGATCTCGAGGCTGAGGTCCACTTGACCGCAAGGGTCAGGGGCGATATCACTATTGGGCTTTACTAAGACACTGTTGCTTAGCCTCGACACGATTGGTATGACAAGGTATCCAGTTGTTATTGCTTTTTGGTTCGCAGAACCTACCACGTTCGTTTAGCTTTGCATTATGTTCGGATTCGCACACTCCTTTTGTCAGACACTCCTTTCAGTTTAATTGTGGGTACGGGATAGGAATACATATGGGAAATGATAACACGGCCGCACATGTAGATAGTTAGCAGAATAGTAACCATTTTGCTGTTGACCGACGCTCGTATAGCATGAATTACCGTGCCGCAACCACAACCCTTCTTCATTGGTTAAAGGAATTAGGGAGCGCGCGCTTGATGCTGAAACACTACGCTTTTATTGCACCATCAGCAATAATTCTTCATTTCTTGCTTATGTCTTCTACCAATCAGTTCAAGAACATTTGGCCTTGTGCGACAGATATCATACCTGTTAGCCGTTTGGATCATATTTCGTGGGCCTTCGCCGTGGTATCATGCCGCCCAACTACTTTCCCGGCGCGCGCGTTTGCGACATCGAGAGTCAAATAAAATCCAACAACCAGTCAGTCCAGCGTTGCGTTTCATCCTATCGTCAACAAACGTCTGAACCTTGTGACTCATACATATTTAGATGGTTTCGGCTATATGCTCATCGCTGTTGCCTGGAAAGACCAATTCTCTGGGCGTTTAAATGGGGGAGCTATGCATGTACTCCATCGTGCTTTTCGGGATGCATAGATTTTGATTTTTATTCAAATTTCGCCAACTCTCTTGCTTTTTAAACTCGTATTATCAAATCAAGTCACAGTTTGATCAAGGTTGGCGGGAGCAACTGAACGCGAACTCGCCGCCAAACCAACACACTCCTGTCTGCACGATAAAGTTATAATCGCCAATTCTTCTTCATGATGCAAACACCCAACTGGCAGACCACACAAGAAGGCGACTACTCCTACGGCTACAACGACGGCAAAGCCTACATCCGCCACAACACCGCCACCGAATGGACTCTTCTCTCCGAACCGACATCCCGCGCCTCAACGAGGAAAGTCCTAGGCATTGAGCGCGCCTCAGAAGGACCATTCACATGGCGGCGCCACGGCACAGCCTGGGCCCTTGAGAAAGTCCAATTCGAACAAACAGAAAGCGTCTCCAGCCAAGCGCAGGAATGTCCCTCTCTCTACCTCGTTTTGCAGAGGCAATCTGAGGGCGAACCGGATCACTGGTCTCTTTTCGTGGCGTGTGAGGGGCAGAAGGGGGAGAGGTACCAGGTCACGGGCGACGCGGAGAATATGTACTATGTGCATGATGTCAACATGAATGTTCTTGAGGATGAAGCTTACAAGACTTCGTTTGTATTGGCGAAGGAGCTTGATACCGAGGCGGAGGCTTGCATTAAGCGAATTGCGGAAACAGAGACGCCTCCTTCTGCGCCGAATCGAGCGGCTGTGAAGGAGAATTGCCAGGGTTGGGCTTATCGTGTGGTATGTAAGTTAGTGGAAGAGGGAGTCGTTCTGGAGGAGAAGCTTCCTGGGTTTAAGGCAATGATTGAGCCGATTGGATGATAGGTCGATGTATATCAGGGTGTTGGGTGTCAGTGTGGTTGTGGTATGTAGTAGAAGTCGAAAACAACGGTTTCTGTGGCGTTCAGTGTGGGTATGGAGACGGCATTGAAATAAAACCACTCAAAACGGGAAATGCATTGAATCGCGCTACTATCAAGGTTTGTTACAATCACAATGTCCCGCGGTGTGATATGCAATGGGCGGAAACTGTTCGTTCCGTTTTATGGAGCAAGCGGGATGCTCCTCACCATACCAATGCCTAGCATAATAATCGTGGCGCTTATAAATCTTCAACTCATTTCAGTGGATATAGGTCGCGTCGGGCGCTGTTTTGATGCAAAAATCCGCGAGTGACAAAAGGCGATTGCTCGTTTTTTCTTTTCACGACCTCGTCGCAGTTAAGGAACGGACCAGCGTCAATGGAAATTGAGAGCCTTCTGAGAAACAAACAAATTGCAGTTCAACAGTGCACTAATTCCGCGAATGGAGTGGTTTCATTCAGTGTCAGCTGTCTAGTGTAATAGTGACTTCGGTGAATTAAGAACCAAAAAATCCTCACGTGACGCAGTGTGTTCGCCAGCATCGAAACAACTCGCACTCGGGTACAGGATTGAACAACAGTCAATCAGGAAAATTAACTCAAGTGCTCCTGAAACGTTCCGAATGGCTCCCGTTTCATTCGGATTATCGAACCAAGCCTTTCCCCGCCAGGTATATTCGAAAGAACTATCTATCAAAAGCATCACACAATATCACGCAAGCCATTTATATCTCATTTCAATTCGCACTTTTGCACAAGCGAATTTTTATATCATAATTCCCGAGTAATCTCACCCCGATTCCTCTCGCTGTCCGTATTCACGACTCCCACGTGCCGATGCGGGATTTATCATAACACAATATGCGCGAATTATCGACAACGCGGTACACTACTCGGACACATTCCAACCCCCAATCTTCACAAGCACGCGAGGCTGTGTACTTGAGACCAATGCCAAAAGTCGCAATCCGAAGTGCGGAGAGACGATGATCGCTTGCTGTTTGAGGGAAGAAGGAGGGGGAAATCTGGCGGTTTCTGTTTGCGCGATATATTCGCTGCTCGTAGACCAGGAGGAGATGGAAAATGCATTTGCTCGGTCAACTGTACTGGTGCTGAATGTTTAAAGAACAGAGTGTGGTTCTATGTTCTTCAAATACAGCAATACAAAATTAACTTCAATATCTCTCAATCACAACAATACAACATCAACTTCATTTCTTTGCTACTGCTGCTCCTTTTCATCTAAACCCAATAACAAAACTCAAACTCAAAACCAGAACCAAAAGCCCAACACCTCCGAACGCACAAAGACACACACACCAAACAACATGTCCTCCCCAATTCAAATACCACACTCAAACCTCCCCACACAACAATCTCAATACCCGCACCAAACATACAGCTCCCAAAGCTCACTGCCAATCTCACATTTCTCAAAATCGTCTTCATCGACAGCGTCAACAATAACACCAAGTCGATATCTCGAAGCTTGTAGGGCTGCACGAAGCGCTGATACATGCGAGGGTAGTGATGGAGAGGACACATCAACGCAGTGTACTGGCACTGTGCAGCGCGAGCGACAATTACTGTTTTTGATGGGATTTTGGGGACAAGGGAGTGGAGCTACGTTGGGTCTGGGGTAGAGCAGACGCCGTTTTCGTTCGGGATGGTTTTGATATATACCATGGCCATATCTTTTATTGTTCTGAAGGCTTGGATGCGGCAAGCTATCGCTTTGGGGATTGGGCTGAAAGGCGTTTTTTGGGAGGCGTTTTTGATTCCATTGAAGCGTTAAAGCGTTAAAGCAGTGTTCTATTTAAAGAATATCTTCGCTTTCTATCTCCTCTAATAAGTGCTTTAATTACACTTAATCCCATGCGCCCGCCGGAGAGTGTAATATCGACATCCTCACTTACAAGCAACCAAGTTCTGGCTAACCTCTGCTCACCATCAGTTAACTATGTGCTATATATGAGACACATCCCATCTAATTGACTAGCTATATCCACCTTAGCGTCGTCGTTCCCGATTCCATATACGACATGACATGTAAATGATCTCGCTCGACTCTCCCACTCTCCCCAGATCCCACAACCATCGGCGAGTCACGAACACGAAAGCCCTCGTAAATCGACAGACGGCATCACAACAGACCATGATTCCTTCTCCTTCTCATGGTACCATTTGACTTGGCATTAGCTCACTCTACTCTCCCTAGATCAATGACACGAGAAATCAGCATATGCATCGACATACCTACATCTCACGATGATCAGATGCCATCTTCTCCACCCATACATTCAGACACCGCAAACCCTAACACCACCTCAACCTCCTCCCTTCCTCACACTCCACACATTCAAACAACACCTCAAAAGCAGGATAACAAACCCCATAGCACCTACACACATACAACTCTCCTCACCTTCCCTTCCTGTACTCCCTTACCTCTTCCTAACCTTCAACCTCCACCATCCTCTCCCCAACCTCCTCCCCCCATACCCCCATGCCAATCACACACACGCACACGCATATGCACGCACGGCTAGCGCGCGAGCGAGTAAGTTTGAGCCTCAAACCCATCCCATCCTTCTCCCCACACTTTTACCTTTCGAAAAGTCCAGACTCAGCATGTACATGTGCATCCCTTCCTCCTTCCTCTTACCCCGTCCGGCTGGGTTCGGAAGGAGGCAGGGGGAGGTGAGGAAGGCGAGACTTTATCGAGGAGAGGAGAGGACAGGTGAGGTGTAGGTTTGTTGGATCAGGAAGTAGTATGTGAACAAAGCGCTGCCGTGGATAGATAGGAAGATAGATAGGTGGTATGTCGTCAGGGCACTGCGTTGACAATGCGGCTTAACTATCGATTAGATACTTACTCTACACCGAACAATGCCAAATGGTGAGCACAGCGTACCGCGTCAACACGCGTCCATACACCAACCAACCTACTACACAGCCTACACCAGCATACTACCTACGCAGGGCACGGGGGGAGCCCACGCGCAGACAGCAATACGGGCGACACCGCTCGAAACAGCCTAGCTTTCCTCCCCACCCACCACCCAACCTTCTCTCTTCTTTCTAGAAGCGCGAATCGTGAATTGTTAGTTTAGTGAGCGACGATGGCACGTTAGTGTAGTCCCGGATACGCTAAGTCGACGCTACGAAAGCCTACGCTAACGCCAAAGTCTATCTAGAAGCCGCCTAGAAGGAATTAGGAAGGGATGGGATGGGTGCGTGAGATTGCCATGAGTAGGTAAGCTATGAGCCGAAGTACATCGGTACATTGTAGGTGTATGTAGCTAGGCGTGGGCGTACGTAGGATGCGGCGCCGGTCAGCCTTATTACTCGTGTAGTCTCCTTCCTTTCTTTCCTTCGTTCCTAGGCCTACTTAGGGAACACGACGGTTGTTGAACCCAAGCCAGATCACACGAGGCCGGTCCACGCAGCCTTGGCGGCGATGCGTAGGTTCAGGTACATGACTTGAACGATGGAATTGATGGGATGATTGGGGTTGGTTCTTGGCTATGCGTTGTGGTCTTTTTTTGTTCGGAAAGGTACCGCGTCGACCACACGTGCGCACACGGTCGTTCGATCGAACATAATATAACGTAGAGGGAGGTAAAAGCGCGGGAATAAAGAGTCCAATTTATGTCCGGCCCAAGGCATAGTAATGAAGAGCCAGGAAGTCGAAGTCCTAAACGATGGTCACAAAGTATATACTGTACCTACAGTGAGTGCTGTAGGTACAGTGCAGTACATCCTATGCCTGCATGCATGCAGAACGGCTGTTGAGTTGGGTTAGTTACAAACTTACAAGTATTTGTATTGTCGGCGTGTCAAAGATGCGATGCCAATGCCCACTAGGCCAACGGGGGGAAAAACGTCGAATACCCCAGCGTAATTGTACATTACGGTTTGTACGACCGAACGGAATGCAGACAAGTGCCCCTGCCAGGCATGCCCTGCCCTGCTCTGCCATGCCCATGCCATGCCATCTTGGTTTGCTTTGTGCTTCCCCCGTCCTAGTCATGTCCATGCATTAAATGATCATGTATGCATGCAAGTCGTAAAAGGTATGGGTGCGATGGGTGTATGTAGGGAAAATCATAGATCACGTCGGCCGAACGTCCAATTGTGAGCATATGGGCCCACGCTATTCCTTGTTGCACGGGGCAGGCCGAGGTTCGCGACAGCGACAGGGACCCGGCCCGGGTAAAATGCGATGTGCATCACGACTAGTCAGGTGCTTTGCGTTCTAGGTATTGTATTGTTCTGGTGAATTGGCAGGGCGTGCGTGTGTGCGTGTGTATGGTGTGGGACCGTTTGGTTATTGCGTGGCACATGGTGCGTGTCCAACGCCGTAGGTAAATGAAAGCATGGTAGATGGCAGCTGAGTCCGTTGCAGCGCGAGCACCGAACGGACAGCCGATTCGGAAGGTCCAGGAAGGCAGTAAATTGCAGTTGGTAGTAGCATCTTATGTGCAGTAATCTGGCTTTGAATTTGGATCCTTCTGCCCAAGGCGGCGGAATGCAGAGCGGTAGGTAATCATTCAAATAAATACACATAGTAATGATATGATGATAATAGTACAGTCTATACGGTCCAGGTCATGTGCCAGAGAAAAGAAATGTAGGAAATGAAACAGCACGGGGTATCGTGAATGGAAAAAAACGTGTGCGATGCTGTCAAAAGAAACAACTGCACAGAAAGAAAATGCTGAGCGTCTATATGCTGGTTGGCGTAGAAATGCTGCAAAAGTTATGCAAAGATACAAAACATCGTAGGTAAATATATGACAGGCGTGGAAAGGTAAGTTCGTTGCGAATGGACTCGGGCGGACTGGACAATGTACGAGGCTGTGCCTAGTTTTGATGTGTGAACAGGTGCAGCTGGTTCTGGTGTTCGTCAAGACCACGATACTGTGGCCGCATCGTTGTCACATTCATCTGCTGTTGGTAAGGTGGCGGCGGAGGCTGCATGGGATGTTGAATGGGAAATTCCGGGCCGTTCAGCTCGTGATGGTCGTTAGAAGACGAAGGACGCGAGTGGGGCGAACTGTGTCGCGAACCCAGCCTGCTTCCGATCTTGTGCAAAGGCCGTGAGAACATCTGACCAAATGTTGATGGTCGATCATAGTATTGAGATTCTTCGAAAGTCGGCGCAGCATCAAAGTAGTTAGGATAGCACCATCCCAACGGATTCGAAGCCTTTCCGGCGTCAACATAAGCTGTTCGTGACGGGTCTGTGTAACCAGAAGAGGGCCTTCCAGGATCCACAAAAGCAGTAGGTCTGCCGGGATCTACGAACATAGCAGGCTTTCCAGACTCGACATACTCAGCGTGCTGGGGTTGAGCTTGTGACTGCTGCTGCTGCTGCTGCTGCTGCTGGGGTTGCTGCTGTTGCTGATGGTGGTGGTGGTGCTGCTGGGGCTCAGGATCAATGTGAGCTTGCTGCGGTGTGTGATGCTGCGGCATTTGAGGAATTCCCGGGTCGGCCAGGTCGAACTCTGCAGAGTCCACATCCATGAAGCTGATGCGCTTATTTCCTTCGTCAGGAGTTGGGGGTGTGTTGAACGTGCCGAAACTAGGCGGGGTGCTGCTCGCTTGCAGCAGCGCTGCATTCACGGCTGCAAGGCGAGAACGCGACAGTGTGATATTCATGTTCCCTATCAAAATATGCATTCGTTGTTCTCGCGACAGTTGATCGACGTTGGGAACCGAGTCTCGGCTCGGCGTGATGAAACCGGGGGGTATGCTTAGATGCGACGTATCAAGGGGTAGATCCGAACGCATGCTCAATGCCGTGATCAGAACCTCCTCCCGACTTGGCCTGAGATCACAGCATTGAAGCTTCTGCCTGAGAACTCTCGTATTGTCGGGAGACCAGGCGATTTGAGACCTGCTCTCCTTTAGTCGTTCGTCCAAACTGCCGAATATCTCTTTCCAAGTATCGTGCAATGCTTCCTGTCGAATGAGATTTCGAATGACATTCGAGTATTTCCACTGCTCGAATGGAGAACCGTTCTTCATGTGTTTCGCAACGTGATCGCATCGCTCGTCCCACCCTATACTAACATCTTTGCATTTTTCGAAGCCACAGCCAAAGACCCTGCGCGGAAGTAATCGTATGCCTATATCGGTCACGGATGGTAACGGTCGACCCGAATGATAGCGCACATGGTGTCGAACGAAGTCCTTTTGCCGATCGAATATCCGGTTACACCCATTCACTGGACAAGGCCAGTCCTCGCCTGTCTCATGCATCCTCATCTCGTGCTTTTTCCAATCTGACTTCGCTTTGAACGTCTTCAGAACATTAAGCTCGGCACAATATGTACAGAACATAAAAGAGTCTCCGGTCTGACTCTGACTTTGGCTTTTGTCGCTTTGAAACGTGATAGGCGATGCGTTGCTCGTCATGTCCTCCTCCGTAGGGGTGAAAATAGGTTCGACACTTCCGTCCAGCGGACTACTTGGATTAGAGGTGGGCGTCATTAGAGTAGGTCGTGGTCTGGTGGGATCAAGGCCTGAGGGGTAGGATCGCGGCTCTGGGCGTCTTATCCTTGATCGCGATGAGCTGGATGATGCGATGGATGGTGCTATGTCACTGTGGCTAGTGGAGCTGGACATGGTTGAGAAACTGGAAGCTACAGACAGTCGCGAACGAAGTGACGAGTTTGATGATGTCGTATGGGAAGAAGCCATGGAATTTCGTCCTAACCGCCGTCAGCCTGATTGCACCACAACGCAGCGCGCACACTCACTCGAGTCCATAACATGTTGGAACATTCGCAGCACCATTTGAGGCGGGTGCCTACTCAGCAACGCTTCTACATGTCTCATGGAGTCTTCTGGGAAGTCTGTACTGTCCTCCATACTTGCGATGCTTTCCAGCCTTGATTCAGGGGTCCTAGAAATCTATGGTAGAGTCGACAGCCCAGCATCCCCAAGGGCGGTTTTCACACTGATAAACTCGTGTATAGGCAATAAACGATGTTGGTAATGCAATGGCGGATTATCGATAGAACGTGGACGCTAGTTAAAGAGTATTAAGGAATATGGCTGTCTTGTTGTAGAACGGTTTCGGATAGACGACTCAAGGAGCGTAAGGCATAGAATGATGATAAGCTACGGTTGGTGCGACACAGTTGTTTATCACATCATCGAATGGAGCGGGGAGGGCGGCAGGCAATTGCCTAAGCCTGGCAAGCGGCGCGCCAAGTTCTTCTGGAAAGGCCGTGGAAGAGATGGCAGGATCGTCTGAACGTCCGAGCGTGGCCGACTTTTGAGGTGGGCTGAGAGTGTCGACTAGGTGCCAAGTCGTAGCGCGTTTGATACACAGGGACTCGAGCCTCTAATCGTCAGGCAATGAACCTGAGTTCTGCGAGGCGACAGCGGGTGCGCTACTGTCAGAGCTGGATGGTCCAAAGTCTAAATTCAAAAGCACGGGAGTTGTACCAGTATTGCACGAGCCGCTGGCTCCAGGTCTCTAGAGGTAGAATTGAGGACGCGTGGTGAGGGCAGCGAGAGTGAGAGAGAGGGGTTATTGCTCCGTAGCGAGGGGGGAAGCCGTCCTGTATTGTACGAGACAAACGTCCTTCCGGCGCTTGGAGCCTGCAAGGGCCTTGCCGTTGGTACCTGGAAAATCTTCGAGAAGGGTGCCAGAAAGTGACATGCAGGCGGAGACGGAGACGGAAGAAGACAAGCATAGAGGTAAATCCCTAGTCGCAAATGATTTCGGCCCCTCGCTTAGAGGCTGACGTCGCTGATCAGACTAGCCAATAACTCTGCTTCTGCCTCTGCTTTTTCTGCTGCAAGATCGCACGGCTACGGTGACTGTATGCGGAGAACTGGCGAGATGGGTTCAGTCGTCTCTGCCTGGGCGCAAGAAGAGGTAGAAAAAAAATTATGATATCACGAGGCTGGGGTGACCTAGGGACGTGGTGCGAGTGTCCCTCTAGTCACGCTAAATCGTTCACTTCAACTGATGTAGCTGGCGAGGCATGGGACCTTTTAACGCTTCGACCGCATCTCGCTCCACGATGTCCCACTACTGTACAGTGCCGTAGTGGTACTCGAGTGGCAACCAGCCAGAGGGCTGCTGACAGGCGCACAGTCCACGGTGCATGGGGCGGAGAAATGAGCTTGCCAATCAATGCCTGTCGCGGCTTCTGTGATTGCTTCACGAATAATTTGCCCTATTTGAAGGCCAGATGATGCGATTTGATGTAGAGTGAGCTGCAAGCCAGAGGAAGCGGATATGAGAATCCCTGGGTGTCCGGGAGGCGCGATACACGATGCTCCACGCCGTCATTGGCTGGCAAGCCCAAAATGGGTGGCTTGCGACCGAGTCGACTTTGATTTGGTGTTAGACTAGGGAATTACTCCGTAGATAGGTAGGTAATTGGAATGTAATGTGCTGCGACGCGGTGCGATACGATGCCGACGCGAAAGCGACGGACGAACAGCGTATCGCCGTCATCGCGCAGTGGCATGAAAGTCGAGTGAACAATCTGAGATTTTACATGTTGGAGATGCGCTTCCTGCAATCAAAGGAGCGTTCCCAACAGAAAGGGGTAATGACTCGACCCGCCAGCTCATGCGAATTATAGACAGGCTGGCTATATGTGAGCCCGGGCGATGCCCTTAGTAGATCATAGCACTGTGGGGTGATAAGAATGGATCGCGGAGGAGGCGGTATTGATTCGTAAATCGTAGTAAGATGGCTGGTGGCTGTCTGCCTCTTGCTGGCTGGTGATGGCTTTGGCGATGAATGGCTCGTTGGGTGTTGAGTGATGGGTGGCCGGACCGTCAACCCTCCGAGAGTCACGTGGTGATGTTTTTAGTCACATGTTCACGCGTACTCGAAGACTCGACGTGTTTTCCCCACTTGATCACTTTTGGAGGCATTCACTCTCACACCTACACCCACACACCCACACCTGCAACCACACTATCCCTCTAGCTAATCCCCCCACACTCCTTCTTACCACAACGCCATCGCTATCCCTACCTATAACTGATTGGATCTAAGCTCTACAGTTAACATCTAGTACATGCTTCGTTGCTAGTATATCCATCCGAGATGTCTCGGGATCGTGACCGTACCATCGAGGTCCTCGACCTGACGCTCCTCTCTTCGCCTTCGCCTGAGCCAGAGTCACATTCACGGTCGCATGCCCCACCCCGCGCTACATCGTCGAATGGTGTGAAACGAGAAAGCAGCTTCACTTCAGAGAGAAAGACCAAACCAGAGTCTCATCGACATCAGTCGTCCTCCAGACCTCCGTATGCGCACTCCCCCTCTCGTGGCAATCCGCCAACACCTGCAATAAACCCACGTCATCTGGAGGATATCATTCACACAAGTAGTCATCACGCTGTCAAGAATGTTCTTGTTGAACTATGCAAGCTTTCGCCCGCTCTTGCTGGTGCGGTTGTTCGAGGATTAGCACCTCACTCTCCCCTTGGGCGAAACCTGATGCGCACAGCACCCAGTCACTCCAGCGCGACGACTATCAGACCAAAACGAGAATTCCCAAACTCCTACATCTCTACTGGCCTAAGGCAACCCCCGCCTCCCGAGGCATCGGCGATGCGCGCGGGAGGCATGAAAAGAGAGCAAGGACTTGGATCTACGGTGGGCAATGCTGGCTCGGCATCTAATGGCAAGAAGTATACATGTCCAGAAGCGATATTGCTGCAGAAGGGTGGGCCCGAATGTGAGCAGAGACTTGGATCGCCATCTGATTCAGAATCAGATTTTGGTACGCCTCCTCCCAGGCGGGGTCCGAGTACGGCTTCAAAACCATATACTGGAGTCACGCCGCATACTGCACCATCGGGTGGCGGAGTTTCCCATTCCGCGGGCCCACAAAGCCGAGTCGGCAATATTTCTGACAGGACGCCTTCGATAAAACGAGACCAATCGAGTACAGGAAACTCAAAAATATGCATCATTTGCTGGGGAACATTCACTGAAGCCACTCGCAAAGAGTGCCCTTACCACAATGGACCCAAGGTCGTACATGGACCACCCGGCGTGGCTTCTTGGGCTTGTTGTGGTCAGCGCATGCCTGATGGTTGTCAAAGACGAGCTCACGTCGATGAAGAGACCATGATGGCCCACAACACGTCAAAGCGGCCAGCTTCATTCTACGAAAATTCTCCCTTCTTTGGTAACTACAAGAGTCCAAGACTTAGTTGATGGCTTGTGTAACATGGTACCTGCAGCATGCGAGATCCAGGCGCGACCCTAGCCAATCTCGTCATGTAAGGATGTATGAAGGTCGAGACCTCAGTGTGTCACTACTATCTGTGAGACTTTCTGTATGGAGTACTGCGGGAGGCGTTATTTTCAATGTGATGTTCATTTTACATAGATTTGTGCTATTTGGGCTTTGAGCGATTGGAGAGAAAAAGATATCACTTATGAGCTTCACGGTTGTGGCAACGCGATATAACATTCCGATTGGCGAACTTGCACGATTAGGTTTCACATTGAAGCGTGGCTTGCACAATTCCAGCGACTCAGCGACCGCGCCCTAGGGATGGAGAAAGCGTGGCACCATCTGGGTAAATGAAATGCTTTAATTGGCTTTCTTGGATCCCCTCACGACCCTCACGACAAACGCAACCTCATCCCTTGATTTGCGAAATAAATACATTTGGTACAAAAGTGCACACCGCACAGGCTTGAATTGAAGCGAAGTCTTTTACATTCATTTCTGCCTATTCCTTAGCGCTGTTTCTCTCGAGCTTCGTCCAGGCGTTATTTACAATCACTAGATCATCCACCTTCACTACATATGGGCACCATTACCACTTGATATATGAAGACCTTTATATCTTCTTGATCGAAATTTCCGTTGCCAACTCTGCGATTGATACACAACAAAGAACAATTACAACAACATCACCGGCAGTCTAAACCATGATCTTCCAAGTCCTCGCGGTGGCCTTCGCTGGCATCTCAGCTGTTCTCGCAGCACCTACACCACCACCACATGGAGGCATTCCACCACCAGACCTTGGTCCTCAATACTTCTTCCGATGCCATGCGTAAGTCAAGTACATCCTCCATTCATTCCGCATCTAACACCTCCTCACAGTCCCGAGCAACCCTGGCACCAACGCCACCTGGTCCTCCTCCCATCCTCGCAGCTCCTCGGCCTGGAGAACTTCACCGTGCACCCAACAACTCCCCCCTTCACCTTCACGCCCATTCCCATCCCCTCAACCCCCAACTACGCCTTCCGCGCCCCCTTCGCCGGCGATGACCGCACCGCAACACCCTACCTCTCCGCCATTTCGACCACCGCATCCCGCTCCTCCAACCTCGGCGTCCTCCCCGGCCCAGACCCAAACCACATCGCCCGGTGCCCCGAGCAGAAGAATTGCTCCGCCAACGCATTCAGCGTCTACGACGGCGACACCGGGTTCAAGCGCCTGAGCCTCGAGGTCTTCCCGGGAGCTTTCGAGGCAGTCAAGGACGCGCCGAACGGCGAGGGCTGGCACGTGTATTGGCGTGGTAGTGGGGGACCTTCGGCGTGGGATCGTGCGATCGAGTTCGACATCGTGCCGATTGAGTTGCTGGAGGAGAAGTAATCACCTTTTCCTTTCTCTCCTAACTGTTTCCGTGAGAGGTCTACACGTGTAAGCTCTTCTCACAACATGGTTCAGGGACGGCGGAATGGGTTTCTGGCGTTCATGTCACTCACTCACACTTCACGACTCCCGTGCAGTGCAAGAGTGTATAGGTATCTAGCATAACTCAACAATGAAAACGTGAATCCATAAGCACATGTTGCTTTTCAACCCAAGTGAACATTTCGAATGAAGACATGACGCGTGAATACAGTTCGCGATTGAGATACACTGCATACACGTCCTTGCATACTCCGCAGTTACTTCGTACGACATAACCACGACGTCCATCCCCTGCTTCACACATTGTGTCACACACACGTCGATGTCAGTTCCGATCTCTCAAGTCACATGAGATAACGGACACATAAACGGGGGAAACGAACTAAACTCCATTCACAGCGAACTTTTAAGGCTAGGCACGTCCCGTCACGTCATCCCCTCCAGCCCTCGTATCCCCATCCCCTCCCCCCCACACCCGAAAAAAGCTTAATATCACTCCCTCCTCAAAAACGGCGCCTCCCCCAAACTACACACGCGATCCCCCGTCCTCGCCTCCCCGCCGTAGTCGTACGTCGCGCAGTGCCACGTGCATCTATTATCCCAGATGGCGAGGTCGTTGGCGCGCCACTTGAAGCGGACGTGCGCGTCGTGGGAGTTCGGGACGAGGGAGGTGAGGTAGGGGAGTAGGAGGGAGGATTCGTCGAAGGAGAGCGGGTGGAGGCGCCGGGTGAAGGCTTTGTTGACGTACAGGGATTTCTTGTGGGTTACGGCTGTTTTTGCGTGGTGGTGGTTAGTTATGGAGGGAAAGGGGGGGAGGGGAGGGGTGGGATGGGGACGTACGGTTTGTGCGGACTACGGGGTGTGTTGCTTTGAGGGTGGTTCCTTGGTTCAAGGGGTTCCCGCGAATGCCGCTGCGGATGGGGTTGCCCAGGCGGCGGGCTTCGTCGTGGAAGAAGGAGGCGTCGTGTGTTGCGGTGAGGGTCTGTAGGAAATCCTGCATGGCGGGTGAGAGGCGGTTGTAGATTTCGTAGCCGGACGCCCAGAGTGTGTCGCCACCGGTTGGAGGGAGGGTGTGGATCTTAAGCATTGCGTAGTCGGAGGGTACGGGCTCGAAGGAGATGTCGGTGTGCCAGCCTGCGGATGCCAGGCGTGAGGCATCGGATTGCTGGTGCGTGAGACCGCCACCTTTCGCCTGCTTGGAGGAGGAGATGACAGAGATTTGGTCGCCGAGTTCTGAACCTTCTTCTGTGAGGGGATGGACGTGGAGGCCGGATGAGGATGGCTATGGGGAGTTAGAATGGTGGCATGTTAGGGAGGTGTTCGTGAAGGATTCGTACACTGCCTGATAATTCGGTGATGCGGAGCATGAGGTCTTTCATTTGGGTAGGCGTGACGTCTTGGTCTCGAAGGAAGACGACACCTCTTTCAGAGACTATTCCAGATATCAGTACATACTGTACTACACTTGCAATGATATACGTTGGGGACTTCGGTGCATGATGGTAACATACTGGTCACAGCCAAATCCCTAATCATCTCATCTCCCCACTTCAAAAGATCAGTAACCTGAAGGCCTTCATACTCCCGTCCTATCGCAGGCGTCAAGTCCTGATGCTTGAACCTATCGAGCGTGCCTTTGTACACCAATGGCTCAGTGAGCTGAGACCGAGCACTTTCGTGGCCGCCGAATATATTCGAGTCGACTTCGTCTTCATGGTCTTCGCGAACACGCTTGACGGACGGCATAATGAGGGACTTCCGACGTAAATGTCAGACAGTATAACGCAATGTGTTTGTGTAATTGAAGCAAGACGGAATGAGGCAGCAATGATTCGCGCGCGGAGATGCAAGTTGCTGTATGGAGTAATATTATCGACAGAGCTAGTCTGCGTTCAGCCTTGACGACCCGAAAGTGAAGATATCTCCTGGCCTCCGAAACTAGATATCCAATTGCTCCGTCGGTGTGGACTTGGGAGTGAATGAGAGATGGCGAGAAGTCTGGAATCCTTTTATGGGCTGGAGTCTAATGCCCAACCAGGCGATCGGGTCGAGAGCGATTATCGGTATCACTCGACGGGATGATTGTATCTAGATTGCACCGCCATGTGAAAGTCTAAATCATCAGCAGGAAGCAAGCAAACGACTGAGAATAACGAATTGAATGCAGACAGATGACCAATGTAGGACGAATTGATACAGGGGAGTAATGAGGGATAGCGGGGTTGCAGACCAGGATGGGTAAGTTCACCGTTACTACATGGTAGTACATGCCTCGGCAGGGCACTAATGAAGATGGGACACCACGGCCTCAACACCATGATCGTCCAAGCGGGGAATTGCGTTTGTATGGAGATCAATTGCGACATGTTGATGAGAATTCATGGCGAGAGACTGCTTGTTAAATAGAAGCAGTCAGATCACATTTGCTTGATACCTAGCTGCAGTGTCCAGGTACAATCGATCTCGATACCGGAGGAATTCTCGGGCTCAACAGCTCCGAAGAAGTGATCAATATTCTTCAATATCATTGAAATATTGTCACAATGGGCAACGACATCGAAGTCGCACGAGAGACTCGACTCAGCGAGGATGGCTCTTTGAAGGCACCCACAAAGGTCGGTCGAGAAGAGCTAGCCGACATTATACTTCCCCACGAGACGTACGAGGGAAGACACCGCTTCGATCCGCAGGCTACATGGACCGACGCCGAAGAGCGCCGAGTGGTGCGCAAAGTGGATATGTACCTACTCTCGTGGCTATGCCTTATGATGTTTGGGCTGCAGCTTGACCGTGGCAATGTATCGAACGCGCTCGCGGACAACTTGCTCACCGACCTGGGTTTGACCAGCGACGACTACAACAATGGAACTACAATTCAATTGCTGTGTTTCCTGGCCGCTGAATTCCCAGTACAATTTCTCACCAAGAGATATGGTTTCAAGTGGGTTCTTCCTACGATGATGATGGGCTGGGGAACGGTATCTTGGGCTCAGGCGTGGATGCACGATCGCACATCTTTCTACCTTGGTCGCGCTTTCATCGGTCTTTGCGAAGGTGGTTTCATCCCAGGAGTCATCCTGTTCGCGACATACTTCTACAAATCCAAGGAGCTTGCCATTCGATTGGCCGCTTTCTGGTCGACCCTCAACATTGCCCGCGTCATTTCTGCTTTGCTGGCTGCTGGAATCTTGGAGATGCGCGGAATTGGAGGCAAACCAGGGTGGTTCTGGCTGTTCCTGCTCGAGGGTCTTTTGACCGTTGTGATTGCCTTCGTCTCATTTTTGTACCTCCCTGCATCGCCAACCTCGACAAAGACAGTCCTCTGGCGAAATGGCTGGTTCACCGAGCGTGAAGAAGTCATCATGGTCAACGTAAGTCTCCGCAAATCCCCTCATCCAAGAACGATACTCACACACCCTAGCGCATCCTCCGCGATGACCCTGCCAAAGGACTTACGGCCCTTCACGAGCCAGCAACCTTCAAAGACATTCGCGCCGCATGGTCCGATCCCGCGATGTGGGGACTCTACCTGATCGGCCTAGTAGCCTACATCCCAGCAACGCCCGTGCAAGCCTACCTAACCCTGACCCTGAAGCGCATCGGCTTCACCACCTTCAATGCCAACATGCTTACGGTCCCGTCCGCTGTCTTGCAAATCATCACAATGCTCACACTCGCATACAGCAGCGACTACTTCAATGAACGGACCCTGCACATCATGTTTGGAGAGTTCTGGATCATGCCTCTGCTCATTGCGCTCTTGACTCTTCCCGACGGCGGACGTGAGTGGTCTCGTTTCACGCTCATCACGATGATTTCGGGTTACCCGTACTTCCACCCACTCGTCTCGTCCTGGATTTCGGAGAACACGTTCGACGTGAAGAAGCGTGCGATATCCGCCGCGACGTACAATGTCATTGTGCAAATTGGGTCTTTGGTCGGATCCCAGATCTACAGGAAGTACGACTCGCCGTACTACAAGCAGGGCAATTCCGTTCTGGTGGCCATATGTGCGCTGGCGCTGGTCATCATGCTAGTGCAGAGACAGGTGCTGGTCAGGTTGAACAAGAAGAAGGAAGAGAAGTGGAGTCAGATGACCTCTGAAGAGAAGGCGTTGTATCAGAGTGATCTTGTGGCTCGAGAGGCCGAAGGAAACAAGAGGTTGGACTTCAGATTCGTGGTTTGACGGAAGCTATACCTGTTGAGACCTTTGGCGTCGGCGACGCCGCAACTGTAATCATGCTGGAGGCCAGTGTAGCGGGCTGATAGATTGGAGATGGAATTGTTCCGTTTTTGATGGTAGAGTTGATAGTTCGAAGTGTGAACATTGGAAAAGAAGTTGGACGTATTGTTAGTATAGAACTAGTATGTTTAGAGCAACAATAACAGTCGCATGGCCGAGACTAATGAAAATGCTCCGATCGACGGATACGCCAACCGTTCTCCTGTTCTTCAATTGGTCGAGCAGCACTGCAAGTCATGTTTGAACAGGTCACGTGCAAAGATCGGCTGTAACCATGCGCAATGTAGAAATTGGAAAAGTTGGATCTCCCCCATTCCCCAGACCCACAAGGCACAACCTGACGCAATCTGCGCTCTGAATTGCGTAAACTTGTGAGTACCAAGATCTCTCGAGAATCGGGCCCAGCGACGGAAATTCCATAATCTCTTCATCTCCGTCTCTATCTTTGCTTCATTGAGAACATCGCCCGGATTGAGTTGTTTTCTGTTCTCTTGGTAGGTGGAGACTGCTGATGATCCGTTGTCATGCCGGGCCGAGACGATGTTACACGCGTGGAGGGGTAGCTTTTTTGGAAGGGCGAAGGGCGGACGGGGTTTAAATTCCGCTTTGCTTGGTTGGCCGTGAGTACGAGGCTGATGAAATTTCTTGTTGGTTGAATTTGTTGGTGACTCTTGACTCCGTCGAAGATTGAATGAATAAATAGAAGAAGAATTGTTGTAGGACGGCAGTGCAATCAATTCAACAACCTTCAATCCCTTTGATCCAATCTCAATCTTTTTTAGCTTTGAACAAAGCGTACGCCATCCGCCGAAATCAAAACTTCTCCATACAAAATATAATCACAGCAAAGATGGCGTGGGAAGAGCCTCGAAAGACGGGTATGAAGTACCGTCGACTTGGTAACTCTGGCCTTCATGTCTCTGTTTTTGGCCTCGGTGGTTGGCTCACGTACGTTGCGTCCTCGATTACTCACACACAACGTTGCTGACAATGTTCAAGATTTGGTGGACACGTAGAGAATGGTGCGAATGCCAATCAGGCTTCTTCAACTGAATCAACCCACTAAAACGATCATAGAGCTCACATTCTCCTGCATGAAGCAGGCATACGATTGCGGAATCAACTTTTTCGACACCGCCGAGAGGTCAGTTCTGGTGTCACAGCAATTTGAAAAAGTGAAGTGACTAAGACGACTGCAGCTATGCTGGTGGCCAATCCGAAGTCGTCATGGGCCAGGCCATCAAGAAGTACGGCTGGAACCGCAATGATATTGTCATCAGTACCAAGTTGAACTGGGGAGGCGCGAACGGCGAGGTTCTCGTGAACAACCACGGCCTCTCACGCAAGCACATCATTGAAGGTCTTCGAGCTTCATTGAAACGATTAGATCTTGAGTACGTCGACATCGTGTATGCGCACCGGCCGGATCGCCTTACTCCCATGGAGGAGACTGTTCGTGCCTTCAACCACGTGATTGAAGTTAAGGGATGGGCCATGTACTGGGGCACGAGCGAGTGGTCTGCAGATGAGATAGCAGAGGCTTGTGGCATAGCCAAGCAGTTAGGACTCATCCCTCCTATTGCGGAACAGCCACAGTACAATCTTCTACACAGGGGCAAGGTTGAAGGAGAGTTCCAAAGGCTCTACAGTCGGTTCGGCACAGGGCTTACCACTTACTCACCGCTGAAGTTTGGACTGCTGAGTGGGAAGTACAATGACAATCCGGATACACCGCCTGCTGGCTCGCGGTTCGCTCAAGACGACAATTTTATCAACTCCTTCCGTGCGTCGTATTATGGAAAGACGGAATGGCAGGAATCCATCGAGAAATCGATCAAATTGAAGGTGAGCACGGACCCAGTGTACGAGTCTGTTGTGATCCTGACCGCTAATGCGTGAAAACAGGCGATTGCAGACAGGCTTAATGTCGCTCAGTCACAACTGTCATTGGCTTGGTGTCTCAGCAATCCCAATGTCTCAGCTGTGATCACGGGAGCGTCGCGTCCCGAGCAGGTGGTTGAAAATTGCAAGGCCCTGGCAGTATTGGACAAGCTCACACCTGAGGTGCTGGCAGAGATTGATGAGATTGTGGGCAAGATCACACTCGACCCCGCCAGGCAGGATTAGATGACGCCTGGCATGCGTATGCGTGTGCGTAGCAGTAGCAGCAGCACGAGCAGTAGCAGTAGCAGTAGAAGCAAAAGTAGTAATTCACGGATGTCCGCACCTGTGAGT
This sequence comes from Aaosphaeria pasadenensis, assembly GCA_022813625.1. Classification (NCBI taxonomy): domain Eukaryota; kingdom Fungi; phylum Ascomycota; class Dothideomycetes; order Pleosporales; genus Aaosphaeria; species Aaosphaeria pasadenensis. Next base: position 165,363 of record JAKLMB010000034.1, read on the forward strand.
GGCGCTGACCATGTAACCCAGATGTCGTGCTGTTGTACATACCTAGATAGGTAAGCCTCAGGCATAGATACTGGTAGGAGTGCTATGTCATATGTCTAGGAATAACTATGTGCGAGTGGATCTTCGTCGAGAGAAAACCACCGAATTGAGACCGATAGCCTTGTCGATTCCGGCCTTACTCGCATGTGGGGATCGGTTCTGGAGAGTCTGTCCCTGGCGCTGGGCGCGTGCAGACGTCGAGGGGGGCGTGGGATGCAATACAACAGGGCAATAACGAGACAGGCATTGCAGAGTAGTGGAGGCGTGTGGGAGGTGAGGGGAGTAGTGCAGTACCTACAATGTACACAATTACTCGTAGTTACAGTACACCGCAGCGCGACGGGAGGCATGTATCCGCCATTGTGTAGCCAGGGTACGCGTAAGAATGATGAGGGCAAGGGTAAGGCTGAGGAGTGATGAGTAGTGACGAGACGAGTGGTGAGTGTGTAGGTAGGCGGTACTACCCGTCGATACTGTGTATGTGAAATAGTGTGTGGTGACGAGTGCTGTGTGGTGATGGTTGAGTGGGTGAGTGGTGAGTGAATGAGTGGTGAGTGAATGACTGTGAGTGAGTGAGTGAATGTCGACGACACGGGGTTCTGGAAGAAGTACCGAGACGCTAATCCCGTTCGGGAACTAGCGCCCAACTGAACTCTCAGCTCTCTCACGTCTTCATCAATCATCATCTTCAATTCCAATTCCAATTCACCAACAAAACGCCAACGAAACGCCACACGCCCAGACCCACCTTGTCAATGGTTCGCATCCGCGTTTTTGCCCTTTGCAATACAATACCCACTCCCCTTGCAAGAACTCATACCCTACAAGATGAACCGACAACGTCAGGCTGAGTTTTTAGTTGCAGCATCTAGTTGCAGCATCGTTCCTCGTTTAGAACAAGAAGGGAGGCGAAATGAAAGGAAATCAAAGTGATCCTCTTCTCTCCGGGCTTCCAGCCTCGTCACCGTCTCGTCGTCATCCAGCTTGCCCAGTCGCGTCCCCTGTTCCTTTCCGTCATCCTAGTCTGTGATGCCGTCCAAGTCCAGGGTTTACGATAGCACAACAACCCTGAGCAGCTGTACTGTATGGCCTGAGCACTCAGCATCCTATCTTCTCTTCCATCCATCCCGCCTAATGCCACATGGTCGATTACATGCTTCGTAACTACGCCCTGCCGATACAGACACCGATCTTTCGCCGTGCATGGTCATACCTAAAACCCCACACCGCAGTTACCGCACCACCCTTCACCCTAGGTCTACGAGTTACAATACACTACTGATTACCGACACTACAATGATGGGCCGACCCACTAGTTTCATCACACTACCTACTAGACCTGGAGATCGTTCTAACATTCTCGCATCTCGGTCACCTTGAAGGACCAGTGGCGGTTCATAGCCTTTGATAGTCAGGGAATATACAACTGAACTTCAAGTTTGCCAGCGTTCGTCGCGTCGCTTGGTCGTCTCGAGACTACTTGAATCCTTCTCGCCTCATTTTTCTTGTCGGCAGCGCGGGGAATGGGTGGCGTCCGCACGACACCACCAGTCCGAAGGGCCCCTGCGTCGTCCTCCACGCCAACACTTCATTACCGCATCATGTATTCAAGAACGCAGGGAAAGACAAGCGGTCTGGTGGTCGTGGTTGCTGCTGCCTAAGGAACTATGCTTATTCGGAGATACTGCTTACATCCGGCTTCTCAGTTACCATGCAGTAATGTATCCGTACAGCAAAAGCAAAAGCAAAAGTAAAGTGGCGCTCACACTACGTCTGCAGGACTCCCACCGCAATGGTTTAGGCCAATTCTACGATTCATGGGCCCCCTATTTCCAAGCCCAGAGCCTTGCCCATTCGCGGTGTAGGGGGAGACGAAGTGTAGATCTGTAGATGTTCCTCCCTCTAGGCTCTGCGTCATGAGGTGCTTGGTAAGACAGTGAGACAACAGTCGACTGTTCTTCAACGTCGACTCTCGCGTGGGAAGCGACTACCACACTGTAATGCAATGGTTCAATCGAACCAGGCGGAGGAAACGTACACGCTCTAGATACGCCTCAGAGGGAGACCATCTTACTGTGTGTATTGTGAGGCGCTGCCTGCCCCGATCATTCCAGTTCCTATTAGCCGTTACTACTCGAGATGTCGTTGTTGCAAACTTGTGTTCACCCCCCAGCGCTCGTTCTCAATCCGCGGGCGCTTGCTTCTCAAGTTACACACCGCCTCCCGTGCTACTACTCCCACTCTGCCAGACACGAACCTTGTGCGACCACCTGCGACACGCCTATCATCTGTAGCCTGGTTCTGTTGATCGTGCACACCAGCGTTTCTTCATTTCGCTCACACTTGGTTTTCTGAAATTGTAATTGTCCTGCATCAGGAGATGATGACCGCCGCGCACCCTTTTCGATCTCAACCTATCGTTGACTGACCCCGCAATCCATAGCTACCGGAAAGGTTGCATCTACAGCGTCGAGATTTACTTCTAGTTAGTACCTGCATTAGTTGGAATTGACCTAAGCAAATCTTGCGTCAGATGATGGGTAATTCGGATCCATCGTGGCGGAGAGCGAAGAGAGTAATCTACTTGTACGTTACGATGGGAAACCACACTACCACTGCTACTGCTCGTTTCTTACTCCGTACGTCTTCTGGAATGACTTCCGAACGTTTGAGCCTGCCCAGGCTACATCGGTAGCCCACGCCCAACGTAGTGGACACTAGTGTTGATTTGAAACTTCATCAGACCAGGGTATGCTAGACGTTGCATACGGCAATACTAAGCTTTTGTGCAGTGTTCATAAAAGTTTTCGGCGTGTTTGGCTGGCGGCAGCGAAACTCCTCTTTTGAAAATGTCCTGACGGGCCCTGGCATTTCCTTCGATAGCAGGCGATCTCTTTTGGTGCTCAACTGAATTCTCTGTTAACATTGAAGAACTGGACGTCTGCCCATAGATAAAACGCCATGCTCCATGGTTTTTCTTTTAGAGTCACTCCCTTCTCAATCTTCTCCTCTATCATCTAGACATATCCTTACCGTTGTATTACTTTTTTTTCCCCGCCTCTGTTTGCATGCCGTCCCTCGTATCTCATCTCGGTCGCCACACGCACGTCTCAAGCTCACATCAACGGACCTGATCACCAAGCAGCTTCAGCTTAATTTTCCTCTTTGGGGTAGTCGCGTTCCTTTTTAGTTCTTTGCATTTATCCAGGTTTCCAGATAGTCGCCGTACAGAGTGGCCAGGGGCTTTGACAGTCCTACCAGCAGAACCAACAATCTGAGCAATAATCGCCGCAAATGGAACCTCTCGTGGGTGGGAACTGGCATCAGTTCTTCCTACAACTTTCCTCGCAAGACCTACAGCTTGCCCGCACCGCTTTGGATGAAGTTTGGTTTTCACGTATTGGTATGCTAGCTCCACGTGGGGCCTTGGAGTATTGCTGATCAGCCCGCGTAGGCTCCGACCCTCTCCACTCTGCCTCTGCAGCTCCCCTGTCACACCAGCCGCATGATACTAGTATCCGGGGTACTTCCGCCTACAGTGGCGACACGGCACTGCCCGGCCTCGGTCGGGATTCACGATCTGCCAGTGTTGTAGACTCGAACACTGAATCCCACATACCTGGTTCAAACTTCCCCAGTCCTCCTACTCTCCTCAGCCCTACAAATACCCCGCAGGCCACTTCTGGAAGTGCAGGGCGTTCCTGCAGGCGCAACTCCGCTATCTCTTTCGGTCGCCAAAAGTATTTCTGTACACACTCTCACCTTCACGATGAGGTGGTCCGTTTCAGGCACAAGCATGACTGGAAGCGGCATGAGAGAGACTTCCATGAGACTGGTTCTGAATATACCTGTCCAGTGCCCGATTGCGTATCCGTGTTCTCACGAGAACGCGATTTCCAGAAGCATTGTTGCAAAGTGCATCGTATCAAGGATCCAGCAATTACATCTCGCGTCCATCGGAAAATGCCGGAGAAGCGATACTACGCCTGTGGGTTTGAGAACTGCTGGAAGTTAACCACGACTTTCGACGATTGGTGCGATCATGTCGCCAGATGCATGAAAGAAGGCGGCAAGGAGTGGAGCAACGATGCCCAAATGCTCAACCTAATGAGACAGCCAGATGTCGCGGAGATATGGTCTGAAGTGGTGTCGACTGGATCCTCCCACTATCACATCTCCCCTGCCCAGCTTACGTGGGACCCTAAAGCTTCTCGACTGTACAAGGAGATGCTGGAGTGTCGAACTTACGGACACGATCTCAGAGGCTTTCTCAAGATGGTGTGGATGTTCGGTGCCCCATTGCATACAGTTTCCCCAGGTTCTCTTTCTGACGTCACTGCAAATGCCTACAATATCCAACCGATGCCTCAATATGTTGGTACTCAAAACAATATGAACGGCAACGAGACAGGCAACGAACATTTCAAATTGGCACCATCTCCACGCCCCCGCGGATTCTCCAGCCAGACTCAGAGCCCACAGGAATTCTTTCAGTCGTTCGTAGGCGACACTAGTATCGACAACACCCTGGACACAACGAACAATCGAATGAGTGTCGCCATGACCGAAGCCCCTCCATTTGTGACAGCGCATGATACCAATATCAACGAGTATCCGCCTTTCGCAATGTCTAATGACGGGGGCATGACAGTGGAAGATGTACTTCTTTCCCAACCACACTTTGCGACGCCGCCGGTGCCGTATTTCGACGAAGCGATGGGCTCTTCAACAACGGGGCAATGCGAATCGTCTCCTAAGCGCCGCAGCTTCGCTCGCCTGAGTAGAGACATTTTCCATCACTTCAAGTCTGACCAGTCCTCTGCCTCGCCGATGCCAGGAATGTCCCAGATTGCCTCGACTACGTCGGTGACTCATGGGTCTCCTCGTCGCTCGAACTACGAAGTTTTGGTACCCTATTCATTGGTTTGATTGACTTCCGGAGTTATTGTCGGTCTCGATTGCTCAACATTAGCAGCAACAAACTTCAACCAGCATCATACAGCCAGTTCAACATCCCACCCTGGCAAAATAACGTTCTATTGCCCTTTTTCATTCGCTTTTAATGCCCCACCTTCCAATCGTTCATTTCTACAGCCAAGCTGCTCTCCAGGTACCGTCGTCTATCGCATCTCGCGGTGTGTCTCGGCAGGAGTTACATACCTACAACGTTTTAATATCCCTATTTCCTTCCTCTATCACCCTTCCACCCCTTCCCTTCTCACATTCTTCTCATCCACACGAACTGTACAACACCATGGTGCATTTCTGTCAAAAAAAAGCTTCTCACATATAGACTGTACCCACACGGGCACATATTACCATTGTAATACCCCCCCTTCTTTCCTTCCTGCACTTTCCAGCGTCGTCGTTACAAGGAGTTTCGGTCTTGATTTTTTCTTTTTTGGGCATACGTGGAATACATCAACGCAGGGCGCGGTGCGCAGGCGTGAGGCGTGGGGTTTCAGTGCATACACCTAGATACCTACGAGTTTTATGACACTTATGTTCCAATCATGAGGATCATGACTCGTATGCAGGGGGAAATCACACGACCTTTTTCTTTTTTTTCTTTTGTCTCGCGACAAAAATGTTTACCATAATTTTAGACAAAGGTAGATAGGGGATTCGGTTTTTGCATAATTTGAGCGCAATTGGCTGCTTTTTTTCTTCTTCATGGATTATGGCATAGAATGTATGGATACATCCTCCTCCACTGTTGCTGAAGAATTCTCGACGTGATGACTGTCTGATGCAAACGACTCATACACAGAATAGTACTGCGGATTTCTAAACATATGACACGCGTATAAACGTCCTACCGAGAAACAACCGCCGCGTACGGTGCCATCTTATGCACACACCGCAACCGCACCATATGTCAACCAAGCCTCCACCCTCCCCTTCGAACACCTACCAGGCCCGTTGTTGGACTCGTGGAATGCCTGCATACAGAGAGGTGAAGACGTGGTGTTTTGGATGCTGGCGGTGGATGAGAGTGGACTATGGGATTTCTCCTGGAGCTTGTCTTGCGGCGACTGCTTTGGTGGGTAATCACTCTTCGTGATGTGTGTGTGTGTGTGTGTGTGTTCATACGTGCAAAAAGGATTATCCGAACAAGAAGCAAAACAGATCAATAAATAATAACAACAGCAATCTAACTCCTACGGCTATGCCAGGACAATTGTTCCATCCACCTTGTGTGGGAACAGCTCTTCGAGAAATAGGCTCGAGTTTCATTAGTGCGCAGATTTCCTCTATCTTCCTTGTCCCTGCTGTTGCTTTCTCTGTCGCTCAAGCTTCGCTTTCTTATACTTCTCACTCTCGTAATTCGGATTCTTGACTTGAGCGATATCCAATTTCCTCGACTCGTACTCCATCTGCTCAAGCTTCTTCCTCTCACGTTCCTTGTCTTTGGGGTTCTGCGCTTTAACCTTCCCACCCTGTCCTCGACCGCGGACGAGAGGTGCTTCGCCCATGGCCTCCATCCTCGAAAAGTATTCCCAGTTCGCAGCAGAGTATAGCGACTCATACCTATCAAATTCAGCCAGTCCGTCACGTACCTCTGAAAACCGATAAAACTTTGAAAAGTAACTCACACCAGCCTGTCGCCACCGGGATCGTAATAAGTTACATGAGGCGCCGAGCCACTCATTTTCCACGAAATCTGTCCGCCTCTAGCGCCGCCTTGACAAGGGAAAATCTTGTCGTAGCCTTGCCACTGGCGACCGTTGTACGTATCCGTAAACCCGCATAAAATCATCCCCGTGCTGGCCATGATTTCGAAGGTTATTGTCCCCGCCGTTGGACTTCCACGACCGTCCGGGCGGGCCATGACCTGGTGTCCTTTAACCTTGACGGGGTTGTTTGCCAGGACTGAGGTTATGGGAGCTGCGAGGAGAAGGAGCGTCGTGAAGGAAACCATTTTGATGTCCGGAGAGATGATTTGGGCGTTTTGGTATGAAAAATAGAAATTGCAATTGGAATGTTCGAATGAACGAACGTGTAAATGAATGAATGAATGAAAAAAATGAATGTGGTGGTTGGAAAATGAATGACTGTTGTGTTGTGTGTTCACGGCTATTCTTGCAGACCAGCAAGTACTCCTATATATACTGTAATTCTTGTCCCCCGACGGAATATTAATTATTGCACCGTATTTACAATGTAGATCTACGGGAGGACACGATATTATTTTCCACCACTATTGTAGATCCGATGTGGATCGGTGTTGTGCCGCATACCGAGCATCGGACGAGATCAGCACAACTGCACGGCTGTTGTGGTCTATTATATTCAGTAACATCCGTGATAGTCGGCAAGTCCGCAAAGAAGGCCGCTATATATACGAGGAGAGTTCACTGAATTCGTAGGTTTTAATAGGTACAGCGAAAACCTTCGGACAATTGAATCGGACGATCATAGGACGATCATTCCGAATTTCTTTGCAAGCGGCGGCTATTGCAATGCTTGTATCTCGTGGATCAATGCCGTGATGCATTCCGTGTTACGGACATCAATGATTGACTATAAGCGTACTACAATTGTGAAGAGCTCATGTATTCAATTTGGCCACCCTACATGGCTATCCTGCGCACGTTGTAATTTATCTTTACTCGAAAAGTCCGCAAACCTACCACCATCCTTCCTTCTATCCCGGAACTATTAGCCAACTCTTGTAGCCTCTGATACTCCTCCTCCAGACTCTTCACATCATCATCCCGTGTCGGAGCATCAAACCCAATTATCCTCGAGCTGCAGAACTTCCTAGTCAAAGTGTGCAAGTTCCGCTATGACTGTAGACTTGATGTTAGCCATCGAGACTTAAGGAATATCTACAGCAAAGGTTGTTGCAGTGTATTACCATCTAAGTTCCAATATGCTTTCTGTCTCGAATATCCCCGTATTGCCTCAGATGCTCGCTGAACGATGCTGCTGTGTACAGTCGTCTGTGCAGTCGTTGGTAGATTCTTCTCAGGCTCATTACCGGGTTGGCGTGATGACTCAGTGTCTGAATGTCAAACTGATTCAGTAGGCAGTTGTCGTGACAACTAATGCATCCAATACAATAAGCACCGTACTCTGGCTCGCGGGTGGCTTTGTTTAGCCATGGCATGCGAATGATTCCCATAAAACGCATCGGATTTCCTTCAACAGCATCATGGGGATATAGATGTCGAGGCAGATATGTGCCGTTAGCGGAGGCTTGAAATGCTTTAATATTATGCTCTTGTAATTCCTGGGCGTAAGCATTTGACGCATATCTTCTCATGGCGCCGGGGGACCCGTGCAACGCAACACCTGCGCGATAGGCAGATCCAGAATCTACCAAGACTAGTCGTTTTGGTCGACTCAATTGCTCTCGTGAGTATTTGCCTGGAATACTCCTCATGGAGGGCAATGTCTTGAGGATCTTTCGGTCGATCCCAAATTTTCGTCTCGCGTCGCAATACCTCAAAGGTAAATATTTTTCCTTTGCCGTGAAACAGTGGAAGCAAACACGACTACAAGTAAGGACGTAGAGGTAGCCAGCGAAGGTGCCGCAATGCTCACATTCGGACGTGCATAATTGCTCGTACAAGGCTTTGCAGGATATCAAATGCCCTGTTTCGGCTCTCAGAATACCAAAGAGTGCATTTGGTGCATGCATGACGATCGCTTTAAACTCGGGAATGGATTCCACAACATCTGCGGCTCGTCGGTTGATGTGTCGGAATTTTGTAAGAGTGGATACGTCAAGATGGGAGAGCGATTCCTGAAGCAACTCGAGGGGAAGAACATCCAGGGTACCGAGGCCGAATTTAGCTGTTTTGGACCTGTATTCATTGCGGATCGTGAGTCCTGCGAGTGGGAGATTGTCGTCCAGGGTAAAGTCTTTGACTTTTTGGGGGTAAAAACGAGGGTACTTGTAGGTCAGGGCTTCGAACCGTGATTTGCTGAGTGACCTTTCCTCCATTTGAGCTTCTGATTCCCTGTAGCTGGGAGATAGAGATGGACGTAAGAGATGGATGTAAGAGATGGACGCAGAGATGAACGCAGAGATGGACGCAGAGATGGACGTAGACATGGATGTAGACGTGGATGCAGAGATGGATGTGGATATGGATGCAGAGATGAATCAATGTTGAAGGGTCCTTTTATGCAAGATGGCCGTCTCTACAATAAATCCCCGTACCAACATTGCAAGACTCTAGCCTGGCCATTCTGGGCTTCAATCGTTCAACATGACCAGGTACTTGGGTCCCAGCCAATACAACCACATCGATTCTCGTCCCGTTTAAGTACATAGCCTATGAGAGGAATGTATCTTTGAAGTGAGTCTTTACCAAAATCGTCTATTGTCGCATATACGTGGCCTTGGATAGAGTGCATCACAGGCTCAACTCACAAGCTGATGATAGAGACAGGTTGGTGGCTAGAGAGCTTGCCCATTCTTCTTGGGAGGTTGATTTGTAAGACGTTATCTTCTCTGGATGTCCGTCTTTGCAATGCTGGCATCTGCTGCTCTTGAGTAGTCTTGACACATCCTAGTACACTACAGTGTCCAGAAGGGAAGACCAAAGGCCATATCCAACTGGCAAGGGAGAGTGAGTAATGTTGCTGCTTCTCTAACGAACCGAAGACGAAGCCAGATTCCATGAATGAGATCGGCTTCGAGCTACGATCCCAGACTCATGGCTGCAGGGTTCTGGGCCCGAGAACCAGGATTGAAAAACGATGAGGGACCTAACTATACCATTATCACTCGACTAAGGCTGAAGCTCAACTGAACTATCATACATTAGAATATTGACAGGGTTTTATTTCCTCAAGGACCGAACTTAACAAAAAATCTACCGTTCATTTACACTTCGGCCTATTGATGTGCTCATAATGAATGCAGACTTCCCTGGATGACAATCTTTATGCAAAGGTACCGCGGATGACATGTATCAAACAACTGAATCATTACAACATCGTTAATCATTTACAGACCCCACCCCTTTCCCATCCCATTCCCTATCATAATTAAACATTAAACATTACTCCTCCTCCTCTTCCATCTCTCCCCATCATCCCTCCCTTCAAACTAACTCAAGCGCATCGCCCCCCTTCTTCGCCCCCCTCTCCCGCCCCCAATTCACACCCTGCGCGGTACCCCCCTCCCTCTCCAACGCCCTCCTCCTCTTCACCCCCCAAAAGCTCAGCACCCACGCGACGCCAAAGCCCACCGCCAACACGCTCGCGAGCCCCGTCTCCGCGAACCCCAGAGCGTCCCAGCGATCCCGCATATCGAAGCTGTACTCGTTAGAGTACGTCGCGATGGCCGTATACACAGCCGAGAACGTCCACAGGCCGAATAAGACGAAGGTGGAGAGGTTGGCGAAGAGCGGGTGGAAGGGTTTGAGCAGAATGACGGGGGTCGTGACGAGGATGAAGAGGGACTGCGCCATGATTTGCATGCCGGAGCGGAGGTAGAATCCCAATCTATCTTCATGTTAGTTGCTGATGAGGGAGGGAAGGAGGGGAGGGGAGGGGACGTACACATCGTTGTCGACGTTCCAGTGCTCGGGGACCCATTTCTTGAAGAGGTTGATCTCGACGACGGAGAGGATGAAGTAGGGGATGAAGATTATGTTTGAGGCGAAGATGATGTAGATTGTGCCTTTTTGCGGGCCTTGCCATTGCGGGTGGGAGAGCGCGCCACGGGAACTGCCCAGCATGGTGGATGGTTGTGTTCTTTAACTGAACGTCTTCGGTGGTGGTGGTGGTGGTGGTGATTTGTGTATGGAGATCGTGATATTGATGCGTAGACGTATGTATGCGTATCTTATAACAGTTTTGTTATTCGAAAATGATGTAGTTCGTTCTGTTCCAATGTATGTCTTCACCAACCATCTAAACCACAGACCCCGTACCACACTCCGCACTTTATATCCCCCCATGATGCCAAAATTGCACATCTAAGCCTCACAGCAAGCCTAAAGCCAAGTCCCTCTGCCAGCCCGCCGCACGCTGTACCACGTCGATCCTTGCATCACTCAAAAATCCTCCGAACAAGGCGATCACCGCCCCCCCAGCGAATCGAAGTCCTGGGATCTTCTCGTGAAACACTGTAATTGGGACCTGGGGGTTGAATAAGGCAGCCCATTGCGGTGCGACGCCAAGGAGCGGCAGGCAGGTTGATTTAAGGGTATGACATGATTGCGATGGCAAGGCTGATCGAGCGAGCCCTCCTCTCATACACTCTTCATTCTATCTATCTCTTTCGCAATATCCCTTCCAATTCCCACTCACCAACAAGATATGTAATTCATAAATCCGGAGCGACAAAACACTCTCGTGGTCCATCGCGACGTCGCAACTTGCGCAATACCCCAACTCGCACCAAAAATAGTTCACAACCCCGACCAATCACCACGTCCCTGCGCCTACATCGCCTAAACGACCCGCCCACCCGCCTAATGCCTGCGCCTGCGCCCTCGAGACAACGCAACGTACGATGATCCTCCCCCGAGATTTACAGGTAACTTGCACTTTTGCGTTTAGCGAGGTGCATACTTGATTTGCACTTGCCGTCCCTGCGTTTTCGGGGGATTTTGATGTAGGCTTGGCGTAGCTTAGATTGGCTGGGAGAGGCTTTGCACAGGGAGGTGGGTTATACGAGGCTGTTTTCCTCCCCTGGCTGCTAGGTAGCTGGCTGGCTAGTCGTGAGTCGTGACAAGTATTGAGATTGTGAATCGATGTTATGTTATGTAAAGCTAATGCAGTTGAGGTGACGTCTATGTTGAGATATTGTGGCCGACCCGAAGGCAACGGACGGTAGTGTTTCATTGACGAAAAGGGTTTTGCTTTTGTGGTTGAATAAATCTTCGGTGCCTCAAACATCAGACCTTACAATGAATGATGCTTGTGATGATGGATTGATGGAACGGCTACAGTTTATCAACGAGGCCCACAATCGCGAAGTGTACTGAAGCCACCACATGCATTTCAATTGCGAAGTCGCGAATATAATCATAACAAAAAGATATTTTTGTCTACCCTCATTACGGAGTACTTCAAGCAAGCAACCCTTCAATCCCAAAGATAATCCTTCCAACTGCCCCCTCTCCCCCCTCCCTTCCCACCCTCGTGAATCCTCGCCGTCGCATTCCCCGGATCATAATTCGCGTTCCCCAAACCGTACGTATCCTCTGGCTTCGAAGACGAAGGCGTGCGACCGCCGCGATCCGCGTCCCCCACCATGCGGTCGTCGCTCACGAGCCTCCCCCACTCGAGCAGCAGGCGGAAGAGGTAGACTTCCATGTCATCTTTCCTGAGGACTTTGGCTGCCCACTCGCGGCCCTGGCGAGCGATGTCCTGGGCCTCACGCTCGCGGCCCTCCCAGACTTTCCCGCCGAAGTATTTCCCGACGTCGTTGCGCCAGCCGCCGAAGTATGCGAGCACGCTGAAGAGGTCGTGCAGGCGGAGGTCGATGGGGATGAAGTGGTGCCAGGCGGTTACGCGGCCCTCGTACCACTGGCGGAAGAGGGCGGTCTTGAGGACTGCGGAGTTGGAGTGCAGGAAGGGGATGAAGCGGCCTGAGAAGCCGGCGCCGTCGGCGTCGAAGAGGTATCGGTAGCGCCAGTGCTGTTCGAAGGGAACGCTTTGCTCGGACGGGAGGGGCGAGAATTCGGTTGTTTGGATGTCGCAGTCGTTGCCGCCGCAGTGAGTAATTGGGGCCACAAAGGCAATGTCAAGTTTTGTGGCGAGCTTTTCGAGGATGGTGGAAGGATGGCGGGTGACTGTGGAAAACTTGGGTGTGTTACGGCCCAGTGGGAGTGATATGAGGTGGTTCGGCGTGGCGGGATCGGTGGAGTTGTTGGCAAGATGGACGAGACGTTGACGAAGCATGCCTTTCCATCCACCCCAACCTGTGCTGACTCCTTCCGTCGTGGTACCCCGCCAGAACAAGATGTTTTCTTTCTGAGAGAAGACTGGATCTGGAAACTCGGCGCTGGTGGTATATTGCGTCTTGTCGAGGTAGTTCCAAGGAGAGGGGATGCGAACATCAGCATAGCCCGTTGCTTTGCTTTGGCTGAAGATGGGGATTAGAGCGTGGGTACCGACCATGGCGGAAGGACTGATGTGGAGTCCATGAAGGTCAGCGAGATCCGGCTGGTGGCATGGATTTGCGGACAAAGACCAGTTGGACACAAATAGCCCTGCTGAATGTGGAGCGGCACAGGATGTACAAAGTTCCTGTTTGTTCCAGTATGACTTGGTAAGAGCAGGAGAGCCCGGTGGACAGGAAATGGAGCCGTGGGAGTGGAATGTCGGATTGTAGCCGGGATAGTAAGTGAATCTGTCGTGTGGCTCAGACATGTCAGGGTTGGGCTTCTGCCGGCCGAAGTCATCGAAACCATCATACTTCTCCCATTGGGGTCGCGCTTTTTGCAATATTCTATACGGCACGACGACCCGAGACTCGTCATTGAGATTCATAGCCAACTCCATATCTGGAAGTTGTGCGACAAAAGGCTCCATCATCTTTATGACACCATCAGCCATCCAGCCATGCGTGCCAGGAAATTCTCCAAACGCCTCAGCCTTGCCGCCCTTCACCCGAATTCCCGCAAGGTTTTGATTGTTATTGATGATATCGGTCGTCCTTTGCCGAAGCTCAGCTGGGCTCAAAGCAGAAAATGGTGCGAGGTCCTCCTGGATATTGTCAAAGTCGTCGATGACGATCGAGCCTTTCTGAACTGCAAATCCGTACCACTGGTCAAATCCAGGCGGCGGTTCTCGTCCATATCGAATCCTGTAATTCTTCTCTGCCAGCTTCAGCGAATCACTTTGGTGCGCTTGATAGGCCCAGGAACTGTGCTGATTCTTGGCTTTGACGATGAGTTCGGTAATGGGATGCTCCCAGACGCTACCGGTGGAAGTATTTGACCGGATGTTGAACATGGCTATTGTCATCAGAGACAACGCAGAGAGGAGTAGAAGAATCTGGTATCGTCCAGTCCGCATCGATATCTTTGGTTTGAAGTTGAACTCCATTCCGGAGTCAGAGGTCACATAAAGAAACACGGCCAGCGTAACCAGTAGAAAATGAAAGGCGAAAGAAAATACGGATTTCGGTGGAAATCCATATGAAGTGTTCATAGAAAGTAGACTCAGGATCTGGACATATGCAAAGGTGAAGGTCACAATGAAGAAGGTTGCGACAAAGCCGTATTCGCGTGACTGATCCGTCATTAACAATGCACGAGCATGGCAATCGATGAGGGTTACTTACGGTGAAAAGGAAACACAGTATCATGAAGGGTATCGCGAAGCACAAAACAAGGGTATCGTGAAAATAGTGTACAGGAGTCGTAAGGAACCATTGTCGATGTTCGGGTTGTCGAAGGAAGAGAATTAGACCCGTAAAAGCAAGTAGGAGGGACGCAAACTGATCTAGTGAGCACGTTGAATCAAGCATCGAGAATGGGATGAGCCTACAATAAGCACCAAGCCTACGAGGACAGCACTCTTGGCGGTACTCGTCGTTGAGGGGGCACAGTCATTGTTGTTCGATCCGCGCTCGCTGAAGAGGTTATAAACCACTATAAGAGCTGCACAATCAAGCAGCAGTCCAGCGAGTTGTAGTCTCGGTATCAATGCAATTGCCCCATTCGAGATTGTGCAAACTGCTGTTGAGGGCCATTCGGTCGCTTTCAACTCGGATCGCATTACAATCCACACCAAAATAGCTGGAAGCACAAAGCGCGTAGAGCTCCCATGAATAATTTGTGTCACGACTTCCCCGAGCGAACGGGGTTGTCGCAAGATTTTGGATGCGCATGTTTTGAGGTCGCGACTCCCAATATATATAGCGAAAAGGAGAGGCAACAACGGTAGGTATGAAGGTCGGGCGCATTCGATGTCTTTCAGTATCCGCCATGTCACAGCTACTCGCGCGCATGCGAGGAATGAAAGTGCGATTGCGAGTAGCACACGCGTCGTCATGTCCAGACGGTTCCGGTCTGTCGAGGCGCCATGCGCTGTCTTCTCGAGACCATTGGCCTCTTCGTAACGAGCTGGCACTACTTCATAATGGCCTGTATGGTGCGACGAATTCTTGCTCCGTGCGCTGATGATGCCGAAAGCTACGATCGCGAAGCCGGATACGAGGAACGTTAAGCCAGCTGTGTGGACGGGTCGCTCGAGCGCGAAGGAGGTACCGACGGAAGCTGTGAGGTACCAGCAACTGAGTATGAGGCCACTAGGGTTCGTGTCAACAGATGTGCAAGTCGCGATAGAGATAGATGTGGTCGTGAAACAATTGTGAGGAACTTGGGGCCCCAGTAGTGCGTATCATAGTGATGCGAACGGTGACCGTGCGATGCGGAGTGCATAGGGGGGTGGAGTGGGGAACTGAGCTGAGCTGAGCCGGGGCAAAGTCACGTACCAGAAGATGAACACGCGCTTTCGATCCATTGCGGATGTGCCAGCTTAATCGGCCACGGCAGAAGTTGGATGCGACGTGGAAGAGAGGGAACAGGTAAAGGAGTGTCGCATAGTTGGCTGTTGTTTTGCATGGAAAGGAGGAGACGAGACGAGATGTGAGGGTCAATTGCACGAAGGAAGGGGAGTGAATGTCCTTGGTCCACATTGGGACTAGCGCCAGGGCGCCGCGGGGAAGCTTGTTCTGGCCTCTACCTCCCACACTCCCTAGGTATAAGGTATAACATCAATTACTGCAGGTATGGAATATGTCTTCAATACATATTAACGCTATTTCTCTTTTGCAACGTGTACATGTTCGTCTTCTGTTCATTCGATAATATTTCCACAACAGTGGAACTCTAACGACACCTCATATGTATACCTATGAAGGGTTGGAATATATGCCCACAACAGTGTATTCGCGAGGTTTTAAGATCTTTAACTAGCTACAGTACGGTCTTCAATAGCTAAACTGATACTTGGGTATAGAAGATACGTAAAGCTAGCAGGTGAACTGCCCGATGTGCGGATCCTTCTTACCCAAGCATACAATACTAGGCACGAGTATCCAACAGAGTCACGTCTGGCGGAGCTATTGAACCAGACAAATGACAAGCAGATGGATTATCCAAACAAGCTTTTAAGCTCCAGCGACTACACGACCCACCGACAGGACATCATCCCCTCTCCTCCCCAGCCCAATACACACCAACAACCCATCACCTCTCCCCCATCAACGTCCTAAAAAGCCCCACCCTCGCCGTCAGACTCCTCGCCCGCTTCCCAAACACCCACATCGGTATCGTAAGCAGCAAGATGAAACAATGCAAGCCGCCAATGATGCCGAACACCTTCAGCGGGCCTTGGTTGGTGATCCACGAAGAGATGAAGTAGTTCATGCCGAAGGAGTAGATGTTGCGGAGGTTGAGGGCCGCGAAGGCCTCGGGCGCTTTCGTGCGGTGGCATTCGGTTATGTAGCCGAAGATCCTAGATGGGGGGTGAGTGTTAGCTTGCGGGGGGTTGTGTGAGGGGATGGAGGAGGGGAGACGCACCCGATGTTGAGGAAAGCGATGGCGAAGTATATGATGCCGTAGAGGATGACTGGGCCAGGCCAAGGAGTGCGGTTCTCGAGACACGCGCCGAAGCCGAAGAAGCCTACGATGCCGAGGATTAACGTGACGATGTTGAGGGCGAGGCGGAATTCCGGCTCGTAGATGCCGTTGTTCCAGCGGGCGAGCTTCTTGACGGACCAGTCGTTCAATGGGCCGGAGATGATGCCGAGAAGACTTGCGACGAGGGGTGCGATGCTGATGAGGCCGACGGCAGAGACGGAGAAGTTGTAGGGTGGGACGGTGAAGAGCTGGGCGAGGACGGAGATCATGACGACGAGCCAGGAGGTGGAGAGGCCGTAGGTTATGAAGCCGTAGAGGACTTGGGGGAAGAGGAGCATGCCGAAGGGACGGATGATGATGAGGAAGAGGTTCTCGTCGCTTTCGATGCCTCGCACTAGGCGGAGTTCTTGCCAGAAGGTGTAGGGTTGCTCGTCGGCCCCTGTGTAGATTGGCTGCTGTGAATGGATCGGGTGCAGGGCTTCGGTTTTGGTGGCTGTGTCTTTGGGTTCTTCGCCGACGATGGCGGGCTCGTGGGGAGTTTTACTGCTCGCGTCGAGGATGTCTTCTGTATGGTCTGTCGTTCCAAGATCAAGATTGTACGCTGGATCGCGCTTATACACGGTCTCCGGGACAAAAAAGAAGATCAGGATGATGAAAACGCCGTAGAAGCACGCGCAGATACCGTACGTCCAGTTCCATCCGAGATTCTAACACTGTCAGTTCCCAAATTTCATCACATCGTCCACTGAGATAACCCACTCACCTGAATGATATACCCCGAAATACAACTCCCTCCACCAACCCCAATACTCAGACAAAGCCCCCAAATCGCCAACCTAAACCCCCTCTCATGCACAAAATATATATCTGCAATCACCGCCGTGGTAAGCACTTCAAACGGACTCATCCCCACAGCCCCGAAAATCCTACTCGCCAACAAACTCTCATAACTATTTGCAAAATACGCCCAGACACTACTTATAAACAACAACAAATTCCCCAGCAGAAAAATCGGCCGCCGTCCAAACTTAACCGACAAACCATTCGTGATGAAACACGATATCCCAATCGCGAAGATAGCCCAGCCGAGACCCCCATTGAGCGAATTATACGACATGTTGAACTGCTTCGCGATGTCCGCGTACCCGGGCGATATCATGGGGCCCCACGCGCCGACGACGGCGGTGTCGATGGAGATGATGGCGAGGAGGAGTTCTTTTTTCCATTGCGGCCAGTTGAGGGGGTCGCGGGGGGATTCGGAGGGTTGGGGGACCAGCACGATGTCGCTGTTGCGTCCGGTGCCGTGTTTGAGGGCGGAGGTGTCGCGGCCTGGGAATTGGTTGATTAGATTGGGGACGTGAATGGGCGAGTGTGGAGTTTACCGTGGTATTGGTGGTTTTCGGCATCGAGCATGTCTGCTAGCAATGCTGTGCCGGGGACATGCTGGAGGTGGTGGTCTTCGAGAACTCCTAGGCCCATTTTGAATCCTGATGTTTCGTGGTTTCACGAAATCTCTTTTGAAGGTCTTGGTGGAATTG
The DNA here is from genome assembly GCA_022813625.1 of Aaosphaeria pasadenensis. Classification (NCBI taxonomy): domain Eukaryota; kingdom Fungi; phylum Ascomycota; class Dothideomycetes; order Pleosporales; genus Aaosphaeria; species Aaosphaeria pasadenensis. The sequence goes on from JAKLMB010000034.1 coordinate 183,505, forward strand.
AAAGAAAAGAGCTCAATTGTTCACACGTCACAAAGCTTCCATCATGTTCAAATACCTCTCCGCATGCCCTCCAAAACCCCGGATTATCCCCATACTCAATTCATCCTCGGCATTTAGCCAAGACCAATTGCCGTAGCGCATCTTGCATGGATAGTGTCTAGGTGGTTAGGGTATGTGAGTGCTATTGACGGGGGCCTGTAGATGGAACACAGGGTAGATAAAACTAATCCAGGAAGGGATTTGATCAATGTGTATAGAGCATAAGTAGACAGCAACATGATTCATGTTCGCGCGAATGGGAAGCAGCAATGAGCATTACTATGGCAATTTGGGCTAATGGAGATATGCATTGATTCGTATAGAAGGCATTTGGAGGTAATTGAAACGGAATAGATACATTGTAATCGATGGCCCCACCCCCGCACTCCAATGATTCGGGGGTATTCCACCATCGATCTGGAGATAGATGCCCCACGTCTATAGGCGTTATGACTCCGAAGCTAACGTGAAAATCAGTTCAATGCTCTACGGTAGTTATCGCCAGTCCAAAGATGGTTCTGCTGTTCTGGAAAGTTGAATTGGAGGCTGTAGAAGTAATTGAAAGACAAAAGGTTGCTTCGTGCAAAAACCGTGAGCCTGCATCAATCACATGTATATAGCACCGGAGTCTTTCATACAGCTGCAGGCAATATAAAGATGCTTGTTGGTTCCAATGCCAACTAATCTATCCTCCCAGCAATCTGCAGATTCACGTACGATAGTTTGAAGACCGTAACAGGGTAAATCCGGACCCTGCATTTTACATTGGTTCACATGTGCACTCATGCTGGTATAAGGATATAGAGATCATGAACGTTGAAGATTACGATTAACGAGAGGGTATCTAATGAAGCTTTGTGGCGAGATCCACTTGGTACGCCAATGTGGGAGAGTCCCACTTGGCGAGGCTATGTAGAACAGCGCGTCGAAGCTTAATTGCACAATACGAAAAGAGCAGAATGCTCTTCAGTCGAATACAAACCGCATTCCGATTTCTGGTTATTTAATAGTAATGTCATATTAGACCTTCCTCTCGGTATCGACTGTCTCATTTTGCGTAGCGCCGCCACCAATCTTCTCATCCGCAAGAACACCACCACCAGTCTGCGCCTCTGGATCATGGGCATGCGCGTTCTCGACGCCGATCTTGGTCGTGCTGAAACTGTCCACGACCTTCGTGTACGCAGGCACGAAGTTCACGCAGAGCGTGTAGCTCCACGCAGCAACGAAGAAAGCCAATGGGACGCTCATTGCGACAGCCGTCGGAGCATCTGACTTTCCGTCTTGCGAGTCCGCTGCGGCGAATAGGATCGGAGGGACAACGGCGCCACCAGAGACACCGGCTACGATGAATCCTGAGCCACGCTTTGAGTATTTGCCGAGGCCTCGCATGCCGAGAGCGACAATAGTAGGGAAGATGATTGATTCAAAGAAGAGGGTGACGAAGAGCATGGAAATTCCCGCGTTGCCTCGTTGGGTGATGCTTGGTGCGATGAACACAATGCACAGGGTCATGTAGACGAGAAAGATGTAGCGAGGCTTGACAAACTTCATCAGCGCAGCACCGACAAATCGGCCGAATGCAAAGCAGCCTTGAGCGCCAGCGAGGAGTTGTGCACCCGTTGCGTTATCAGTGCCCGGCCGTGTTTCGGTGGCATAGTTGATGAATGCACCGGCGATCGCGACCTGCGCGCCAGTATAGCAGAACTGGGCGAATGTGGCATGGAACAGACGCCACTGTTTGATGAACGGCTTGTGGTCGGTTCCAGCACTGGTTTCCTGTGCCTGGAATGCCATGTCGGCATCTGTGACTTCTGGGATCGGTGAGAAGTAGAAGACTACAGCCAGAAGGAAGACGAAACATGCAATGGCAAGGTACACCCATTGCACGTTCTTGAGTGACTCAACATTGTCTGCGGTATCCTTAAAGAACACGTATGAGCCAAGGACAGGTGCGACCACCGTGCCTATGCCGTTAAAGGCCTGCGCAAGGTTGATACGGATCTCAGCATACTTGGGAGGGCCGCAGACGGTGAGATAGGGATTGGCGGCCGTCTCAAGAGAACCCAGACCATTACCGATGATAAAAATGGCCGCGCAAAATCCTCCGAAAGATCGGTACAAGATGCATGGCCACGCAATGAGTGATCCCACGCCATATAGGAACAGTCCCCAAATGAAGACGATCTTGTAGCCGTAGTGACGAAGTAGCCAATTGGCGTGACCAAGCGAGGCGAGCGGGTATGCCCCGAAATACGCAGCTTGGAGACCCGAAGAACGAGTTCTCGTGATGTTTAGCGTGACCTGGAAATGCTTGTTGAGAGTGTCAAGCAGGCCATAGGAAAATCCCTGGAAATCAAAGACACGTCAGCGAAGGTTTCTTTGTTCTGGTGGCCAATTGGGTTAAGCTTACCCACAGAAAGAAGAGAATGGTGACAAGACACAACGGATAGATGGATTCGCGCAGCGTCAATTCGGCAGCCCGCGTCCGCTGTTTGTCGCTGTGCTTCAGCACGTTTCTCTTGAATATCTTGCCCATGGTGACGATCTGTATGCTGAATATCGAGAGAGCGAGCGAGTGACGAAGGAGGGCGCGCGTGAGTACTTAAGCTTGAATGCCCAAGAGACGACAAGACGCGGGGAGAGAGACATGCCACGCCCGCTACTGCGAAGTATCTGAGGTTTACGCATCCGTCATCGAAGCCGGTGTGACATCGCTATACCCATCAAGGAAGTTGGGTTACTCCAGAAGCTGGGGTAAATCTGGGGATCGGCACTGATCCAACAATCTAGCGGCGTCATTCCGGCCATGGTGCATGTCATTCGGGGGAGCGGCAGCCGAAGGAGCTGCCTTAGTGGCTACAGGAGAGCGGACGTCTCTGTTTAGAGGCTGAACCTCCAATACCCATGTCGACGTCATCAGGGTTTCTTATGGCCGTTGTCCATGATTTTGACATGGAGTTGCAGTTGGGGTTGAGGTTGGCTTTGAGGTATGAAGGGCCTTGACCCAATGCAGTCTAGTGGTGAAGTTACAATGTTACTTCAGGATTGGATGTCCCTGCAGTCATGGACTGATCAATCGTCCTGCAGAGTCGTTTGGTCCTCAGGCAAACGGCATCCGGAGCCCAAGACTTCCTTGCAGACCGACCCCTTGCTTCGCGTGCCCTTTAGTAAGGTATGCAAAGAATAGGCCCAGAGAGACTATCGCTGATTGCTCTGTACTTTGACCACCAGACTATGGATTCCATATCGAAGCATTCGAATAACAGGGAACAAAAAGATAGTCTCAAAGGTTCCTTTAGGCATTGTACCTGATAATGGACAGTATGAATTTGAATGAACAGACAGGCGCAATGTTCGTGCAACGTACCTAGATGGTGACGTTTGCCTAGCAACTGGCGGTGGGCAATGTATGCAGCAACCCGAATCTACAATACTTCAGTATGAGTGTCCCCGAATATGCCATCTGCGCGTTCCTCCGAAACAAAGAAACTCCCGGGATCTTTGCTAGTAGAGTGGACCACACGCACTGAGCTCGCATATGCACGTTGAGATAAGCCGAGCATTGGTTGGATAAACCATAGCTCTACTCTCAATGAAGGCTAATGGGCAGTAGTTGAATCGGGTATGCAACTACCCTCTGGTTTTCTGGCCTTTACCGCTCATTTCTCAAATGTTGCTAGGCTGCCGCCGAAGGGGTACCTGGAGCGACAGATCTTCTCGCTGCTTATCATCTGGCACCTGTGTATAAGATCATATCAACAGCGCCCCCCAAAATTAGGAGGTGTGCCCAATTTCCAACTTTATACCCCATCTATATATCAGAATACCAGCCTTCAGACCAGTGAATACTAGACGAAGACCATCCATATACGGAGTACCAATTACAACAATGAATGGTCCCGCGGATTTCCGGTCGCTTTCCGCATGAATCTCTGCATCTCAACTGGAGGTGGCACGCAACCTGACCATGACTGTATATGAATGGTGGCTGTCGATATTAGGAACGGCAATGCCTTTCGTGAGGTTCAGAAACATGCCGCTCGCTCTTCTTCAATCCAAGGTGATTTCACCGCAATCGCTGCGGCGACTGGCGCCATTTACTGGCGATTGAACGAGAATGTGGCTATCTAGCACTCCCACCAGTCATGGACTGCTACACCATTCCTACTTCAACGAATGTATTCTGCTTTGTCTGGCTGACCGCCCCACGAATATCCTATCGCCATATTATATATACGCCCTAACGATCGCAAACTACCACGATGCGAATAGAGTCCGATAGGCCACGAACGAACCGCCCAACTTTTCTCCAGCCTTCCTCCGCAGGTTAGGCTGCGAACCATCCCGGTCGAACATGCCGTCAGATTGTGAAGCTGCTGACTCGGCAGACGTAGCCTGGGTATGATGGTTGGGCGGACAGCCGTGAGCATGGAGCCTGCGGCCGGCGAGATTGGGCTCCTTTTCTTACTGTGCTCCAAGTGCCTTCTTTCTAGCAGTGAAATCTGACGCCGCAACTTGCTTAGAAAGCTGGTTACTGCCAATCTTCCCTCTAGTGGCCGTTGCCTTTCTACCTTCCATGGTATGAATCAAGCCACGGAAAGCCTCAGACAGTTGGACCAGACGATTGTCAGTTTGACGGCCGGAAAAGGACAAAGAACATTTCACGCGAATGTCCTTGCTTTCAATTTCGCTCTGCGGAACTCCTACCGAACACTCTGTCAGTGTTCGGACGGAGCACGAACGAACACCATGACTGGTATTACCATTTCCCATATATTCGTTATTCCTTGCTTTCCCGCACTGCGATTGCCTTGACTATACCGTCGGCCACAAGAGACTGGAGATTGCAATGGATATATACATTGCCTCATCGACCGGTTGCTGGCTTCCCATGTCATCGATGTGGGACCATGAGGAGTTCAAACCTGTTGATGCGACACGGAGAGATTGGAGGTGCTTGGCTTCGGGGGTCCATGTCCTCGGACCCGTCCAGGTCTCGCAATCTCGCAGATGGTTGAGAGTTCTCGGCGTCATTGGACAAATCGAATTGTTCGTCATAAATCTACTCTCCGGTAGTTCCATCGTCTGCGAACATTGCCAGATGGCCACTTGGGACCCCCGCGAATATTCTAAGCACTTCTTTGAACAATTCGTGTATGAGGCTGTGGTGAAACTCTATGCTTATCTTATTATATACAAAAACGAGAAGAACGTATCCCCGGTCCCATACGCTCTGTCCAGTTCACTATGGAGCAGACCACTCTTGGGACGAACATAGTATTGTCCCACCGCAACCACGATCAGCTCTATAGCCATGAGCGCCAACCCAAACGCGAACTCGAAGTCACCACAACCACGATCAGCTCCACAGCCATGAGCATAATGACATACGCGAACTCGACGAGCGTATGGAGGAAGAACATTCCGCCGTAGTCATACCTGCTCCTTGATAGAACTCGCACGGCGACAGGATCGATCCATTATATACCCGCCACAAGTGAAAGTTCATCGAACACAACTACACAAATATTCACGTCCGGTCCAAAATACGTCAGCCGAACGGCGAATATAGGGAACACGATTGATCAGCAGCAATTCCATGTCACCGTCCCAAAAATGCTGGACTATCTCAGGCTTTCGGTCCTTGTCTATTAACATATCTTAGGCTTTCGGGCCTAATTTGTTAAAATATCTCAGGCCTTCTCCGCGCTGGAGTATTTATCTCCGGCTTTCTGGCCGGTGGTGGATATACGGACGTGCCTTGTGCTGCGCAGCAACCACTTCACCGCGATACTGCATTGCCCAGGTGTGGAACCTATCCAATTAGGCATGCTCTTCTGATGATCCACGAAACATCTATATAAACATCAAAACCCGTTTACATATATATACACGATTTCGGTCGGTCCGGACACTCGACAGCTTGATAGCAGTTGACGTGACACTTCCAGTGGACGAAAGTCTGGGCAATTCAACACGGCCGAAAGATTGCCTCAAGGAGTCATCCGGGGACTTCCGTTCTCCTTCAAATACTGGTCTACTCGCAGAACCACTTTCCCTGGAGTGTCGGCGCCCGCCCAACTCATGGACCCCAATGAAGGCTTGGGGCACGGGAATGAGCCTTCGCGAAGGGCGAGATACTGCCCAATCGAACCCCTTGACGCTTCATACGGCCTACTTTCATGTAATGGCCTTCCGCCAACGTGGGATCGCGAACTGCATATAACGTCCGTCTCAGTTGTTAGAAGTGCCCGCAATAGCACTGGATGGCCAACACTTCATCGCAAAGACTTGCGTTGCGCGGTTCCGGGGAGACGATTCATCTGCGTGTGGCCCTTACCTATATACGATCCCACAGGTGTGAAACCTGTCCCACCATGCATGCTTTTCAGATGGATCATGAAACATCTTCAAAACGATTCCCGACTTCGTATCCATATTCCATCCAGTCGTTCCGGAAATTGGAGAGCCTTTATCGGACATTTGCGCTGGGATTCTGATACTCCTCAACCAGATGGGCCACAACGAAGTATTAAACTCATGAATCGACTTTTTGGAGTTGATCAGCGTCAACACATGTGACTTTCTGGCGATACTACTCCAGGTCCGGCGTATGTCTTCCGTCTCGGAAGTGCTCGCAAAAGCACTTGAAGGCTCGTCGCCCGATAATACCCAGAACATTTATAAGCATCTCAAGCATCGTTCATATATATACATTTCAGCTGTTCCCGCATGTCGAGAGCTGTCCACTAGTTCACTGACTTCACCTCATAGACCAATGTCTGCGACGGTTGATTTCAGCACTGCGATTTTCAGCGGGAGTTAGTTCCCCTTGGAACGCCGGCTGGCTCGTATCACACGAAGCCAATTGCACTTGAATCGCATGGCTCCGCCACGTGGACCCAAACGCTGAGATATGGGCGCTATTTTGGAGCCTTCTTGCACGACGCTTTCACAAAGAACCGAATGTGTGGGCTGGAATCCCTGTTACATCACGTATTGTTGTCGGTATCAGAATCGCTCACAATGGTTCTTCATCCAAGAATGACCTATCATATACCTTATATATATCCATTTCCCATATACGCAGAACGCGGAATCCCCCTTGAAACCAGGTTGTTCCATCATTCTCCTGACTCAGCCGAGTCGTGTCCAGTCCGAACCATACTTGACGTCATGAGCATGCTAGAATGGAAGAAGCTGTTCAGAGGCCCACTATATCAGGCAGAGCCAGGACCTCGATCAGAGAACTCCATGATCTGTATAACCTACCCAGCCACAGATTGTAGGTCCCGACGTTCTGTTCATATCGATGTTTTGCTCCAAATCCGTATATACCTCAACAAAAATCGCCGTTGTGTCGAAGTCCGGTCGCGACGTCCACAAGGCATATTGGCTGTCTACCAAGTTTGCAAGTGGGAACGAGCGGTGGCCTTGGTTGGAGGATACTGGCTTCTATCTGATCATGGCAGTGGATTCGTGTACGGTTCCCAAGTGGTGATTTTATATACAGTTCCCAAAACGGGATTCATATACAGTTCCCAAGTAAAGGATACATATACTGTTCCCAAGTAGTGGTTTGATATACAGTTCACAAGCAGTGGACTCATTTACAGTTCGCAAGCAGTGGACTCTTCTACGGTGAAGGTGACTTCAATCTATATAGTTTGAACTTTCAATCAAGATTTTACAATTCTGCTACCAATGAACTCTCTCCTCTTTGCACTCCCTTGACTTCTATCTGCAGCTCAACTCAACACCGACCACATAATCATCACTTCGCAAGACCCCGCCAAACCGCCGTCTCAAACTCATTGTTGAACACCCACGCTTTCTCATCCGCCCAAGGCGACGTCTGCTGCGCGACCATGAGCGCTAAACCCTTCTCCCTATTAACACTCCATAGCAAATTCGGCAACCCACTCCATGTTAGCGTCTTCGCAGGCTTCTCAAAGTTCTCCCTCTTGACATAGTTCTCGTTTATGAATCCTCCCAGTCCAAAGTTCGGCACTACTCCCTCGTTTGAGCGCCCGAGTGGCGGGCCCCAAGAAAACTGCCAGTTCGCTTGTAGAGCGCTCTGTGGTAAATTCCCGTGCTCGAACTGTGGGGTGAATAGCTGGTCCACGGATCCTTTCGTGAGGAGGACTGGCTCATCTTTTAGGAGATCGGCGAGCACGCGCGTGTAGTCTGGGACATTGGCGTACAAGCCGTGACCCGCGGCTTCGCCAACGTTGGTCGAAGGGAAGTATGGTGTCCGGCCGATGCCCAGCGTGCCGTCTTCATTGCGGTTCGACATCTTGACGAGCTTCTTCTCAACCTCGGGCTTGCTAGAGAGATGGAATGTGAAAGATGTGATGCCCAGCGGCTTTGCGATGCGCTCTTGAACGTAGGTCTCAAATTTCGTGCTGGTGAGGCGGCTAATGAGAAGGCCCGTCCAGTCGAGCCCTGTACCGTAACTCCAGCCCTCACCTGCTTCGAAAGAACGGGGCATGAGTGATTCTTCTTCGACGACTTGGTTTGGCGCTGGGAAGTTGGATGTCTCGCCGCGGGAAGCCCGCCAGCTCATAATGGCTGGGTCGAAGACGTCGTATACGGCACCGCTTGAGTGCGTGAGGAGGTGCCGTAATGTTATCGCTTTTGTCGCGGGCTTCAGTTCGAAAGAGTTGTTTTCTTTTGCTGTGATGATGGGTTGGCTGGCTAGTTCGGGGATGTGCTTGTCGAGTGGTTCATCGAGCGTGACCAACCCTTTTTCCACGACCTGTAGTGCTGCGATTGCGGTGATTAGCTTCGTACACGATGCGATGGCTAGAGTTTGGTCGAATTCCAAAGGGGCGGCATCTTCTTCGACGCCGTTGTATCCTGCGACGTTCTTGTAGACGATGTTATCTATATGTCTAGTCAATTGTGTGTCAAATACAAGACGGTGCTACATGGTGCCTACCTTTCTTATCCACCACCGCTACTATCGCTCCAGCAATGATGTTTTCGCCTTTTGCGGTAGACTTCCGCAGCACCTCTTCAAACGCCTCCATCCTGAATTGCCCAGATGTACAGATATTGGTCGCTCAAATGCTCGAGATCCTTGCGGTGCTTTACTTCGAAAACATCGACTCGGGCTTCATATACATATATACCTCTCAGCATGAACAAGGAGATTACTGTATACAGGCATGGCATTGATAGAATCCTCTTACAACTCAGATTAGTGAACGCTGCGGTGCGTCGCGCATCCTCAATTAGTCAGTGGGGGCGTAAAGGATGACCGAATTCGCCCGTGTTGCGAGTTACATACCGCCCCGGAACCACGTTGGACCGAAATCTCACATAGGAGTCATACTAAGGGCGCATTTCTAATATATTGAGTATTGCATTATTGAATTGTACTACTTGCCGAGAGAATGTGAAATGGTCGTTATCATTGCTGTCCGTTTTCCTTCATAACGTCATTGTCAGCGCCTAGGGGACAATCTGGGACCCTGCTCGGAGTTGTGTTCACTGCGCAGGTGTAAACATTCTAGGACGTTGAATACAGGATTCATTCCCATCCTAGACCTTCCCTAGGCCCCTTCAATGCCCAATGTGGTAGATTGTTCCCTTCAGCGTCGATATCGCAAATGTGCCGTTGGGCAAGCCGCGACGTGGAACGAAAGATAGGTGTTTAGGCATCCAGCGGATCACACAATCTTCTGAAATCATAGATCCCGGAAAGAATTATCAATCCAAAAGACTTTACCGCCAGTTTTAGCCACCAAGCATCGTCTCTCCAAGGATTTTGTTGATGTGGGCAAAGTCGTTGCTAACTTATTCTGCATACATAAGCCTTTTCGCGCATACATTGCCCTTACGCTGTCTCTGCGTCCTCTATCAAAAGCAGATCTTCCCATGTAGGTACTTCTGGCATATGGCCTTGACACATGAAGCCGGATTCACCTGGCAGATCGATCGAAATAACGGCGTGAATCCGAATGTTCAAAATAAAGCCAATTGCTTGAAGATACGGACGATTGATGGTAAGGGCCATGTTTTTCATTCTCAATCCCGCGCTGGCTGTCAGAGGTCTAAGTCGACAGACGGGAGTGTCGTTGACTGCTAACTCTATCTCATCCACGTACTGAGCAAAGACTTCTGTCAAAGCTATGTCCATGGAGGAGAAAAAGTTACAAAGACCGAATAGATCGTTCCAGAGTGGGTTAAGGTCGTCTACGTCTGTTTCAGTTATGCGCTCAGGTGGCGGGTAACTGACGCGGTGCGCATCGGAGGTAGCGATGAATGAGAATCGGAGACGATTGATACGGTTTCCTGGCGCGCAGAATCTCTGAACAAATTTATAGGGATCTTCAAATATACCGCGTTCGAACACGGGCAAGAGAGCAGCTCGTAGCCAGCGGTTGGCTAAGTCTAATCATGATGAGTAAGGAAATCTTGAGGTGAGAATGATAGATTAACAAATACCTCCAACGTCCTTCACCAACCCTTTTTTTCCCCTTACTCTTATGTCCAGTCTCGGTATAGTTTTTTGATGGCTTCGTGGCGGTTGAAGCCAGGTTGCCATCAGCACCCAGTACCCATATCTCTGGGTGATGTCTTCACGCATGAGCGAGTGCCAGTCATATTGTCTCCTTTTCCGTTTCAACGGAAAGCCAATAAGCAGATCGAGGACAGGGCTTGTTGGTTTGCTCAAAACACGACAGACATCCCTTTTGAAATCCTTGCTCACCAGCATCAAACTTGTAGTGGTTGGGGTCTTGTTGAAGAATATTTTTTGTATATCCTTCGAATCCTGGTTTAGCGAATACTCGGTTTTTATCGCGTTGGTAATCTGCTCAGTGAGCTGTTGCGGGGTGTCTAGGTGGGTGTCGAGAGCGAACTCGAGGATGAGGAGCCGCAGCTCGAGCGGAAGGCTGGAAAAGGAAGGCTTCGCCATTCTCCAATTTCTAGAGTACCAATAGGTGATGTGGTGTAGTAGCTCTTTGGATCTACAGTGTTCGGATAATCTGGAATATATCTCTCCCGTAGAAGACTTACAGCTATCCCCATGGAGATTGCCTTGCAGGATTGCGGTGAGCTGACGTGTCAGGCTGTACTACCCTACTTTCGGGATTTGACTTGGCAGTACAACGCCTCGGAAGGCTTGTACGACATCTTATCATGTACGGCCTCATGAATGGGATCTAGCCTCAGTTTGCCTGGAATTTTACGCCGTCCTTTTTTGTAGTATACATCACATCTTCAGCCAACCTGCTGCTTTTCCCACTCTGTGACCGCACTCTCACAGACACCGTGGGTGCATCCTTCTCTTTTATTCTCCCGTTTATTAGAAATCCCAGAAGTCCTTCAACCTCAGCTTGCAGGACCTACTTGCCCATTCAGAGCACAATTAAGCTATCCATAATACGACCGGATGGAATCCAAATTCACAACTCTGGGCCCTCCCTTACTCTTTAACAACTCCCTCCAATCAGGAAAGCTTTGTCCCCAGTGCGTTGAGATATTTGATGGCGGGTCGAATGAGGGTAACCATCACAGGCAGTTCGATCATATCAACAAATCAGCGAAATCAGGTGAAAGCTTTTGTTTGACGTCATACTATGATACTTCTGCGATAATTCGCAATATTCCTGACAGAGCATCGCCGACCAGAGTATTATGGAAGCAAGAACTGCCCCATAGTGCATCAATGCTTGATTCGATTTTTCTCAGGAAGTTGATGACAGAATATGAGCTTGCTGGAGACTCTCAAGATCGGGTAGATGTGATATATGAGCATATCGATCAACTGCCGGATGCGCCACTATGCAGTAAGGAGTGCAGTGCTACTAGTACAGGCCATTTGGGCCCATTGTTACAGGCACGTAAGTGGCTTGAGGATTGTACCAACGGCCACAAATGCGAATCAACACGAACATCCGTTCCAAGACGCCTTTTAGATCTCAGCGACAAGAAAAATATCAAAGTGGTTACGATGGAGGGGTATCCTCCTGGCGCACCCTACGCTACGTTGAGTTATTGCTGGGGACCAAACCCTCAGTTCTTAAGACTTACAGCCGAAAATTACAATCAGCTGAGGGGAGACATTGCTATTTCGACTCTACCGCAAACCTCTAGAGATGCAATCCTAGTAACCCAAACACTGGGTTTGTCATATTTATGGATTGATAGCCTATGCATTCTCCAGGAGGGTCCAGGCTCCGAGGAAGATTGGCTTTTCCATCTCCACGACATGGCTGATGTTTTCTCGAACTGCCATGTCTGCATTTCTGCCGACAATGGTACCAACCCACACAAGGGTTTGTTCTCGAAGAGAGATCACACCCTGATCCAGCCATTATTCTTCAAAGCGACAGTAGTAAAAGTTCCCGATATCGAAATCTACTTGACCTTGAATCCTAAAACCCAATGCTCTTACGCCTTTGCGGATGCGCCACTCTGGGATAGGGCATGGGTCGCCCAAGAGCGCATTCTTGCCCCAAGAGTCCTACATTTTGGAAGGGACCAGTTGTACTGGGAATGCGGGAGTATTACACTGGCATCTGAAGCGTTTCCTAGCGGTATGTCTACTTCAGAAGATTTTGTCCGCCTTCCAGCCTTCAATATCCCGGACGCAACAATCCATATGGCGCGTTTCTGGTACGCTCTCACGGAGCACTATGCGAAATTGAAGCTGTCGCATCCAGAAAAGGATAGACTCAATGGTCTGGCTGGTATTGCTAAGCAGGTATGCCGGGTATTGGACGACGAGTACCACGCTGGCACCTTCACGAAGCACCTACCAGAGCAGCTGATGTGGAGCGTCATCACTGGGAGCATGCCTGGCAGGAACAACTCTCGGGCACCTTCTTGGTCATGGATAAGCATCAATGGCGGAATAACCTGGAACATGGGGGTCTCGACCTTGGGATCGAAGAAGAATACGCTTGCTAGGCTCGTTCACGTGCAAACCTGGCCTCGTCAGGAGAATGGAAATCAATGGGGTGGCGACCAGAGAGGTGTGATATCGCTAGTTGGACCGCTATTGGACATTTCTGAGATTCCTTTTCCCCACAATAGTGCTAAACCCTTGGGAACAGTAGCCTGGGATGAAGATCCCATGAATGATGAGGTCCAAAATGCAACTCTCCATGGCGAACCCAAAGCTTTGTTCGTGCTCGGGTATCCATGTCCTGGAAATATCATCTTTTTTGGGCTGATAATAGGTCGAAAGGTTGCTGATGAGGACTATTGCCGCCTGGGCTTATTTGACCTCCCACTCGATGTCAAAAGTGCGTTAGCAACAAAGATCAATAATGAAAACTGTAGGAAAATGGTGCGCATCATCTGATTTGGATGTTCAAGAATACTAGATAGAATACATAGCTCTAGTTGGCGATGAAATGCCGGCTTTTTAACGTTCTTTAACTCTACCAAACGATGCTTGGTTAGTTTCGAATCTAATCTAAGAGCCGCATCTACGTTCACAAACATGATATTCTTCAATCCTTTATTCATGTATTCGTTTCAACGGGGATCGGTGTGGTTAAAATAATTTTTCATTCAATGGAGACTCCTGTTACTCAATAAATGATGTTCTATGTATAATAACTAAACAAGCAACCCATGCATATACGTCCGAGAAACCAGTACTTGAATTCTTAACCCTGGTATTTCTATATTGTAAGTCCATGTGCATTCGGAGTGCCTTTCGTCTCCAGGGAATCATCCCCTTCTCCCTCTCATGCCCCCTCCTCTCCTCCCTTCTAAAAACACGAGCAGATGCACCTCCCTTCACCAGACAACTCATGCTATCGCGCAACCATCAACCCCCCCGCCAGCCCACCAAGCCCCAACGTCTCAGCAAGCACGACGAACACCACGAGGCCCGCGAGCGTCATCCATCCCGCCAGTGCGTACGCGTCTGTTATGCTCGCGGCGGGCAGCGTTGGTGGTTGCAGTTCCATTGCCCTCTACTCCGTACTGTGTTCGATTTCGTTGGCAATATTGGACTTCTCTTTCTCTTGAGGGCGTAGAGAATGAATTGTTTTCCGCCTTGTTTGCGTTGTTTCGTTTTGTTGACGTTGGATTGAAGTTTTCAATAGGACATTCGTGGATATGGAAGCGCGGACGTGTGTGTGTGTATGTGTCTTTGCAACCTCCGTCCTCTGGCTTCGTTGAGAGATGGGAGGTTTAGTGGCGTGTCTTGTGTGTAGTCTCGTATCACGTAGTACTACTGTCCAAGTACGTAGTGTAACTCGGTGGTTTCATGTAAGAATCCTCGTAATCTAGGAGCCTTCACCCGACCGACAATTGTCGAAGATGCAAAACTTCTCGATGAAGCAAGATCAGATCTCAGCGTCCTCAGCATACATATAGCATACAAGAGCCGCAAAGCGCACACCAGCATTTACTTAGGTAGAGGTCCAGAATTACGCCACAATCGGAGGTAGGTAAGCCCTTGGTCGCATTTGAAGTGATGTGCCAAGGAAGGATGATGGTGGTTGGTTCAGCTGAGGGTGTTTAGGGTAGGGCGTGGGCGTAGTTAGTTCGTTAGTGGCTTGTGGAATGATAATGTACTCAGCTGGGTGGGATTGATGATGGTTCAGTGGGAATGGTTTGGAATAGTTTTGGAATCATTGTTGTGTTTTAGCGAGTATAACTAGAGATTGAGGTTTACATAGGGAGCAACGTATGGGAGGTGAATTGTTGACATTGAATGTCCGTGTACTCCGTATAAGCTTTTCATGAACTGCAACCTTGAATTTCACTATCCTGTCAAAAGGAGATATATATACATGATCTACTTTCGATAGACACATAGGATTCCCAACAATAGATAGTGAGTATAGGCGGGGGTAATGTTGACATCACGTGACCTTGCTGATTTGGCCGACAAGAGCAGCCCCTCTCCATGTACAGAACTAACATGCATACTCAAGATGTTCCGATAAAATGTTCCTACGGAAGCCTTGACCCGAAGACCCTTAGAAAAGGTCCATACGAATCGGTTCTCGAGTGCATTGTACTCCATGCTTTGTACTCTGTACGGTGCACCTGCGGCGGCACTGTAGCGTAATGCAGAGAACAGGGGGTGAGGGGATCTCCAATGAGGGATGGGTGAACATCAGTAACACAAGGTATGACGGCATGATTTCTTCTGCTCGGCGGCAACAGATGGAATCAACAGATAGAACAAGGAATAATTCGTCAGAGATGGAGATGAGGGGTTGTTGAAGTCGTCCATGTTTTTGTTTCCGTGGCGACGAGGAAGCGTAACAACAGAACAGGGGCCACGAGAGTGCACGGACCCAAGGGGTGTCAGTGCTCACCGCTTCTCTGTGTATGCGGATTCTCTTCCTCCCACTTCAACTTCAAAACATCGACTCTCTTCTCTCAGTAAACACACTCTCTGTCTGTTTGCCTGTGCTTCTCTCGCTCGAATATCCATTCAACTCTTCACGAAGTCTCTGACGTTTACGACTTGAACTGCACCGTCTTTACGACTTGTCAAACGCACAACACAAACACACACACCCACACATCACAATGGTGAGTAACGACTACATTTCTTTGGTCATGACAAACAGCCACAATCACATGGGGACGTGGGGAGACCCAGAGATGTGGTTGTTGGTTGCGGGCAGGAACGAGAATGAGAATGAGGACGACGCTCGGGAGACGAGATAGGAACGACAGGAATCGGAATGAAGATGCGAGTGGGAAGGGACGCAGGAGACGAGAAACATGACCACCACCGACTTCTCCATCATGTCTCTCTCTGCCTCTGTTTCTGTGCAACGATTACCCACTCTATCCTCCTCCGCCGACATCTCGCAACGAAAACGATATCGAGGTCGAGGTTGTGGTTGCACACAAACAACAACAAGTCCCTTACGTTTCCATCTCCCGCCGTCTCCTGTCTCCGTCTCCGACTCCCGCAGCTACTTCACCCTCTCTTTGTTTCTCGAGCGTTAGCCCCGCGCCAAAGACCTCCACTCCCGCAACGACCACAATTACACCTCACAATCGAACATGATGGATAACACAAACTCCCAGGCCTCCACAAACTACCGCGAAGCATTCCAGCTCTTCGACAAGCGCGGCAACGGCCGTGTCGACCGCTCTGCCCTAGGTGATCTCCTCCGCGCCTGCGGCCAGAACCCTACCCTCGCCGAGATCACCGACCTCGAGCGCGGCGTCGGCGCAGACTGTATGTCCCCATACTGACCCTCGAAAATGTCCTTACTAACCCCCCCAGTCGACTTCGACACCTTCAGCAAGATCCTTAACCGCCCCGGCGGATTCCGCGAGCCGTTCGACATCGAAGAGTACATCCGCGGGTTCCAGGTGTTCGACAAGGACCGGAGCGGTTTCGTCGGCAAGGGCCAGATCAAGTACATCCTGACCAACCTGGGCGAGAAGATGAGCGAGGAGGAGGTCGAGGAGCTGTTCAAGAGCACGATTGACGCCGGTAACGGCGAGGTCGACTACAGGGGTGAGTAGACACATACATGCGATGTAAGATGACATACTAACTTTCGCCAGAATTCGTCAAGACCATTGCCGAGAACTAGATCGTTCCCGTTCCTTCTTCCCGTGTAGTTATCCCGAGACGACCACCTGAATATCCCGGGCCGTCTCTGTTCTTTCCTCTCTGATTAGCATGTTACCTACGGCGTTCTCCTTGTTTTTTCCAACCTGTTCGATGCGATACTATGACGACAATGGTCATCATCTTCTTTTTGCTTCTCCCCTCGGTGTCATCTGGCAGGGAAACTAGGGTGGGGGGGAATTGGGAAAAAGGAGGGAAGGGGACCGGCGAGGATCATGGGGATATCTTGCATCTGGGGTTTCCTGTCACGCCGCTCATCCGGCATCTGTAGAAATGCAATCCTGAATCTTCGACCGTCTATGGTGTTGTGCTTTTTTGTGGTGATGGATGTGATGTCTGTGAAGATTCGTCGGTCTTCTAAATATTTTTATTAACCAGAAATGTCCGCCCATCGATCATAAACTTCCAACACATCATACAACCGTCCAACCAAAACACACACATCTACCTAAACTTCACGTCCAACCTCTTCAACCACCGCCTGTCAAAAAATATAATGAACCTTCCGAACCTTCCAACCCTTCCAAGCATAACAAGACCCAATACCTCATCCTATTATCTACCATCCCACCCCCCCCCCAAAAAAAAACCCAAAAAGCGAACCTCGACCTCCTAAGGATGGATCAGAGTGCCGCGAGTGAGATGATAGTATGCGTACGTGCGCGTGTACTCTGTACGTACACACTGCACAGTACGAGCCAGGCCGACCTGAAAAAAAAAACCCAGCACAAGTTGCACGTACATACGTTCGCGACTCGAGAACCAGTGAGTGAGCGAAAAACCACGCGAGAAAAAAAAAGAAAATGAGTGGTACGCAGTATGGGCGGGCAGTCAGTCAGTCCTCGATACTACATGTGAAGTTTCATGGTTAAATCACTGGGAGGGGATGTTGAAGCTGTTAGATAAGCACAGATGCGGCAGTGTGGGAAAATGGTGTGAGGTTATAAGAAACATCGATTGGTCTAATTTCTACCCATGAACTGAAATGTGTGAAGTAGTATAGTGTAGTTGTAGTTGTAGCGGGTATCGTAAACATCGTAATCATCCATCCATCTTGTATCTTTGCTCTTGTTGTCTTTGCAGTGTATAACCCCCCGAAGGGAAAAACTCCTAACGCTCATCCTGTCCTGCACGCATGCATGCTGTAAGAAAACTCCATAACCCGATTCAGTGCCCACTCATAGAACTCCATCCAGGCGAAAAAAGAAAAAACCCATCATAAAAGCGAGTAGAGTAGACTAGAGTAGAGGGGGGAAACAGGGCAAGAAGAGGGTGCAGCACAATCACGCACCCACCCCCGCCGCCGTCCTCCCCCCTCCCTCAATCCTCACGCCCTTGCCCACCGGCACCCCGGTCGTCGTCGAACTCGAATTTGCGCTCGACTTCCCCATGACCATCTCCCTCGTCGTCACCATCGACCCAGGGATGATGTAAATCGTATCCTCGCGCCTGCCCTCGGCGGGCGCGCCCTCGGTGTCGGGGAACTGCGCGTAGTCGAGCTGGTACCCGACCGTGAGATGGCAGCGCGCGCAGCGGGCGAGGTACCGTTTCTCGAAGCCGGATTCTGAGCGGATGATTACGGGGGCGTCCGCGGCGGTGGAGGTGGTGCCGATGAGGGAGCCGAGTTTGAGGGGCGCGGCGAGGGAGAGGATCATGTCGTGCTGGGACGATGGGGGCGAGGAGCGCCGGGTCGGGAGCGACTCGAGGGGCGTGGAGGTCGCGAGGAGGAGGTGCGTGCAGAGGCAGTGGTAGGTGTAGACTGTGTTGGAGGCTGCGAGGGAGATCTTGCGGGTGGGCAAGGAGGGCCGCGAGGGGGAGGGCCGGGTGTCGGGCGGGGAGGTCGACATGATGTCCATTTTTGAGGGGGTTTTTCCTTTGGAGGAGAGAGGGTTGTGGTGGTGGTGGGAGGGTTGATATGGAGGTGGGTTGGTGGTTGTTGAGTGTTGAGAGTTGAGGGCGAGGTTGGAATGTCCTTGTCCCTTTCTTCGCTATTCACTCTCTTTTCGTATTGTTGTTGTCCCTCTTTTTCTTCTTTGACGGTCAGGTCACAGTCCAATTGGGTCGTGTCTAGTCCGGTGGGGTGTAGTATAGTCCGGTCTGATACGGTGCCGTACGGTGCGGTATGTGATGCTATGCTCTGGTATGGGAGTTCAAGTCGCGTCGCGTCGTATCTATCGTGTCTTGCGAGTGTGCACAAACAACAGGACAGGTAGTCGTTATAAGTAGAACTTGTGAGTCGAGGAGAAAAAGGAGTTTACGGCAGGTGGAGGGCCGACCGTTGGAAGTAGTTAAACAGTGGTGCAGAGTAGTGGTGGCGGCTAATGTATCTAGCTTCGGCAAGATTTCTGGAAATTCCTTCTGACCTTCGTTCCTGGGTACAGAGCAGACTCGTGCGGACTAGTCGGTTCGCCTCTTTTTAAATTGTATGCTCGTAAGACGGTTGGTTGAATGACGATTTCCAATTGCGGGTTGGACTGGTTGTAGACGGGGGCGACGGGCGACGGCGGACCGGCGGTGGAATGTCGAATGTCGAATGTGTAATGGAAACGTGCGTAGGAGTGAATGTGTCAGAGGGTAAACGTCGGAACCAGCCAATCAGGCGTTGGCGTCAGACGGATCGAGACGGATTCGGCGGTCGGAGGAAACTCGTCGAACGGCGAATAAACCAACAGCACCAAGGAATTATGTACTCGTATTTATCTCGAGTAGCACAACGTGTTTACTGCGTACGTCGTCTGCTGCGTAGGTAGATGATGGATGTGCGATGATGTAGATGGCGGGAGGCACTTCCGGTCGGATATGGATCTTTGCTAAGATCTCGTTCTCTTTGGTTCTCTGCTTGATTCTGGTGGACAAATCCCTCGACCTTTATGCTTCAAAGACAAAGGCAGACAGCGGAGAATAAAACAACGGAGTTGCTCGCGGAGAGAGATCGATCAGATGGAGATGCGGAGTCTTGTGGATTGCGGAGGATGGAGATGGGGATCGCTGGTTTTATACTGAATCCCGCAACTCTTCTTTCTGTTATGCAGGGCAGGGCAGAAACCTAAAAAAGGAATTTGTTGGATCTTGCGCTGCGACGGATCTATCCCGCTATCTCGCAGGGGGACAAATGACTTCGGACAAGATCGACCGCGTGTGCTTTTCTTGGTGGGAGGTTTTCGTTTTGGGTTTCGCGTTTCGCCTCACTACGACTTCTATCTATCAACCCTCTGAGGGTATGCAGATAGTGTTTGGTGGTAAGGGTAGGGGGCGGAAGACAGGCAAGTTGAGCCGCGTTTGAGCTGTGCGCACTGATAGGACGGGACTGCCAAGCGTAGCGGAATGTAGCGTGGGTGAGATGGAGAAACAAGTGGGAAACACGAGACGGATGAAGTGCAAGATGTGCGTGCGACTTGTCTGGGGGGATATATGCTAATCAGTTATGCGGTGACTGTTCGAGACGTGTGGGGATTCGGAGATGTAGAATGTAGATTTGGTTCGTCCAAGGTGTTTTGGTGGGTGTTGGAAGATGGACGGCGAGGAGATGGGGGAGAGAGGCAAAGGGTCCAAGTGGATACGAGGCTGGTAGGCAGCGAGAGGAGAGAGCGAGGATGATCGGGGGTTACTTGTAATGGATCCGGTGCGAACGGTGATGCGGATAGTGGATGAAGGCTCCACTGTTCGACCTCGAGACAAGGGCTGGCGTTGGCTGCTGATTGATGGACAGACAGACAGACAGACAGGACAGGACAAGTCAACAATACGAGACGAGTAATGATGTAAAGCCGACCCCACTGCTGCTCTTGTCGATCGATAAGGGTCTCGTGGAGGGAGTTGAAGTCCAGAAGGGTTATAGTCGTGGTAGGGAGTTGAGTATGGATCTCCGGGTGCGCTGGAGTTACTTGTACGAGAAGTGGAAGTGATATGCGATGGATATGGGGTAGGTAATTAACAAAGTAGGTTCAAAGTAGAGCGAGGCGAAAAGGGCGGTGGGATAATTATGTACGGAATTGGGATATGGATATGAAGGATGAAGGATGTGGATGTGTAGGTACTAAGTAGATTGTAGTATATACGGCGTGGAGTGTATGTATAATAGTAATGTGTAGTTGTAGTGGGTGGGTAATGAGTTTACTCGGAATTCAGTCCCGAAAGACGCTGATGGGTTTTATATATACGAAAGGCACACACAGGCAGGCTCTGTTACTAGTGATGCTACGTAGAAAGGGTATAGCAGAGTGAGGTATGGATGGTTTACTGTTGTTGATAGGATAGTTTAAGGGGATGTGGTGTGGTGTGGTGTGCACTCGTAGGGAGAGTGTGGTGATGCGGTGGTGTGTTGTGGTGTGCATTGGGCGTTGCGTTGCGCTCGCTGTGTACGGGCAAATCTCTACGAGTCAAGTTTTCATTCGAATTCAACTGGATTGGGCTGAACAGGTATGGCATAGTATGATGATGGCATCGATGATAGATGATAATGGCATGTGGTTATGTTTATTGTATAGAGTACCCCCCTCTCTCTGTGTTTACTGGAGGGAGTGGGAGTTTGAGTAGGACAAAGGCGTATATCCCATGCGCATACTGGCCCGGAGTTAAGGGACGGTAGGGTAGGGGAGAATTTTGTTGCTTCAGCTATCAGATGTCTGCGTTGCATCTACAGTCCAGGTTGTGTTGGATTCGTGTCGTCTTCCGCAGTGGCCGGCGGCGGCGAAAGACAGCGAAGCGAAGAGACTGGGAGTAGCCTGGTCTGGAAGAAGCCTGGAAGAAGAATAGGTCGCTGATCAACTACACAATTACGGGTATGGTTTGCATATGGTATGGGGATAGTGCTGACAATCTCGAGACTTGCGTGCTCGTAGAATGGTCATACGGGCAATCCATAATGGAATCGGATTGGGGGGATGCCAATGATTAAATTCCTACTGGACTGTTGTCGGTCTCTACTCCATATTTGTGACAATTCTGCGTAGACACTGGATAGTAGATGTCTACAAGGGCAGAGAGTGGGAGTGCAGTGCATACTGTGTAGGATGTGGGAGCGGGAGTGGGCGAGAGTTGGGCGGCGCCGGCGGCTGAAGACAGTGGGGGTTGCACTCCTACACTCCTACATTCACTCCTACGCTTTGCCCTATACACCTACACTATACCAGACTCTACGCTCTACATAGCATGTGGTTAGTTGGATATCTTCTATCCAGATAAACAAACACTCCGACAAGAAGGTATTGGTCGAAACCAAAGACAGACACTCAAGACCTGGGCAAAACAATGACAAGCCCACCACCGGCCCTGCCATGGCTCTGGTATGGTAGTCCAGCATCAAACAATTAACAATCAGACTCGACTCCTTAGCTACACCAATTCGAGTCCCGCCGTCTCGTACTCACCAGCCGCACTGCAAATGGCATGCGAGGATGCAGCACCGTGGGGTTGCGCTGCGTTTCGCTTCTCCTCGCTTCGACAGACGTTTCCTCATCTCATCTCACGCTCCTTGTCGTTTCTCCTCTTCGTCCTCCATGAAGGTAACACAGGAAAACACGCGAATAGATTTGCTCAGGTCGCCCACGCCTACCACACTCCATCTTTCAACCATACACAGATAGACACAGAGAGTAGGTCTGAACGGTCACCGAAGACGTACCAACAACCCCTCGACCTTGTTCATGTGATCCTCTCTCCCCTCTCTCTCCTGCCCTGCCCTGCCTCCTCTCTAGTTATCTCCCAATCACCCACCATGATGCACCCACCTAGGGATCAATGATAGAATGGAGATAATGGGCGAATCTCACCGAGCATCCATCCGACATATCCATCCATACCCTACTCCACCACGCCCCCGTCAAGAAAAATAAACATAAAAACAAGCAATTAACTACGTCACATCTCATGTTCGTCATGCCAGCCCCTGGGTCGCTGGTCGCGTTTCGCCGGCCCAACAGAAATCGGAGCCCCCCTATCCTCTGAGAGGTGTACACATAATCGGCCAACCACGTCTTGTTGGAGAGGGAGGGGAAGGTGATTGTGTACTTGTTGGTTTAGTTGACTATTACTACTCCGTACATAGTAGTGAATGGTTATTTGTGTTGGTGTCTTATGTCTGCAAAATGCTAGCAGCCTAGGCACTGTACTGTAACGTGTTTGATCAGTAACCTGGCCAAATTAGTGAGCTGGCCGGCTAAAAATAGGCTAAAAATATAGAAATCTATACTCCTACTATCTTTAGATATATAAATATTTTTTATTATATTTTTTATAATATATATTTTAAAAAATTAAATAACTAATAAAAAAATAACTATTTTTAGTAAAAATCTAAAATTAATTAAAAAAAACTTTATTTATAATTAAGTTATAAAGTAATTAAATTATATAATAAAAAAAAACTTAAATACTAAATATATAATTCTTAGTAAGGCTAAGGGTAAGGAGAAGAAGAGTCTTATTAATATTAGATAGATACTATAGGGCTATTTAGATAGGTAAAAGAGAGGTAGCAGGTGTAGAAATAAGTAATTATCTTACATATTGTGTTTATAGATTTCTGGACAAAAAAGGATACCCTAAATTTACATCTATCCCTACATATACACTTGTAGAAGTGCTAGAAAGCCGTGTCAAATAGAAAGAAATGACTTCAAACACTCTAGCACCTCTACATCATCTCTCTCATTGACGACCCTGTCTATCTTTCCTTCGTCCCAGGCGTAACCACACCAAAGGAAGACGCCTACGTCTCTCATGATTCCTACCTCCCACAGTCTTCCTTTAAGCGCTGGTACCTCTCCGCATAGTGACGCGCAAAATGTTCTCCGCAACTCGGCAGCCTGAGCGTGATACTTCCACTCCGATATTCCAGAAGGCGAAGTGGAGAGGTAACCAAGAAAATGCTCTACAGCATATAGGCAGGTGCCGAAAGGTAAGTCCTCCGCCTCAGCCCAGTCGACAATTCCACTAATCCTCACAGTTGGCGCCATCTCATCGTCACCGTCGTCTGGTTCGGCATGTGTAATAGAAACAAGGATGTTACTTGGTATTAAGTCTCCATGATTCAGGACGACCGGCCAGCTCTCTGTGGCCGTATCTTTACTCTTTGTACTGGCATTCATTATGTGCTGGTAGCTCTTAAGCGTCTCTCTTGCTCGGTTGCATAAAGCTGGATCTTCGAGTTCCCGGCTCAGACGTTCGAGCTTGGAAGACAGAACAGCGCCGACTTTACCATTCAGTTTCCCCCTCCCGGGCCTGGCATGGCAGTCCTCAGCGAATGACGCAAAGAGATCTTCGATGGGTGAGTCTGCTCGCCTGCCTCTTTGGGTCGATGTAGATTGTGCACTTGGGGATGGCCATGCTTTCGCGATGAACCTCGCTAGTTGACAAAGTAGTGAGACTTGCCGTACATGTTCAGAAGAAGTCAGGATGTTGGTTTGAGGCTTCGGTTGGAGTATGCTATATGGTGTGCCTAATAGACGAGGCATGGCATATATCATCATATCATCTACACGATCTGTTTCAATAGAGGACTTGTCATCAATACCTTCACGGATACGACGATCGACGAGGAAGCGTAAGTCTAGGGTCTGTGTTGGTGGTACTAGATCTCCATATACTTCTGTCGCTTCTTTGATCAGTTGAAGAGGTAAAGTAAAGTTGCGGGGCCGGACTTGTAGAATAATTTCCTGTTGTATATAATCGCCTATCGGAAGTCTATTCGAGGGCTTTGGCGTGAGAAGAAATGTGTGACTACATCCTCCTTGCTGCGTTGGCCACCGCCGAACGGTATGGAATGGATAGAGCGCCTAAACGACCAGTCTGATATCTTCTGCTATGTTGATTTCGAGGTCCAGATATTGCCCTGAATATAGCTCTGGAGGGGTTAAAGAGTAAATTAGCTATTGTAGTAAAGAGAGAAAGTAACCTAGATATAATAGCTACATAGAGTTAGAGCATAGTAAGAATAATGTTTAGAATAAAGCTACTAATAACAGCAATACAGTATTTCAGCTAATTTGCGCCCTCCTCCTCCTTTGCGTCTTATTAGTAGTCGTTAACAGGCTTAAGAAGGCGCTTAATATTCTTATTCTACGTCTTGTAGAATTACTCTAACTTATAGGCCTTCTGCATCTTCTTATTTAAAGTAATTAGTCTAAAACTGTTGCGTTCCCTTGACGTGTTTGCACGTATCTGCGTAAGCTTGTCTTAGGGCTTTAGTTGCATAGCGAGCTAGTCTAGGTCGTTGTCTAAGTTGTATTGGGGCAGCGTTTGCCTCTCGACGTCGTCACCCCCGCGGGAGGTTGTGACATGGCGGGCAACAGGATCGTGATCGTCGACCGTGGAGGCAGTATTGATGGCGGTGCTGGTGCCGTGTTTTCGATGGTGTGAATGGGGGTGCGAATGAGGTTGGGGAGTTCCGGGGAGAGCTATATCGGATGCGGAGGCTGCGGGTGAGGTCGTCTTGTAAAAGAATGATTTAATGTCGCAAGACGCAGATCCCTTTGAGAGCCCAAGAAGTCAAGAGGCCAAGGTTGTACTAAGAAGCTGAGCGCCTCCGCATGTTCGAGTTCCAAGGCCACGTGGGGTCATTTTTTCGACTTCCTCGACCGGAAGTATTCTACCTCTACCACTGTTCATTCGCAAATGTTTCATGCTCGACGTTGGAGTCGTGGGGAGCAGAATACTATCAAGAAGCTTCTCATCGCTTTCTGCAACTATAGTGGGGGAGCTAGTAATATAGGAGAGTATATAGCAGACGTTTATTTAGTGTAAAGGAAAAGTCTAGCAGTTTAATAGATACTAACGCTACATAGACTGAGTTACTCTATCAGTAATGACTGTTTACACTTAACTATCATACACTACTCAGTATGAGCGTGTCCTGATAGGAGACGATGTTGTTCGCACCTACTTATCAAGGCTCCAGCTCGTTCAGGGCCATGAATATGCCTTCGCCCAGTATTCTGAATTAAGCCAAACTCCCGCATATTGAGAGGACAACGAATAGAGCAGAGCCAATTGAAGCCAGCAGGTAGTTAGGTGACTGAATTGACCCTGTAGATTTCGAGTTCACTTTGGCGTCAAGACGTTCGAGACAGTACTTGACAGTATAATTCGAATCAGTGATGCCACAACCAAACTTCCATTCATAAATATACTCCTTTGTATCGCATATCTTTCCACCTTGATCCAGTTCATTGATCGCATTCGGAAGATACGTAGCGTTTCCAACAACGACTGGGCCGTCGCAGTTCAAGAAGTCTGTAATGAAACTAAACACCATTTGTAATAGGTTCGTAATGGGATGGACCGATGTTGCGATTTCCACTATACTTTTGGTAATTTCTAGAATAATTTTAGCTGATGTAAACTCTCGTTAGAAAGATATGTAGTACCCATGATCTTCTCTTCATCCGGATCCGGAGAGTTGAAAACACCCAGTGCAGCAGTCAGGTTGACCGCGCCTTCTGGAACATCGATATCGTAGCTAAGATCATTGGACTCATTGCGCTTGATTACCGAACCCTTTTCAACTGGTCCCAGCGACCAGGTCTTGCTACTGTTCCCAGAGCCGGTAGTCAATGCTACAGCAAGGAGAAGATCGTCTTCAGCCAAGTCTCGAGTCACGCCCACATGGATCTCTTCGACACTGAAGCGAACCCGACTTGCATTTATCAAGCCAATGAGCAGCATAATTGTAAACAAACGCTTTGCGAAATGAAAGGTAGTCATAATGAGAAAAAGGGGAGAAGATGGTATCAGAGATGATTTGGAGATGTGGAGTCAGTCTACAATATCCAAAACGCGGAATCAGTCTTATTCTTAAAGTTCGTTGGGAGGCTCGTACGACTCACTTCGTTATGTTCAACGAGCATCAGTGGCAATTGGCACGACAGGCCATTGCACGTGTGCTATGTTATCTTGACAGCGAAGCAGCTTCCATATCCGTCGCCGGATGAGACACCTAGATGCAGGTCGATTCGGGTCCATGTTTATGACGACCAATAAAAGTTTCAGGCTGAAGTTCAGCCTGAAACTTTGTGATCGCGGTGAGATGCTTAATCCAAGGACAATATACCTTCATGTTGTCGATGAGGCCTCAGAGCAGATACAATCTTCCACCATCTAAGTTTTAGTTACGAGCGTCCCATCTTCCAATACATGAAGCAGATTGAATGTATTGTGATATTTTTCAGTGTATATACCATAGATTCTTCTTTCTTAAAAAACCATCAATGACAGTACAGTAGTGCTTAGACCAGAGTGCTTGTGAAAAGTTTTGCGCTCGACAGCAGAACAATGAGTGCCTTACAGCTACACATCACGGAGCTGAATGTAGGACGCCTATCGTCCTGGTCTATGAAACACTACGGCAGGCCTTACTCTCATGTTCTGGACCGCGCATCTTGACTGAATCCGTGGCCAAATGGATGATCAGCCTTCCTGCCAGAAGCCCAACTCCGCATCTTCATAGCAGATCTTTCCAAATGGATACTCCTTGGGGTGCCGATTTCCATTTCCGGTGATTCTGAACAATTAGCCAAGCAAAATCGCAGCATTGAGGCTTGAGCCCCTGTCCACAATTGCATACTCATTGCATTGTGTGCCCGATGGACCTCACATTCAGCCTTGTCAATGTCACCACGGCAATTCTGGCCGCACAACATTATGTATCACGTTCCATTGAAGCCAATGGTATCAGAGAAGAATCCGGAGGCTGCTTACATGCCTCCATAAGGCCACCAACAGTCCCGAAGCTGGTAGAGTTGTCTGAAACATAGTAGCCTTATTGCCTCGCCACCGCCATGCCAAGTCAAAGAACGCGAATATCCGGACTGACAAACTAGCGAGGACATAATGTGCTGATTGGGTGAGGGCTTATCATTTCTAGTAGATCCAGCTCTAACTTGGTGGAAAGCTTCTCGGGCAGTAGAGTCTCGCTTGACTGCCGAGTGAATTTGCGAATGGCGTAACGTTCTATTGAACAATTGGCCTCCGTGTTCCACGAACCAGATATCCAATTCGTAGATTGTGAGCATCGTAAGACATGAGCTCGTCAAGGCTTGCGAATTGTGGTGCATAAAAGGCGCAGTGCATGCCTGAGTAGTGTTAGAGGAAGTACAACCTCAGAGGTTCAATGATGATATAACCTTCGACCTGGGGCATCTCAATCCATCTATTCGATACCCCCGTAAGATACTCCACTCATCTGCTCAGTCTTTCATAGTGAGGCTTTCGGGCTCATCCTTTGGTTTCCACCCTACGAGCGTTGTTGCTGATTGGTGACCATGATTGGACTCTTTCACAGCCTTGTTGCCATATCATGTTTAACAAGTACAGTAGTCGCAGATTATGTACGATTTAGTGTCAAAGAGATTATATCTATCGAGCCTCGCGAATGGGATACCGACCATCTGGAGGCAATCCTCAATCTACTCACCCAAAATCAGAACGTCACCCATGGTTACAAATTCGACGACTGGCCGCGCGGGAGACATACAACGCCAGATGATGTCTTCAAAGACATCACATTAAAGGGGAATGGAGCCCGATCTTACCTTGTCATTCGCCATCTACAATGTTGGCGACGCCGACCCACAGAAGGTAGGATTAAGTATGTACAAGATCACCGACCTATAGTCTATCCCAGTGTGCCCGCTGATGTATCACCAGTGATCACGCAATTAATCCTTAAAATACCCTTAAGAATACCTGTCGTGGGTAGCATAGCGCGCGCAGTCAGCGCAGTCCTTGACCTTTTCGAGGGCTCCTACAAATGCGAAGGTCCAGTA
Organism: Aaosphaeria pasadenensis; assembly: GCA_022813625.1. Lineage (NCBI taxonomy): Eukaryota > Fungi > Ascomycota > Dothideomycetes > Pleosporales > Aaosphaeria > Aaosphaeria pasadenensis. The sequence continues at coordinate 211,891 of JAKLMB010000034.1, forward strand.
GCGGTAACGGTTGCACAGCTTTCGCAACAGGACCTCCAGGACATGGCGTATGACAAGCAGACATGCAAGACAGAAGAGTTCAAATACGAGACACAGAAAGGCTGCGTTAATGTCAATCCGCTCAGCACCAAAAGAACTGAGTACAAAGTCAAACACTGCATTGAGAAACGTAGCGGGCAGAGTACGGCCTTTGGTGGAAGACTGGTGAAGAACGAAAGCAAGAGTTTGTATCAGACGATTCTCGTCAACGGAAACGTTCTTTATTTCAGCTTCATCGCAGTGCTAATGGCGCTGTATCTGTAAATATCCAAGCACTTGAATCGTAGACGTTATGTACTACCGGCATGTGCGTTATCAATCATATACGGGTTTTGACACAAACATTGTGATCCAGCTGTTTTTGGTAGCGGGTGAATAATCATGTTGTGCTCCTCTTTCCTTCCTTCCGTTGTCCAAACTCGTTCTCGAATTAAAGCATTTTATCCAGACATTTACTTGATAACTTTGCTTAACGGATAAATAATTTTATTTTGTTTCCTTTGACGCTCGTTAATTTCGGTCGATCATCAGTCACAATTCTATTGCCCACTCCGCATCCCCCTCCCGCCGCCGAAGTCTCACTCTAGGATCAAAAGCCGGCTTCATAACGCTCAACGGGATTCGATCGTCCACTCTTGCCGGCAATCGCATCTCGCCCCTTTCTCCGCCCTCAGAACTCTCCTGCTTGTCGTCTACCTCCTCAACGTTAAACATCGCTACAAATAACGCAACGGACCCCAGAATCTCCGTAAGTGCGAAATGTCTCCCAGGACATATTACCGCACCGCCTCCAAACGCCCGGTACGCCGAAGAGGGAACTCCACGGGGCAATTTGCCCACGCCGACTCCTGTACTTCTAACTTTTTCGGTGTCCCTTTCAGCCTTATCATCTTCGTTGAACCGCGTATGATTGAAAACATCAGCATCGGCTCCCCAAACAGCGACATGGCTGTGTATGACTCCGCTAGCGATCTGGATAAGACTTCCCCTTTCGAGAATATATTCAGTGATTCCTGCATTATGGTTGTCGTCATCACTCGTGATGGAGACGGAGTGTGTTTCCTTGACGAGGTGTACGGACGCCAGGTTTCCAATCGTGCGGAGGCTCTCTTCGAATACCGCTAATAACACTGGGCATCTCGATTTCAAGTTGCTTGTTTTCAGCACTTTGATCTTACTCTTTACTCCTTCATCTCTGGTTTCGCCTTCACAGGTTATAGCATCAATCTATTCGCGAACCTGTTGTAGCAGTTCTCTCCGACCAACGATGTTGACCAAGCACCAGAAACAACTCGGCACGGCATCTCCCAGCGCACCAAACAGCAAGATCAAGTCGCTCCGCCCAGCCATTTTCTCACTTAGTCCAAACTTTAAGTTTCCCGCTACTCTTTTCTTGATGACCTCGCTCGCTACCTTGTAATCCCCGTTCTTGACGGAAGCGTGTAAGACAGCATTGACGCGCTGTCTAGCGAGCCATGGTCGAGGCGCAAGCAGCATCGGGAGCGGGAAAGGGAGGAGGAAGAATTGCATGCAGCGTTCGTAGAGCCAGAAATCGGAAATGAGTTCCGGACAGAGTATGAAGGGATTGCGCGGACCATAGAAGGTGCTGCTATCTGCGGAGGTGAAAATCTGCTTTACGAAGGTGAGGAGGTTGACGTCGTGATACCCTGGGGCCCGCCCAGTGGAGTTGTCATCAAAAGAATTGAGGATCCTTCTGAGCAGGGTGGAAAAATGGCTGAGTTGAGCACGGGAGAGATCTTCGAGTGCCTCGGGTCCCGGTGCAAGCATACTGGCAAGCAGATCATGATCTTGTGCCATCAACCCGTCTTTCCCATCCAGTCCTGTTTTAATGATTTCCATGGCATTCTGATCGAAGCCGACTAATCTTTCCGTCACGCCTAAAATCGCGGCATAGAAGCTCCGTTGGGGAGACTTCTTTTGCAGTAAGCCAGCGATACGAGGATCGGTAACGATGTGAATTTTGGAAATTCAGGACAGGAAGATTAAATATTGGAAAGGACGGATGTTGTTTTGATAAATGAGAGAGGTAAGATAAGCTATAAAAAAATAAAGAGAAAATGTGTCTGATCAGTGGAATGTACGGGTTCAGGATTGTTGATGGGGCCAGAGGATGAGATGGAAGATGCGATAGAAGGATTGGTTCTAGGTCGTAAAACATGGTCAAAATGAGCTGGAACGTGCTGTACGTGCTGCATGCTGAAGGACTTATGTATTGGGAAACGAGCAGAGGAGCGAGGATGGTGAAGTAGAGATGGTAGAACCAAGGAATATGCGAATGTAACAAACTGCGATTTGGCCGTGCCATCGAAATTACAGAAAATACTACAGCGAAGGGAGCGTGTGGGACAGTTTTGTATTCGGTAGCAATGGATCTCAAGACATCGAAGTAGGTGTGCGATATCGAGGACCACGGCTTTTGAGGCTCAGCGGTGATCGCCAGTCGAGATACGAGAGCGGGGAACCTTGAAGTATCAAGAACGCGGAACAGGGTTGCAAATGGCCGATTGCGCTTGCCTCAATTTTACCTGAAGACAGGACATTCTTTGAGCCCAGAACTGGATATTCGAGATCTGATGTATAACATCCTCTGTCTCAGCAAGCAAGCGCTCGGTAAAATTAGAACAGAAAAGCCTTGACAGGTGATTTTATCAGAGGATGACCACGTTTGCATATGCAAGGAGTACTCATGTAGTAGAAATGAAATGTCTAGGTATTTGGAGAGGTATATTTACAGAGAATATATAGTAAGAATATTCAACAGGCGCGAGAGTGAGTTACACTGCAGCCTGGTATAAGTAAATAGGTGTTGGGAAAAGTTCAAAGCAATCCTTGAGGATTTACTTCGTGTAGTAGCTAACAACACTGGCCTGGCGTGCATGTTACAGCGTTTCATCCTCCTAGACCGGAGGACCCTAGCAGTTCTTTTTACCCTAAATAAAATACTAAATAGTAGTAATAGATAGCTTTCTTAAATTAATATTTATTATTTATAAGTTATATTAAGGCTATAGGTCTATATAAGACTAGCTCTAAATATCTAACTAGGTAAAGATTAATATAATATATATATCTTATAATTTTTATTCTTAGAAAATCTTAGTATATTTAAAGGTACTAATTAGCTTAACTAAGAATAGTCTATAAGTGCAGCAAAACTACAGACAAAGGGATAATACTAGTACCCTTACAAAGAGCAAGTTAAACCCATCGTTACAATTGGTATCGGCCCTTGGAGTGCTTCCGGCTCGTTCTGATTCTTGTGATAGCCCAATTTCCTGAGAAACTCCCATGTATTCCGAATATCTGGTGACCTGGAAATAACTTCTGTTATAAGGTCATTGGTCTCTTTCCTCCTCGCAATCTCTACCACGTCTTCTAACTCATCGTCCAACATAACTCTTCCAGGAAATGGCACCGTGCGGTCTAAGGCATTCATTATTGTTTCGGAATCTTGCAAGCTAACCTCATAGTTGACCATATATTCACTTTTTAGCCAAAGAATTTGACAATAAGCCGATGATGCTTGCATATCGGCTCTGCACAGCAACCGATTCGCCCCATCTGGGTCCATTTCGGTTAGAAGTACGTGCAAACCATCCAGAAGATATTTTGCATTGACCTCGGTCATTGCATGAAAACGCCTTGATATGTAAACCTCAGAGGTTGTTCTGTCATTAAGACTTGCTCCATTTTCCAAGAAGTCATTGATAAGATCTAGACTGATCACTTCCTTATTTTTAGGAATAGAGTATTCGTATCCCTGCCCATTAGGGTTGCTGGTGTTGTCTTGGAATTGATAGAGACAACTGAGGAGATATAGGAGCCATGGTGACCGTTTGCAATTGTTCCTCATGGGCCAGTAAAACGTGGCATTTGGATTGGCCCCGCTATGGAGCAACATCCGCATGCTGGGTAATAACATATGTGTTCCACAGTCTTTGTCATCGTCTGCGTAAATGAGTAGAAGAAAATCCTTGTACCTTCGGCTCATCTTTTTCCCGGAGCTCAGGAGACGAGGTAGAATCGTTTCATCCCCAGCAAATATACGAAGTGTCGTGAAGTCAATGACATTCCATCGCCCAATAGGGTCGTGGGCCGCCTGATCATATAGCCATAGCTCTCCAGGTTTTCCGGTCATCTTCCTGTACAGCCGGGACAAGCTCGTGTCGATGTGTCGTAGTAGCCTTTCCTTTTCTGTATGACTGTGGTCGTTTATTCTCAAGGCGTGTTTGATCAAACTTTCAGCGTCCGACGCCTGTGCGTGAAACCAAGTCCGCACATTCCAGGGATGATCACAAACGGCATCGACAAAAAGGCCAAGTCTATCCGCCTGCGAAAGTTTGCAGGCTGATAATATTGCTGCGCCCGAAGCTTCACGAAAGAAGTCAATCGCTGTTCGGTGGAAGAATTCGACGACTTGGTTTCCTTCCCTGGCGACTGTAGAAGCATCCCTAGAATCACGGCAAGTCACCATTCCTTCGCATAACACGCTAATTCTGTGGCGAACCCGATTGTACATGATCGATTCATCATCAGTTAGATTTTTTCCATGGTAGTGCTCGTATAACGGAATGAAGTGGGAAATGTAAGGGTTTTTACCCACAAAGATCGAAAGCTCGGAGGGAAAGTCGATGAGGAGGTTTAAGTAAGCCGCAGCTTCGTCTTTTCTAGATTCGCTAGCATTGCCAGTCTTCTCCAATATAGCGCTGTATAGCTGCACCATGTCACGAGGCAATTGCTCCAAGTGGTCACAGACCTGATTGTATGTATCCCCAGACTCGATGCTTTCGCACAATTGTTTCGTTACAAGAAAGGCCCAAAGGAAAACTCCTTTGGCCGAATGAACGACACGGCGAATCAGTCGATCTCTTTCTTCCACTGTTGTATTGGCTCGATAACTCCAGCATTCATTGAAAGAATCAGTAACGTGCCGTTTAATGTCTCGATACGTAAGATCGTGGAGGTCTAAGTGCTGGGGTTGAAGACATCGGACTCGATTCTCGATCTGTTGCTCTGGCCGCGACGAAATGCAGAATTTGATGGTGGAAGGAGACCTGATATGGAGCTCTTTGATGACTGTTATGACCTTATTGAGGTCATCCGCGAAACATTCATCTAGCCCATCAATGAAGATGCACAATGGTGTTTGGTTTGCAATTTGACAAGCGACCTTTATCACCGTCATCTCTAACTCTTTTACATCCCAATTGTCGAACTTTTGTTTCTGTCTGACTTGATGTGCTGGGATGAAACTTGTAACAAATGAAGGGCTCTGATCTGACAGTAGCTGGAAGAGTATGTGGCAGAGAAATCCATGGACACTATTTTGCCTCCTGGCATGATCGGCTTGCCAAAAGTAGAAAGATAGAATCCGTGGTCGTTTTAGCGGCCCTGCCCATGACTGGAGATGGTTCTGGGTGAGCGGATTCTCATTGTCCGGTCTAGCGAGAAATTTCATGAGAGTGCTTTTGCCTGAGCCTGGCTTGCCCTTGATCCAGAACACACCTTGGCCATGCCTGAGCCAGGAACGAAAACTCTCCGTCTGTTTTCGCCGCTGAGTTTCGTTCTCGAAATGTTGATCTTGGAGGGCCCATTCAAATGTGCCATCAAGAAAATCCTTCACCCGTTGTCGCTGCTGAGTTTCGTTCTCGAAATGCTGATCTTGGAGGATCCATTCAAATGTGCCATCGGAACATGGGGAAATATTGTTCACTCTCGTAAATGGACTGCCAGAGTTCAAGCTCTGAAGAATCTGTTCCTTCTGCAAGGAAGACTCGCCTGCACCAGAACGTTAGTAAAAGGATAATTGCCATGACGGTGGTCGGCTTACCACATGAAGACTGATGGATCATTTCTTTGAGTCGGGCCAATGCATTATCCTCCTCTCCGTATATCAAGGGCATGAAGATGTCGAAAATGCCCAAGAGACAGTAAGCGCGATCTTCTTTCTTCTTGGTGTTGCGTTTCTCAGCCCATCTCATACGCTCTTCAATGGTGAAGTCGGTGAGCGGAGCGCCTCTAAGAGCGGCAAGAGGAATCCCAGTGGTTGCTTGAATAGCCAGTTCAAGGGAGACTCTGTCACCTAGTAGCTTGCCCTCTCTCGAGAAGAACTCTACCGTCTTCGGAGCAAGCAACTCCTGAAGAGTCCATCCACGTGTAAACCATCTGCTGCTTTGAAATGATGAGTGCCAACTTGGTTCGGTCTGGTTGTGGCCTTGCATCCCGGTTGAGACATCTGGTAGGTACACATAGCATTTCACTGCATTAGCATACCAGCGAAACATAGAGGTGATCGCTTCTGAGAGTTCGGTGAAATTTTTCTTGTCGATACAGCAGGAATCAACCCAAAAATATTCCAGATTGTCTCTCCGGGCCTGGGTACCGCAGAACTGTATCTTGGCGTATCCAGCCTTGCGATGGTACGTTCCACTGACAAAGTCGTCGTAGGTGACTTCGTCTCCATCTGGTCCCCATGTATGGGAGAGTATAGCATAGGGTGGAACCTCGGTCAGATCCCCAGTAAATCGGAGTGCACCAGAGCTGTCAAATCTCAACAGGCGCATTGTAGTGACAAATCGTCCAAACCCTAAAAGTAGAGACTCTTCTGAGTGGAGCGAAGGCGAAGATCTCCTGTTCAGAGATTACCTTTACCCAACAGATGGGATGACTTATTAGGCTGTAACGCTGTAACGATGCAACGATAGGAACCAAATCCCCTCCACGGTCGTGGAGTTGAAATGTACTGTGTTGTTGAGGCGCAGTTCATGATGCAACATGCAAAGCGAGACGACGCAAGGCTGCCAAGAGGGACACCCTCTCCTCCATACAGGAATCGCTCAGCTGAGGTTGCAAGGGTAATCAATCAGGAATATAAGTTGTCATTGCAAGTTTAACATGGTTGATACAATGCAATTGGAGCATGATGCATCTTAAGAGTATTCCATCGCTAAGTACGGAGTATAGAAAAGCCTAAAAGAAGGCAGACTACACATTACTGTGTAGAAAGCTTCCTTCTTCTTCTTATTCAAGTGTAGGTAGCATGTTGAGATTGACGAGAAGTAAGCAGAGGACTCCTGCAAGTCGTAGTATTTGCACTTATACCTACTAGAGGATATGTTAGTATACCTTTATTAAATATAATAAATATAAAATAATAAAAATAGCTACTAAATAAATATTTTCTAGTTTATTAGTATTTTATTTAATATTATATTAAATTTTATTATTTTAATATAAATTATTTTTAATATAATATATTATTACTTAAATTTTTTAATTTTTTTTAGATATATTAAAGTTAGTAATACTTTATTTATATATAGTTGCTCTGTATCTCCTTGTACCTAATAGGTGTACTTGTATCAAGTGCAGGCGAGGTATGGCGAGCTGCATCTCTTGGCATGGATGTAGCGGGCGGCGCGCGCGGGTAGCCCAATAATGATTCTTCCTTTGTTCGAAATAAAAGTAGGTAAGTTGAGGAGTAGGTAAGACTACAATTGCTACTCGCAACCTATTCCTATCAAGTTGTAGTTACTCGTAGTAGTGTGATGTGCGAAAGGGGAGTTTGTTCGGCGCCGGACGAGTCGGATCGCCGGTCCATCAGCGCCGAACGTCCCATTCATTATCAATTCACTATTACTACAACATTCACTACACCCAATTGAACCTCAGGTACATCCTCACACTTGTACCTTTCCCTTCCCTTCCCTTCCCTCCCGTGCCGTACGCCATCCCCACCTGAACCGATCCTGCATTATCTCCCTGTATCTGTAAGCATCTCGACTCGCGCTTCGTAATCCCGTACGTAGGTGGAGGCGTGTGTACATACTACAGTCCATAGTGGCGGCAAGCCATCACGGTATCACTCTATCACCACCACCTCCACCACGAACATCAAGCCCAACCAAGCACATCCACATCTCTCGAACAAAGCTTGAGTCTGACAAGCCTACCCCCTCCCGGGAAAAAGCAAATGCTATGCCACCGCTAACCAAAGATGTCATCAAATTCGGGACTTTCATAGTTACCAATCAGGTACGACCTCTCCTCACCTCCATAAACAAACACCCTCACACAATACAATAACACAATAACATAACACATACTGACACCACCCATCCCCATCAGGTCTTCCACACGACCCCGCTCTCCTACGCCCTCGTGAACCTCAAACCCCTCCTCCCAGGCCACGTCCTCGTCTCGCCCCTACGCCCCGTCCCCCGCCTCTCCGACCTCACCCCCGCGGAGGTATCCGACCTCTTCCAAACCGTGCAGCGCGTGTCCCGCACCATCGAGCGCGTGTTCTCCGCGTCGGCGCTCAACATAGCGGTGCAGGACGGCGCGGACGCGGGCCAGAGCGTCCCGCATGTGCACGCGCACGTCATCCCGCGGCGGCGGGACGACTTGAAGGAGATGGGGGGCACGGACGCGGTGTATGATTTGCTGCAGGGGGAGGAGGGGGATCTGGGGAGGCAGTTCGAGGAGAGGGGGGGCAGGTTTCCGAAGGTGGATGATAAGAGTAGGAGGGCGAGGACCGAGGAGGAGATGAGGGTTGAGGCAGAGTGGTTGGCGGGGGAGATGGAGAAGGATGGGGATATACCATGATGGGGTTTGTCATAGGGATGACTGGATGCTTCGGATGAATTGACTTCGGTTTTTTAGACCTTGGTAAGACTCCTGCCACAGTACGGCAGCACCAAGCTTCATGGAGACTGCTTAAGTTAGCAGAACATAGCCAGAAGAGAGCAGACATGTCGAAGGATATATACCTACACTCATGCTAGAATCTCATGCTATACATAGCCATCCATCAAGAGAAAGCATAGAATAACAATGAAAAGGCATCTCAAAATACCTAGATTCCTACAACCTTCCCTCCCCGTGCGGCTCGGCTCTGTTACGCCTATAACATCCTCCTGTCACACTTCTTTTTTCTTTCCTATCCCATTCACTCGTTCGCACAACTTATCTGTACACATGTGCAACTTGATGGGGGCGGCATGGGAAACAAAAACACAGTCATAACGCACACAACGTGTGAGAGATGTTTTCACACAAGAGCACCATTAAAAAGAATACTTAGGTAGAGAGGAAGTCAATATTGTTATTATGTAGGAAAACACTAGAAACATTCCTAACATCTTTTGCTTCTATATTTCAAGGTGTTTTCTGTTTATTTATTGCACTAAATATTTTTATATAAAACTGATAGATAATAAGGTATCTTGATTAGCATGCCCGTCCCTAGAGATAGTTTTCTACAATGTAAGATAAGTAGAAGCACAAGTATGAATTCTTCTACAAGAAAAGCTTCTCATCATTACTACCTAGGTACCTATCTGACTCGATGGTCAGCGTTATGGTCGTTTTACGTTATGTGACAGAACGCATGCGTGAATGGCAGGTCGTCGCAGGTCCATACAGCCGCAGCAGTAATAAGGTTTTGAAAACCAGTGTCGAACGACAAAGGTATCTACCAGACTAAGGTCGGAAAGCCCGATTACCAAGGAATCAATTTTCTCCCATTTCTCATCCCTCTCTCTGTCACGTTTGGCTAGATCCAATGAGGTCCCTTTCTACCGAGAGGGTTCCCTTTTGATTCAATACATAGTGTTTGGTTGTGTTTCTTCATGTTTTACGTCCAAGGCTTGTTGTAGAATTGGTTAGCGTCTGTGATTTTAGATTTTGAGTCTATGTTAAACACAAATTGAAAAGAGACGACCCTGAATATGGTCAAGGGCCTGGTTTAATTGATACATATGAATGACATATACATTAACTATGGAGATACGTATCTGAGTATTATACGGATGGCTACTTAGTACCGTTGAGATACTGTTCGAAGAGATGTGCAAAGACTTCTGGTCTCTGGTAATGTCCAGCGAAATCGAAGACATACTTGAATGCCCTGACAGCGCCAGCATCGACTTCAGCATACAGTATCTCCTCATTATCTCCATCCTGCGCTCGCACGACTTCCACCCCACCCGGTCCAAAGATGCTAGCTCTCCTCCTCTGCTGCTCTTCTCGCATGAACGTCCGGATTTTCTCATCAGCACCATACAATTCGATCTCCGCATCACCGACCACAGAAGCCGCGTTGATCACATACGTCCCCGCCGCGTTCGCAACAGCCTTCCCCGCCACCTGAATCAAATCATTCACATCCATATCGTAAGTAAGAAACTGCGGCCACGACGCCACATGCACGACCGGATACCCCAATCCCACCGCGTACTGCGATAACGGATTCCCATTCTCCGCGCAGACGAGACCACTCAGCCCGCCAAAGCCCGCCTCTACCGACGCTCTACTACCCGTCGTACCAGGCGCATGTATCAATCGTTCTCCGACCGTCGGCACGAGCTTCTGATGTTTATGCAGAAGCGTCCCATCCGGCCCGATGAAGACTTGCGTGTTGTATAGCGTCCCTGTTGTGTTCGCGCGGCGCTCGTTGACGCCAATCACGGCAGTGACGTTGGCGTCTCTGCAGGCCTGTTGGAGGCGGTCGATCTCCGGTCCGGGGACTTCGACGGCTTGGTCGAAGAGCTGGAGGTAGAGGGATGTTTTGAGCGGATCGCCGTCGGACAGCAGGGCGTTCCAGCCTGGGTAGCCGGGGATGAAGGCTTCGGGGAAGCCGATGACGTCTGCGCCCTGCGTGCCGGCTAGACGTATCAGGTCCGCGACCTTTTGGGTCGTGGCGGTTCGGTTTAGGAAGATGGGCGCGGCCTGGACGGCTGCGAGTTTGAGGACTTTGCGGAGGGTGATGTTTTGTGACATGGCTTGAGATGGTTGTAAGTAGAACTAGGGGTTGTTGAAGAATGAATGATATGACTGGATTCTCGTGATGTAGGATAAAGCTTTGCTTAAATGCTCATTATTTGAATACTATCAATGCTTTGCAATCGTAACAGGAAAGATAGATATATGCCGGGCCTCATAGTCGAATTCGGCCCTATGCAATCGTCAAATACTGATCTAAAGCCCATCTAGGGAATTTCCTCAGTTCCGCGTCGTCATCTACACTGGTCGTTCATAGCCGATCGGGGGGGAAATCATCAGATTAAAGGCCTCGACCGAGTATCAGTCCGAAGTAATGACGTTTTTACCTCACCTCCAAGGTAAGGACCTTTCTTGTGAACCATAACCTCGAATGGCTGAACACTCGGCCCTATATTGAGCCATTAGCTGGGTTTGTGGTGATTAGAGGTGGAAATCCGCAACGCGGTACTTCTCTTGTCGAAGGCGTGGCCGGCTCTTTCATCGTCGAGGGACCTGGCCAGCTGCTTTCTTACCAATAAAGTGCCCGACTCTTCTTTTGTCGAAGAAGTGCGCTCTTGACTAGACTATCTGCCAAGGTGATGCCGATTCGGCATATGATCTGCTATAGAAGTGCCTAGCTTGGAAAGTTGTTTGCCCAGGAAGTGCCGATTCGGCATATTCACATGCAAGACGTGGAAATATTCACCTCAAGTTGGGTTGATATCAAGTAGTAAAGGTGTCTACGCGATAAGACTTGATAAAAACTTAGCGTGTCGTGGGGTCTCGGCCTCGGCCTTTACGATGATGGGAATGTTATTGTATAATTACTATTATCAATCCGCGTCATGTAATTCTCTACTGAATCTCACAACTCCGCGATTTATGATAGTAAAGGGTATCCCGGGACGTATGTAAATTCATAAGCAAATCTCTTAGTAGCGAGATGCGTTCGAAAGTAACTTACCTCTCGCAATCTATTACGCTGGATTTTAAAGAACTGTGTAAAACTGTGCCCTTGATATTATCCTCCATTGTCCACCCTATATCTTGAACGCCCAAACGTTCTTGGAATTCCCCAATAAACACTGTCCTTCCAAAGATATCTCTGCTTCTTTAAAGTTACGGAAATGTTTAACGCTAGAGGCGCATGAGTTTTCTTGGGAATCAGAAATTGGAAGAAGCAACAATAACTATCAGCCTGAGAATGCTTCTATATTCGAGTTTTCAACGACGAATTTCTATTTTAAAAGCGAGTCCGAGTCCCCACGGCCGAACTCATGACCTATGCCGTGCTATCTAGTCATCAAACGCATGCCTACGTCCCACTCTTCGGCGGCAGATACTCCACGCCCTCGACCGTCGTCACCAGCGTGCCATTCGCCTCCAGGAAATTCCTCATCACATTGACCTCCGCATGCCACCCACCCGGGCCGCTCTTCTTCGTCGCCACGTATCCATCCGGACCCGTCTGCACAAGATCACTATACCAGTGCGTGCGGCTCACAAGCGGACTCAGCGTCTCCCTCGTGACATTCTCCCACCCATTCGTGAACTTCCGCCCATCGGCCGAGTAGTTGTGGTAAACCGCCACGACCTGGTCCACGGATGTTGAGTTACCGCCAGCGATCAAACTGACGTCCACGGATCCGGACGCCGTACCCTTTAGGATGTACTTCCCCGCGGGCAGTTCCTCACGCGCGCGTATTGTACCCCCAGGGACATACGGGGTACCCCACGGCACCACGTCCGACGCCTCGTCGACGCGCGTGCGCTTCAGTGGCTTCCTGCTCGACAGCCGGGCGAGCATGAGGCGGTATGTGCGGCCGCCTGGTGCTTTAGAAGGGTAGCAAGGGAGCGGATTATCGCCGCCGCAGGACGGCGCGATGGTTTGGGCTTGCCAGTAGGCGATTGCGGTGCTATCGGAGCTCCAGCGGGGGTCGGCCATGGCGTTCCATTCTGGGTCGTTGGCGGCGTAGCTGCCGGGTATGCCGTTGGCGTCGCCGTTGAGCTTCTGGCCGTGGTACGTGCCGCGGTCGCCGTGTTTGTCGAGGAGCCAGGGTTGGAAGAAGCGGCGTGGGCCGTTGTTGCGGACGCCTGTGGTGACAGGGGAGGTTATGATGTCGGTTATTGGGGGGATGTTGCGTAGGCCCGCGAGGAACATGTGGCGGGTGGTTGCGCGGGTGTCGAGAATTACGAGCCATTCGTCGTCTGGGGAGACATCGATCGGGTCGACGTACTCCGGGTGGTTCGTCAGGCGGTCGACGGTGCCGGTTTGCAGGTCAACGGAGAAGACGTCTGTGTTGCCTGATTCCCAGGGACTGCCAACGTACACGGCTTTCTTGCCTCTGCCGCTGAAGCCTCGGAGCTCGCCGACGGTGATGGCGGAAGGGTTCAAGGATAGCTCGTTCCCTTTGAATGATATAGGCGGAGTGCTGTCGGGGTTGAAGAGCACAGTGACGTTGTGGACATCGTAGCGGGGCACGAGGGGCAGGCCAGAGGACGGATTCTTGTTGAAGACCAGCCTGCCGAAGTAGGCGAACTGACCTAGTTTTCCACCTGTGTTGGTGAACGAACTGAAGCCAATGTGCTTGTTGTCTGGGTGGATGCGCAGTTCCCGCATAGCACCGCCTGCTGTGGAGGAACCCGGCCCCGTGGTCTCCCATCGAATGGGGTAGACGAAGGTGTTTTGTGGATTGCAGCCATCGCTGGCGAGGAGATGTTCTCCACAGTCGATCACGTTGTCGCCGACTAGAATTCGTTTTCCATCATCGAATGCTTGGGGGTAATCCAGCATTGTGGACATGCCGACTCGATGTTCGCTGGGGATCCCACAGGTGACGCACTTCCAGGAATCGCCGTTCGAGAATTTGCTGCCGTCGGTCTTGATCAAGATGACTTGTTCCCCGTTGTAAATGCTGGATGGATTCGGCGCGGCGGGAGCTCCAGTGAATGTCACCATGCTGATAACGTGTCTGTTGTCCGGCAGGAAGTCGCCAGACGCCATGATGCCGACCGTCTCGGGACTCGATCCACCACCCACTTGGGCGATACACCCGGTGCCGCGAGGGTTGATTCTGGCATTGCATGCTCCGGTGGAACTGTCCGCCACTACGGGTGGGAGGGGAAGCTCAATAACCTCGATGTGTTCGGGTTTAGAGGGCGGCGGAACGAAGCCACTACATGTTGAGAGAGTTGCAGCGACAAGTGCCCATGTTTTCAACTGAGGCATAGCAGATCTGATGACGAATGGTTCGTAGTACTGGCAGAAACAGGATGGATGTTGCGAAACTTTGCGTGCGGATACATGTTCCAAGGATTCTTTCCAGCTCTTATACATGTCCCATATACATCGTGTGATGCTCTTGCCCATCATAAGAGCTTCAATCTGCTGTAACCCATTCGGCATGTTGTCCCAGTGGCGCAAACCTAGACCTTCGGTCTGCAAGGGGTATCTTGAACGCGTTGGGCATATCTGTACATTGTATCAGTGAGTTTCTGTCAATTTCCAATGTAAAGAGGCACAAGAAAGGTCCAATCTGCTCATGGCCAACCCATGTGTATTACAAGTACAACTATGCACGTTCGGAAATGCTGTCGGTTTACACTAGAGAATGCGGGGACCCCACACCCGCCATGTCGGAAATACGATGCACCGCTTGTTGCTTCGAAATGCAAGCTCAGCTCCGCACAGTGCCCTGCTTCGTACTGGGTGTTTAATCTAACGCCCGACTGCTCGGTAGTGTGGTAGGTGTTTGACAAAACAAGCACGGATCAAGCATCTATAACAGCAGTAAGCGGCCATTACTCCACAAAGAGCTATGGAGATCTTACGCCGCATAGAGTTAGGCATCACACGCCATGAATCAAGCCATTGCTTAGCCGGGTAGATTTATACGCTGTACGCGTACTCGTATCTCGTCGCATGTGTAATTCCGCTACAACTTGATGTCAAAGGCCACAAATCGATCTAGTTGAGAAGTTTAGTGCTAGGGCATGAGCCAGACCTCGCACTAAATGTACTGTTCGACTGTGATAGTGCCATAATGGACATGGGTCAAGCGAGGCACAGATTCTCATGCCCAAGGACAGGACTATAGGGAGGTAGGTTCGGTTTTGCCTGCAAGTTCTCCGACATCCATGTTCACTGAATAGGTCATTAGCGGATGAATAGGTCATTAGCGGATGGAGGCAATGCGGAGAATCGCTTGGGTGCAATTGACTTCGTTGGGTGCACAGTGAAGATTTAGCTAGTAATTGAACGGGTACTCAGATTTTTACTTTTTCATCGGGTCCATGGAGGATATGCCGGTTTTAAGCAGACTTGAACCTTCGATTATGGTGTACATTGCACAATGGGTTACATTGCTATCATCACTAGCAGCGAGCATTCGTTTACAGGATGATGCCAAATTCAGGAATATAATTCGGCTACATTTAGACATAGACAGCAACATATGCCTCCTATCTCACGTGTCCACACTCGATTGTCGAGATGACGAGAAATTCCATCTCACCCGGCCCCATCCTAAGCGACCATCTATCGAAAATAGCATGTACAGTTCATCGAGATATTGTCACAAATCTTCTTGATGGGACAGGTTATGGCGCTCATGCAACCTCCTTAGTCACAGGCTTGAACCCCGTCTTGATATCTCCGTCGACAGTTTCTGCATCATCGTCTTCGTGGGCTTTAGGCCTTTCTTCAAACACTACGGGTATCTTATGTTAGCACCAACAATGATTGAAAGGACACACACGCGAAGACTTACAGTAAGCCAGCTCTTCAAGAGTAGGTCCTTTAGTTTCAGGGTACAGGAAGTAGACAGTAGCGAGCTCGACAAGGAGCCAGACCTGGAAATCATTAATTGAGGCGCAAGCCAATGATTCAAAATAACACTTACACAGTAGAACAGATAAAACTTCCAGGCCAGTGCATCAAGGCCGATGGGGTTAACAAACGCATTGAAAGCAGTACTTCCGCGAACAAAGAATTGCAGAATCGCGATTCCCTTTGCGCGGTGCACGAAGGGGAAAATCTCTGTGATGTAAACGAAGAGCAGCGGCTGCATTATGTTATATGATGCATTGTAGATGAATATCATGGCTACCACCGCCACGGCTGCCGAGTGACCACCCGTCATCGCGAAGTGTGCGCTAAGGCCGGTGATTGTGGCAAACACGACAGTCATGCAGCAGAATGATGTAAGATATTGAACGCGTCTGCGGAGCACGCGTGTCACGAATGCGAACGCTCCCGCGGTAATCATGCTCCAACACTGTGAAATAATCGGTCAGCGAGCGGACAATCTTTCTAAAGGACAAGGACCTACCGAGAGAGAAAGATTGACAATGTTTTGTGTGCGTTTGTCTTTGACTCCCACTGTGCTCAAGACTCGAGCGAGATAGTAGGAAACAAGCCCGTTGCCAGACCATTGGGAGAATACACCCATGCACATGGCAATGAGCAATCGCTTCCTGTTGCCGGTGGTTTGTAAGAGCTCGACCCAGCGCCTCTTGGAGTTGCTCAGCTCCATCCTCAATTGTGCATCGATTTCCTCGAACTCGGCACGAACGAAAGCAGAATCGCGATCTCCCTCTCCATGGTATTTTACCAACACCTCAAAGGCCTCTTCATGGCGTTCCTTGAAAAGCAGCCATCTCGGAGACTCAGGTATGAACCAGACAAAGACTAGCTGGAGCACTGAAGGGGCACACTGGAGCGCTGATGGAATTCGCCAGGCCCAATTATTGGGTATTTTGTACGTGCCCAGCGTGACACCAGCTGCCAGTATTGAACCAACAAACCAAGATACATTGAAGAGCCCCGAAATGACGGAACGTTCGCGAGGGTGTGAGAGTTCTGCTAAGAGTTGAGACGCGCCAGAGACAGCAAAAGGGATACCGGTTCCGAGAAGCAAGCGTGAGGCCAAAAACATTCCAACTGAACGCCGCAATGTCAGTTCATCCACCCCATCGGCATCGGACTTGATGCAACTTCAATAAGGAGCGTTGCTTACTATTGATCGAGCAGGTTTGCAGAATTGTACCAATGACAAGGATAACAGAACCTAGAGTGATGCTGTGCTTGCGTCCAATCCTATCAATCACATAGGGGACGAAAGGTAGAACGATTAGACCCCCAAGATTGTAAGAAGCGCTGGTAACTCCTAGCAAGGCGCCTTTCGGATGTCCGAAATCTGAGAGTGAATGGTCAGTAGGTGAAATCGACATATTATGTAAATGAAAGTCTCACGATCTTGCCAGGGTTGAACGGCCTGGAGTCCGTTAAGAACGGATCCGTCATATCCAGTGGTCATCTCAACTCCCATTGCGGCTGGGATGAGGCAAAAATACAGATAGCGAAGATTGGGTTTATGGTACCATGGCGTTGTGTCCAAGGCCATGAGCCGATTGACTTCTGACTGCTCGGCCGCGGCCGCTACATCAACTTGCTTCGGCATAGTGAGAGCTGTTCGTGCACCTGATGGAAATGATTATCAGAGACAATGAGTGTTGCAAGAGTGGTGGAAGTGCTCTCCTCGAAGCAACTTCAGGCGGTAACTTTTGACATCTTATATGTGATGAAGGTACTAAGAGATGAACCCTTCTAGCGTAAATGCATGGAAAGCGTGTTGAAAAGCTTGGGGAATTCGGATAGTTGAATTCGGCTTGTGCATTGGTTCGAGTCTAGATCTTCCAATCTGGGGAGGGCGGCATACACGGGGTAGCCATGAGTAGGTTAGGCAAGTCCCCGCATTTTTATACAGAATCTGTAGGCGTAACTATGTAACCTGTTTATAATGCTTCAATTTTGTATTAAACTTGACAATATAATAGTTTATTTTATTTCTTACTGATTTAAATACTTGAATAATTAATTTTATTACATAGCTATGTTAAAAAAAAACTCTTCTTTATACCTAGCTGTTATTCTTGATTCTACTGACACGAAGCGCTTGCGCTCGTAGGTCGGGGCCTTAGGCTAAGCCGGGCACCTGGGGTTGCTAGTTCACGTCGGAAAACATGGCGGAATTGAGTGGATCGCATTACCATGCATGCTTTGACAGTCGGCGCAGGATCACCCCAGAACGCTTGCTCGAAATATTGTTGGTGTGATACTCTGTAGAACTACGGTTTAGACTTGTTCTACTTGAATAGAGTTTGGTAACATGTTTCGGAAACAGCTGTCGGCTTTGATTGGGGCTAATGCTTCGGTTGCTTCTTGTTGACAGCTGCTTCTCTGGCGCCATTGCTTAATGCCTTTGTGGCTGACTTATAATGCTTTGCTACCGCGTTGTTTGTTGTGGTTCGTTTACTTGTCATGAGAGTCATCTGCGTGACGCTGGCAATCTATCGATGTACTCTATCGAGGTCTGAACACATTGGTGCGGTGTCCACTTGCCACTCTCTCAAGAGCCTTTTCCAATTCCATCGTAGCATTGGGAGAATGGGCTTGAGAAATGGGACGCGGAATGTGTTCTGTGTTTGTATCATTCAATAGCCATACCCGACGCATGAGACGATATCCGGTTGGAAAGTTCTTGACTAGAATGGCACCAGATGTTAGACTATTCATGGCAGAAGAAACCAGCCTCAAAAACATTCGATCTCCGATCCTTCCATTGTTCTCATTATCAGACAGGCAGATTTGGTGCATATACACCGTACTTGCTGTACATAAAATGCGAGCGAGTTCAGCTTCGAAGATGAGCGGTTCCCGTGCAAATTGACTCCAACAGTTCCACACTTCTACCCCTATCCGTTTAATCGTGCATCCAATAGTGTCTTTTGATATACTCCTCCAAACACTTTCGGTCATGAAGGCCTTTTAGCAAAGCTTTCTTGACCTTAGCCAGAATCTCGATCCTGATCGTGCACTCCAGATATATTTGTCGAATTCGGATTCACACAATTGTACCTTGCAGCTTGGAGATGCAGTAAGTGGCAAATGCTCGTAGGGTACGATTGTGAACTTCATCCCAAGTTCTGAATCAATCGAAAGTAAATGACAGCATATATGTCTTTTGACAGGATAAGAGTACAACAATGATTCTGTCACCACAATCAGCATCCTAGAGAAAATAGCAGCGTACTTTTCGGATTATCAAAGATAGCCATGTGGTCACGGGCGTCATGTATCAGTTTTCAAGGCCCACGGGCATGCGCTTATATGCTCGCACCGTTTACGTACTAGCGAAGTACTATGCCTAAATTTTAGCTACCCTCGGTAGCATTTATCCCCGCACGATAACAATGCACCCCATCTCAGCTGATATCCATTTTCTTCAGAGGTTTCCTATCAGATTCTGCGCGCCAGTCTTTTGAGAAAAAAAGATGAGGCCCCTGTCAGCTTGTATAGCATGTCGGTGAGTAGTTGTTCAATGCTGGGACGGACCTAACTTACATTCACAATTGAGAGATCGGCGGAAGAAATGCGACCGCTCCAGACCAGGTCTCAGTTGCAACTTCTGCGTTAAAAGAGGTCTCAAGTGCAGTGGATCTTTCGACAGCCCGGTCGCAGACTTGCATGTACCAACCAAAGAGTACGACTCTCTAGACAGCCGAGCGAAGCATGACCGCACCCGCCAAGTATCCTCCCTCGTCATCCCCGATGCAGCGCTTCGCGAGGAACTCGTTGAGCTTTATTTTCGTTATGTGCACATTGCATTCCATAACCTCTTCCATAAACAGAATTTTCTTGCACGTGTAAGGGACAATTCAATCCCCAAAATATTGTTCTTTGGCGTCGTAAGCCTATCTGCTCGGTTCTCAACGCACCCTGTTTTCGCGTCTGTAGACCCATGGGATCGCGGCCGACCCTATCGAGATGAGACCAAAAGACTGCTGGACTTGGAAAACACGTCTTTAGTGAGTATACAAGCCTGTATGCTGCTTGTGGCGAATGCATCCGTAGAGGGGGATCCGAATACAGAATCGGTTTACCACACCATTGCCGCTCGGATGGCAAGCTTGCTGGACCTTCCAACCATGCCCACGAAATCGCTCTTAGAGCAGGAGATCAATAGAAGAGGTGAGATGAGTTCGCAAATTCCAGCATTGTAAACTAATTCAACTCCTTTCAGTGTGGTGGTCTATCATTGCGTCTGAGACGTGGAGTTCGGCAATTCATTCTCTTCCACGGTTACTGAAGCCGCGCGACACCGTACCTCTACCCATGACAGAGCACGAATTCTGTTCTCTAGACTCTGATGTTCCCATTCCTCCTTTGGATTCGCCGGCGTACGAAACAGCTCCTGGCTCGGGAGATAGACAGTCTTTGCTCGCTCAGATGATTCGCCTGAACCTTCTGCTCTACGATATCATTCTACTCAACGTTCGTGTTGTTACTGAACAAGCCCAAGGGACAGTCTCCCAGGGTTCGGATTTAAATTTGGTGCAGGATCTGCATAACTGGGTCAACAATTTACCACCACTGTTGCAGTATTCTCAGGAAAACGTGGCTCATTGGGTCGAGTCAGGGCTGGGTTCCACGTTTCTGATCATGCACATCAATTACAACCATGCTGGGCAACTATTGTTCTACCGACACCTTCACTCAGCCCAACAAGAGCAAGACGCCCCGGAGGTATACAAAGCTCAAACCCTGGCACAAAAATGCAAGCAACATGCAACGGATCTGTGCGAATTGATCTACGAAGCAAAACAACGACCAGAGACAGTGGTTCTCTACCCATTGGCTGGCCACATCCTCTCCCTAGCATCCACTATCCATATTCACACTCTGTTATTCGCAGTCGACGAAAGCGAAATCAGTGTGGCTAAGTTACGGTTGGAACGAAACTTTGAGATAATATCGTCAATGAACAAGTACTGGCCTATGACGCACAAGACTGTTAAGCGGTTGCAGCACTTTCACAATGCCTGCTTGCGAAGCCAGGATGATTCATTCCGGCTGGATACATGGATGCTTCAGTTTCTTCTAGGATTTACAAAGGACATGGAGGACAGGAATTCAGCGTGGTCTCAGGATCATTGCTCTAGAGAATTGGACCATCTAAGGAATCTACTGGAAATCTAATCGCAAACCCTTTCTGGTCATTGGGATCTGTCAATGATTGAACCAAAGTTAACTTCCATTTCTTCGCAGTTTGAAGGTGTCTCGCAGATAGATTGCCGATTTCTTCGGGGTTCGTTTCAGCGTACCGCCCTCAAAGTCAACGTGGACGACGCCGAATTTCGGACCGTATCCAGCCGACCACTCTAAGAACCCTAATTAGCGACTGCGTTGGAATTGATCCTCAGGCTGTTGAACCAGGGAAATACAGGTGAATCACTTACCAAAGTTGTCCATGAGAGTCCAAACATAATAGCCTGTCACTTGGACGCCATCTTCATATATGCTTCGGGAGATGGCATCTATATACAACCCCAGATATCTCTGGCGGAATGCATCATCTACAGCAGCCTCCACACTATCCTCAGGACAAGGACAACCATTCTCCGTGACGATGATAGGCAGGTGATAACGGCTCCAGACCCAACGCAACAGCTTCCTAAACCCTTCTGGCGCCACTCGCAACCACGGCATCTGAGACACAGGCCCGATTTCAATACCGTCCGCGTTCACCGCGCCTTCTTCGATATTCCCAGTCCAGTCGTCGTCAGCAGGCGGGCTAGATAGAGCGCGCGCATACTTCGTAGAGTAATGATTCATACCGTAAAATCCATTCGAATGTGCTGTGTTGCGGAGCAGGGTTTTCTCCTCGTCGTTGAACTTGGGCAACCTATCACCGAGGTAGTCCCTCATCGATTTGGGATAATCCGTGCCCAGGAAGATAGGGTCGCCAAACCAGGCGATGAAAAATTCGAGCCTCTTGGTAGCGGCCTGTTTATCCGCGTCGCTCCCTGAGTAAGGCTCGTAGAAGTGACCGTTCAAGACTATGGAGATAGTGCCTTGCTGCTCCGACTTGAATTCTTTCGTGTAGAGCTGGACGGCGGATGCGTGTGATATAATGAGGCTGTGGCCAACACGCCACGGGGCATACTTGGTATCGAAGCCGTCCTGGGCGCAGTGTCCGGGTGCCAATGTACCATTCAGATGACCAAAGATAGATATAATGTAAGGCTCGTTGAAGGTGACCCACTGTTTGACTCTATCGCCGAAGCGCTCGAAGCATAGGCGTGCATAACGCAGGAAATCGGCGCAAAACTCGGCAGTGTCGAGGAAACCATTGTATCTATCGTACAATGCCTGGGGAGCATCCCAGTGGTACAGCGTGACTGAAGGCTCGATCTTACGGATCAGTAATTGATCGATAAGATTGTTGTAAAAAGCGATGCCTTGTTCGTTGATTGGATCATTACGACCACCGAGGGGAATGATCCGCGACCACGACAGAGAGAAGCGATAGACATCAACGCCAAAAGAGCTCATTAGATCGATGTCTTCCGTCGCACGGTTGTAGTGGTCGCAGGCAACATCGCCACTCTGATTACTGGTCCGAGAAGGATTCCGGTGTGTGTACTCATCCCAGATGGATGGTCCTTTGCCGTGAGCTTTCGCACCTCCTTCAATCTGGTAAGCGGCTGTAGCTGTTCCCCATTTAAAGGAACTTGGTAGTGGAAGCTCCCGGGCAGGTAGGTCGTGGCCACTCAATGGGTCGTATGTCGCACTCCCATTCGGTGCCTGGAACATAGACTCTTCAGCCATCCTAATCACAAATTTTGAACACATTGGAAACAAAAGTGAGTAGAAGAACAATGTTTTAATTTAAATGTCCCTAAGTACGATATTCCCCACTGTTCAATTATGATCTAGTCCAGGTTATATGTTACAATGACCAAAATGGGGTTCGTCATTGCGTGTCACTGTCAGTTCTCCGACATGTTTTCCGCCCTTTCACTTAGGGACTGAACTCGCAGGACGCAGGCAGCTGGCGCGAAATAGCATCAAGAGAACTTAGGTATGTAGGTATGTATATAGTACGCATAAGTATCTGTATTACCTTGCTCATTGTAGTAAGTCACAATTTTTGCTGTACTTTTAGGGCCTGATGCAATCATGTGCGCCCAATCACTGATTAGAAAGGCATGTTGCGGGGCACATAATTAGGCATCACTATACTTAATCTGATTCCACAGTCCACTCCGTGCCCCGCAATCTTTGCTACTAACATATCGAATTTCACACCATCCCGCACTGTGTAAGGCCTATCCAACCTTGCAGCAATAATGGCAGAAGATATTCAGCACTTAAACGCGACTGTTTTTCGGCCTCGTGGTAGGCTAGAAGGTCTTTCGGAATATTTTGAACGTATTCCCCATTACTTATTCCGCACCTATTCAATTCAATCTAGCGGCATCAATGACAAGAAGTACATCGCATCGGCTGCGGTAAAGTATAACTTAGATCAGAGTGATATATTACGCAGATCCTGGGAAGATGCTGCCGAGATGCTTGAGAGTCATTTGTTATGGCAGAATGGTACGGACGACAACTTGATGTCATGGACGAACTCGTTTCTCTTTGCGGCCCAACATGCTATACGTCGAGAGGCAACTGATTGGCCACCTTCCAAACCAGAGTCAATATACATTTCAATTCTGGACACCCGAAATGTCCCTCGAGGAACGTTCCTACCCGCTATCGCTTTACTTCAAGCGTACAACATTGAAAGTAAGGGCAAATTGCAACACAATTACTACTACGGCGAATATCTGTCACAGGGCGGGCTATCCAGTAACATGATCATAACTACTACGCTGAAAAAGTTGATTGAACATGGTTTGTATACGTTGTATCCTCCATTTGCCGACGTTACGGAGAGAAGCCGGCTCTTGCTCCGTGTTCTTCAGCTCCGCAAAACATTTACGGATACACCAAAAGTACCAACCAGGGAAGAAATTGAGATTGCAGAAAAGATTTCCAACGGCTGTTGTCTCCATATTAGCATGCGTCCTGTAATCATGATGACCCTGTTGTCCCTTGAACCTCGATATCGCTTGGAGCCTAGGATTCTGGAGGCCTTCAAGAACAATTACTGGGGTAAGAAACGGCCCCAGCTCTCAGATTCTCACCCTGATGATGAATATGGGACTTTCGTGTCGGATGATAGCCTTGAATGCTATAGGACAACGTCAGATCATGTTCCTGAGCATAGGCAATTTACCAACATGATGCATGACGTCCACGCTTATATACAACGCGAAAGACAACTCGAGCGTGCAACTCGTGATGCAGCCAAGCCACCGAAGGGAATCGTTGACCTTATGAATTCCATGGATCAATTACATTGTACGAAATCTTAAGTGAGGATTTACAAAACAGTAGCTGACCATAGCAGTGACGCGCGATCGATTCGACGCAGATCAATCTGGTCCTGATACCTCGATTAAGCCAGAGCGAGTCGATGGCGAAGAGACGTACCAGAAGGATATGCAGGATAATAATACTGGTGTTACAGTGAAGAAGATTCTACTTTCTCCAAAGTCAAGGTTGATTGAGATGATGGAAGAGGAAGTAGAGGAACAGCAAAGCGCTTTATACCAAATCGAAAATTGCTATGAAGAGACCAGACCTTGGTTAGTTAATCCTGTTGGTACGTACAACTGCTTACTATGGCAGTCTCGAATGTGGCCGGCGTATTAGCGAGACTTGTTTTCGTAGAAGCCATTTCGACTGGTGCACGGCGCACGAACGTATGATAGATGAGGATGGGGTATGCCCTCAGAATCCCTCGGACGACGCCCCGCTTTCCGTGATGCGGTGCATAGCGGTATCTTGCGGTCGGCATATCCCTCAGCCTACTAAAAAGTACGCAGCTCTAACTATATCCCAGATAAGACCGAAGAGGAGGCATACTGGGCCGAGGTTGAAGAGAACGCAATAACAGGGGGTGCAGGATTTCGAGAGCCGGGAGAGCCTTATATCCATTAGTGATAAGATTGACCTATAGGCGATGAAGTTGGGAAAGGCTTGTACTCGGTGCGACGACCATAGAGAAGAAAATTGTAAGAAGCCCAGATGTGTTAATGTTCCGCAAAAGGCAGAGGAAGTCACAGTGCAGACAAGTGAAGCACATATTGCAACACCAAAGTCCAAATTAGCGTTGCTCGTGCAATACTGCAAGGTGCCTTACGCCTTCTTCCTCCAGATAATACCTTAGAGGGACAGCGAGTACGAAGTAAAGCTAAGGCAGCAAAGGGGCGACGCAGTGCAGCAGCGGAGCTTAACTGTCTTACACAAATAAGAGACGCAGGCATCGCATTTATAAACAGAGTACAGCAGAAGGAGCGTATTAAAGACACTCTAGATAGTGCTTCTAAGCCTGTTTAATTAACTCTAGATATGTTATTTGTTTAGCCAATGCTTTTACACAGGAAATAATATCAATAGGTTGAATATAAGGACACTTTTAGTCTTAAAAAGAATCTATTTGTATATTAAAAGCACAGAAGCCATTTCAAGCATTAAGCCAAAGAATCTGGGCCAGGTGTACAAACTAGGCTTCGAGGAGAACTTATTAAATATTGAAGGGGTCTACTATGCAAGATGTGTATGGGTCCAGAATTTATGATCAACTGTCCTAGATGCGCTATGTCAAAGGCACCTTCAATTGCAATCACCCTTATAACCCTAGGCACTACTCATTCAACATAATCAACACGATTATCATTTTTTCATTGCCGCTATCATAGGTTCTTGTTCCGCCAGTACATAGATGCTATTGTTCAGAATCCGGACCATCGCTCAAAGTCACCCGAATCCACGTCAAACATATCTAGCATTCTGCCCACGCTTTGCTTTACGATATCATCCACTGATGCAGGTTTTGTGTAGAATGCGGGCACGGGTGGAAATATGATGCCGCCGTTGCTTGTAATTGTTGCCATGTTGTGCAGATGAATGCCCGTCAATGGCGTCTCGCGAGCAACAACAACGAGCTTCCTCCTCTCCTTCAAAGTAACATCCGCAGCTCTCGTGATCAAGTCATCCCCATATCCGTTGGCGACTGCACTAAGTGTCTTCATACTGCACGGAACGATGATCATCCCTTGTGTCCGGAACGACCCACTGGATATCGATGCGGCGACATCCTGGGCGGAATATGTTTTGAACGCGAGTGCGCGAAGGTCTTTCACGGTATAGTCTGTCTCGTAGGCCAATGTGGCAGCAGCCCATTTACTGATGACTAAGTGTGTTTCGATGTTCATGCGACGGAGCGCTCGAAGTAGTTCTACTCCCAGCACGGAACCTGTTGCCCCAGTCATGGCTACAACGATACGTTTGGGCGTGGGCGTGGGCATGCGCGGCGAAGCGTGTGGACATAGCGGCGGCAGTGATTCGTCGTTGTTGGAAAGAGTCTCTTGAGGATTTGTCCGGGTGATACTGTGATCAGCTTCGCTGGCTAAAATTCCCAGAGATTGCTCGCTGTCTTTAGAAATTTTGGTGTTAACCCCTCGGTTGAACGATGGCCACTTCGTCGGACGACTGCCGATATGTTTTGATGACTGAAAGGAGCATCTTGAGCGGACTTGCTCGACGAACCAAAATAGTGCAATGCCGCCGGAAAGGAGCAGTGCTAGCAGCATGATGTTTAAATTGTTAGCTACTTGCTACTGATTGTTTTGGTGCGAAATAATGAGGTATGCAGCAATGACAATGTGACTATAGCTGCGCGTCAAAATATATCTAATTTGTATCTACTTAAGGTCTATGAGCGACTATGTCATCGCTTTCTAATTTTGCCTGCTTTTCGAACAAGCTGGCTGATGCTCCTAACAATGGTGGTAGCGTCGGCCGACTGATTCGTACTCCTTCGGCGGTCTTGTGGCACCGGTTTGCTCGGCCAACTCGGTATGTTCGGAGCGCTCGAAATGGGTCGATAATAGTGTCCATGGGAATGATAGGGGCGGATGGTCAGTAGCTATGAAATTTTACGCTGGTTTCGGTGAACCAGGGTTTTGGTGTTCGGCGTTTGGCGCTGCACGTCATGGACTGCTTGTCGTGTAAGTGCCCCTTCGTTTCATTTTCTTTTCCATGTTTCTCACTAATTTTGTTAGCTCCTTGCGTTGATAGTTCCAGTTTTTTTGTTTGTTGCCCTCATTGCTGTGCCCATTGCAAGGCTTCCGTGAAAATCATTCAAACACCGAAAAGTTGAAGTCCGCACACTGTGGTGGCATCATGATGACACCTTAGTTGTCTCTCAACCCAGGCTCGTACTCCTTATGTGATTAAGTTTCTGGTGCCGTCAATAGTTGCTGCTGTTTTCAACTTTCAATTAGAAGAATAAGAAGTCCTAATTCACAAGCATCAGACAAAGTTTCATATTATCTGTTCCGCTAAGTGATGATGTGAAGGTGTAGTCATAGGTCATCGGAATTGCAATATTACATTCAATACAGCCAGCTTCAAATAACGACCCCAGAATTCTAAAAATAATTGCATCGATTGTTTCATGAACTCTCTAGCGAACTCTATACCCTACACAAGCATAACGGAATCTAAGACAAGGCCAGACCTCCCGTCCAACACAAACCCACAATGACTATTCTCACATGATCTTCGCTTTGCCTGCTAAGTAGACAAATCTCCTCATACCCCAAAACCCATTTGCTGCCAACGATTGTTTACTTTGTCCTGGAGCTCTTGAGGATACGAGTGCGCAAAGTCAGCGAGTTCCCAGTCTTGACCGGTGGTGTATTCCACGGGCAACAGAGCGTCTGATACCACCTTTCCGCCAGTAGTTGGAGATGCTGTTCCATGAGACATGTATGGGATAAGGGGGAATCCCATGCACTCTTGGTAAAAGGTTTCGTCCGTACCAGGCCTGCACCGTGTGGAGAACGCGAACAGTACATCCTTGAAGTTGTAGATGTCGATATCTTCCCCTACGAGCACCAGGCGATGGATGGTATAGCCAGCCTTTTCGCTGAAAACCAAGTCCCCAACTTGCTTTCGGAACACTTCCGGTGTTGTTTTCATATCCCGCAATCTTTCAGTATCGATCTTCATCGCGACCCAGGTGACTTGAGTTTCAAATGGAGCAAAGGCCTCTTTGATTGGGAGTCCCGCGCGCTGGCATAGCTCGCAAATTTGGGCAGCGGCTAGAGATCCGATCAGAGTGTGCGTCTCGTCGGTGATGCGGCCGCAATTGGAAACTGGTAAGATAGCATCATTCCGGTGAGTAATTTTGTTGACCTTGTAACGCGGCCACTCGTGAGTGTCTCCCTTGAAGACATATCCATGCATCTCGCCAAAAGGCCCCTCAGGAGCGGTTTCGGTGATGGAAAGAGTGCCTTCGAGCACTATCTCCGCGTTCGCCGGTATAAGAAGATTATTCGTTTCGCATTTGACAACGTCTAAAGCCTTTCCTGTCATAGCACCCACATAGGAAGCTTCCGAAACACCGTCGGGGATGGGCATACTCGATGCCATGATGGCAGCTGGGGGAACACCAAAGCAAAGGGCCCAAGGAACGTCTTTGCCAATCTTCTTCCACATCTGATGAATCTGCCAAATATGCTGTGGCTGGATGACCAGCCCAACAAGATGGTTCTTATCATTCACCATAGCGCGAGCAATTGACCAGTTAGTCCACTTTCCATCCGGTGTTTGCACAACGTGCATGCCGTAAGTCTGGATATATCGCCCGCCATCTGCCTGATGGAGCATAGGAGCAGGTAGCTTCATGAAGTCGAACTCGCCGTCGTCCAGGATGTTTTCTTTACAAGGACCAGTTGCGACAATTCGTGGTTCGATTGGCGCTACGCGAGCGGGTGAGACCATAAGCTCCAGAATTTCCTTCATACTCGCGGTAGGGGGAAGTCCGAGATGCCTAGCAATTCGACCATATGTCTGCTCTAGGTCGTTCCTCAAGGAAGCTGGCGCTCCGAGAATCCTCCACAGGCCATTCTTTGCGCCCTTGACATTATTGAACAGTGGTGCCTTATCATTGGTCTCGCAGACTTTGCGGATAATTGCTCCAACCTCTAGGTGAGGATCGACTTCATCATCGATTTCAACCAAGTCGTTGTCAGCCTTCAAAGCATCCACAAAAGAACGAAAGTTCAGCTGCGGCTCTAGCTGTTCTGATGGAATGTTGATCGTTTCACTTTGTGAAGACATGATAAAAATTGGAAAGCTTTCTGAAGCGAGCTGGGTAGGTTGGTTGAGGAGCACGAGATATTGGTGAGGAATTGCAATATTTTAGAGCAGGGAAAGTATATTTATACAAAGCTACTACATCATTTCTGTTATCGAAATTATCACAGAGGACTAACTGCTAGGACATTTACAGATACGGACCGTAATTGCCACGTTTGCGGATGTGTCACTTGCGTCAATGGCGAAACCCACACATATACCGAGCTCACCGAGCTCTCCGAGGCCGATTTTTTTACAATAGATAATTGCTCGGTGCACTCGGCGTGCTCGGAGTATTCGAGCGGACCGAGTGTTGCTTAGGATCACTAGTTCAGACTATGGTCGCTTCATTTCGGCACGATGCATATACACACTCTCCTGATCTCAATCCGTAGACTATTACTCAACCTAGCAAATTGTTATTCTTGTGGCCGAACCTGAAGAGGAGAAGACTTTTATTCATTGCCGACATCGCGAACGACCATTTTCAGTTCTTTGTTTTGTGGGTCCCTTAGAAGGTCAATGGCCGTAATGCGTGGAACATCAACACTTAGCTTTAGAGAACATCGTGCCACAACAGTTATCAAAATAGCAAATATCTGGAACTACTTTCGGTAGAGGGAAGAAATGATATTTTCTCGGACTTTTGATGCCCTAGCCCCATCGTGACTGTAGTGGCGGAGGTGAAGATGATTTAGGTGACGGTGCTGGCCTTTTGTACCAACCGCCTTGCAGCCACTACCACCAATTGTGCCTGAGCTTGAAGCTTTAATCGTAAACCCTTCTTTTGATAATCAATATTTAGTTGCATGTTGTCCTTCGTCGTGCACAGTTGCATTCTCCAACGCAAAAGTCTTAACAGCGAAGACAACACAGGGCCCAGAGAGCAATGACCCGACGAACCCCAAATTGTAGACAAGATTGAGTTCGATACAAAGCAGGTGGTTGTGGATCATCATTTCAATAGAACAAGGATTCGATACAGCTTGACTGAAGGAAAGTTTGTGTGGTACATGATCAGGGATTAGATGTTTCATTGAGATAGCCCACTCATATCATAAAAAACTGGAGGCAGTGAGAAAAGAAAGGAAGAACCTCAAGCGAATTTTAATGGCATCCAAGCAGTAACCCACATATCCATAAAACCATAATCATTTGCCTCAGGATTTGGTAGAGATATGGCCGTCATCGTTGGTCAATTTCACCACTAAGTGACCGGCGTGGCCTGCGTGACCGGCGTGGCCTGCGTGACCGGCGTAGCCTGAGTGGCTGGCTGGTTGAGTTGTGGAGGAAAGAGTATTTTTGGCTCCTTTGCATCACTAATTAGTGGACGCAAGATGTCCCCGAGTGCCACGTTGATATAGGCATTTTTGGCCTTGCCTCTTTCTCTCACTTGATCAAGAACATCGTTCCAGTCAGAATTACCATTCTCGGATTGGTCAGCATTAAACCACTGGTTCAATAAATTCTCTTCCAGGGGTGTGAAGTTTTCTTCGCGAAGAGTGGTTCTTGTTTCGTTGCCGTTCTTTCGGCTCAAATGCCAGGTGACAGCATCGTCAACAATCTTTGTCTTGTACTTTGCAAGAGCAGGGCACGTCCTTAGGCGAGTACCCAATAGGATACGGACGGTAAAGTGAATGGTTTCATTCGTGCTGACAGGCTCATTTTTGGGAACCTTTCGAACCCCATCTTCTGTGATGAGGTATCGCTTGGGTCTTCTTTGCTTTGAGCCTGCAAGCAGGAAGACCCCTCGCATTGAATTTCGGACTACGCCTATGAAACCAGAGTCAGCCGCCCATCGCATTGAAATAATCGTTAATAAAGCAATACTAGGAACGAGTTACCTTTGGTCGGAGATACAACCTCTCGAACGAATTCACGAGCAAGGGGTGTATTGACGAATTTAGAATACAGAGTGACGCCCTCGAGCTTGATCGCAAATGCTGTGCCCAATCCACTTTTTGCAGTTTCCAACTCAAGCCCGTATAGATAGACTCCAACTCTGGCAGTTACAGCCCAGTCCGGGCGAGCCAGGGTGCTATTAGACATGGACTGCTGCAAATTCTCCAAATTGAAGCTGAGATAAGGATGGAGCTGAGATATCATCCATATCAAAGTGATATTTGCAAGGCCCGCGTCTTCGTTTCCGCCTCCAACATCGCTGTGGGCTCCCAGGAACCAGCATTGTTTCAAGATCTGGTTCGAGCCTCTCGGTGGAGCTTCCCATACCGTGGGCTGGAAATGCCTCCGGTTTTCGTTCAATGCGAGTGCTTGAATCGCAATGTCAATGTTTTCGCACAAGGTCGAGTTGACATGACGTAGCTTTTCTGGGATGCGTTGTGGGACTGGCCAAGGCACAGGAAAGCCCAGGCTTCCAACTGTATCCCATACTGCACATACTCTGACTCTCACATTTGGCAAGAGACAACCCTTCTCAAGGATCTCTTCGCAAGACTTGCGCAATTCAGTCTTAGGGTCAATCGTGATACCGCCAACGACCTCGAAAGGTTGATTCCTCTTCCAGAGATTGTAAAGTCTCAGCAGATACTTCAGGCCATTCTTTGTCAAAAGACCGATATCATTTATCAAGGATGCAACGCTCCGAACTGTGAATGCTCCTCGTGAAAATCCGATCAATATTATCTCGTCGGATGCACTCGTGTAGTTATGAGATATGAATGTATAGGCTTCTCGAATATCTGTCGAAATGCCTGCAGGTGGACGTTAAACAGTCAGAGATATTTTGTGCATTTTCTAAATGAGCCTTTACGGGGGAATCCCTACCTCTTCCTGTCATTCCGTCAATCACATTCCCCAATCCCATAGTGCCAGATCCAATTCCAACTTGGTATGAGAGAATTTGTGGGACGCCATCATCGCCAACTGCTTTGATCAATCGTGAAATCCGGGAAACGTTTGTAATTGGAGACTCTGTGCTGATACTGTCATTCCATGTACCGTCGCAGCAGACTACCAGGCGTCTCTGTGCTCTCACATAAGTCGGCTGGTTGTCGTTTCCGTTGCTGGCGTCCGATGCAGTGCCAATTCGATCAGGATCATTCATGATGGGACTGTGACTTCTCTCACAAGCAAGTTTGGAATGCAAACAGGTGTACGTGACAAGGCTGAAAAAAACAGACCTATGAAATATCGGCTGGTTATGCCGATAAATCTATACTAGGCTGCTGGGATGGGTGGAAAGAGGAGGCTCGAGAAACCTCAATCGATATAGCTGATCGAAGACTTTGCGAACATTCAAATCTGAGGCATGGCTATAGCTGCCCAAATGAAATCGTAACATTGTGATGAAAAAGCTCGATCAGGCTGAAATGTGGCTGGAGAGGGGCAGCTGAGGCGGAAATCATGTGGTCCGTCGGATGTTCTTCCGCTGTCTCCTGCCGACGCCACCATTTCATGAGCTGAAGAATACTGCACAGTATTTTGCTTTTGTGCAAGAAGAGGCAGTCATGGTGCCATCTAATAGCATAAAGGTGCACTGTTAAGGGGTCTCACAGCATGCTCGTGCCGGCGCATACTGATCGTCACGCCGACTTTATCGCCCAGGTGGATGTCACACACGTCGTGTCCGATGGCAACTCTATCGCTTGAAAGTATGAGGAACGAGCTATGCCAATAGTCACGTGACGAGATAGTGTATCGCATTGGAGAAGCGCGCGGAGCTTTTGAGCTCCTTATGCTTCGAGTCAATGTCCAGAACGCCTCTATAGCAAGGTAGAAACGTTGATGACGCGCGTCACTCGGTAGAAAGACACCCTCATTGGATTTGGTAATCTCCCCACATAATAGAGTCATAGAGTGTACTCAAAGACTCTTGATTAAAATCCAGGCTGGAGAAATCAAAAAGGGCGTTGTTGTTGTTGTTGTTCAAATCGTTGGAAAGACTGTTGAATTCGTCCAGAATAGCCTCTCCTCCCCCACTCCCACGATTGTTGAGAGGAGATATGGTTCTTTGTTCACTTGGAAAGACACCTTGAAATGGCGGGGGGGGAGATGGTATATTAGATCTTGCTGGGTCGAGAAGCTTTACAGCTGCAAGAATGCGAGCATGTGGACCCCACAGCAACGAGCCCTGATCGCGACTCTTCGAGGATTGTGACATGATGCTGACCAGCTCCTGTTGGAGCTGCTTGATTTCTACGTTGCGTCTGGCTTCATCGATTAGCAACAGCACCAAGGCGCAGCTTAATCCGTTATGCAATATAGCCCAGGATCTTTCCGCTACGACCGAAAGCTTGTGCAAACTGATGAAAGACTTCACAGCAGTGACACAGGCATCGACACATAGTCTGCGCAGCTTTCTCTGTTCGTCCTGATGTGCCTGCCAACGCAGCTCGGCTTTCAATGACGGGCGAAGCAAAGTAGCCATAGCAAAGGACGTGTTAAGGCGGAATGCGAGGTGTTCCATGTGATCCTCGATTGAGCGACATTTCTCTCTCATCCTTAATTCTGGTTTTGCCTTGCCAATCTCCTGCTCGAGTTGAGAAGCTTGCAAAGTTAGCTGAGCGAGTGATATGACTTCTTCCGTGATGAACCCAAGGCTCGTAGAAGTCAGCAGGTACATGGCATCTCGATAACCTAGATCTCGATGAGTTTCGCTGCTGGTGCAGTGTCCTTTTCTGTTCAATGAGGTGCATGGCTGCCTTCCGAAACACATTGAGAGAAGGCAATCCTGCCAAACTATTGCTTTCCTAGTGGGCTCATTAGAAATTACTGATAGGAAAGTTAATAGAATGATCGCTCACCATAGCGAGGACTCTAGAGAGTCACCTAGAGATTGATCTGGTGATACGCTTCTGTGAAGTCCAAGGCTCTGCGCTAGTCTGCTTGCCAATCCGAGATAAGACCAAGCCGCCTCGGTCGCCAGGTTGTTTTGCAGCACAGTCACCAGGATCAAGATCGCCGTTATTGCTGGGACACTTGCCGTGATGAAGCCAGATTCAGCTTGTAAACAGGCGAGTGCTTGGCGAGCTATATCCAGTCAATCTATCAGTCTCTAGAGCAGTGGAAAACAATCTCCATTTCTTACCATACCGTCTGCTACTAGAAGCTCGTTCATCGAGTGGTAGATCAGAAAACTGCAAGCCAGCGGCAATGACGGCAAGCATGATAGCAATCCAAGGTAACGAAGTCCCTGTTGCTTGACCTGATTTTACCCGTTCAATACTACTCAGAAACGCAACAAGCTCAGGTTCGAAGGTCGGCAAATCAAGAATATGCGGGTTGAGAGGATATACAACTTGTTTGTATTGTTGAAATAACCTGGTAATCAGTGTGAGATGAATTCCCGCGTGATGATCCTATACTGTCTTTAACTGACCTAATGATTTCTGGACTCCGAGGCAGGGCTTCCGCGGCGCGAGCCAGAGCAAAGGTGATTTCTTCTGATTCAGTGGGCCAGGCACAGTCTGTTCTCGCGAGACCAAGAGCCGGAAGGAGAAGGCCGCGCAGCTCCTTGTTACTTATGCCGGATTCTCTCTCGTCCCTATGTGACAGACCATTCATAATAAAGCCAGGAACGGATGAATCACCCACGAATTGGTCGGTTGGCGTTGAGGGTTGTTCATTACTGAGGCTTCTGGTCATCGAGGCCAGAATGGGAGATGTCGATGACGGTGCTGGTTCTGTTGTACGTGCTGATTCCACCGAAGCAATTTTCCGCTTTTTGTTTGATTCGACAGGTTCATAGCTGCACATGGCAGGATGTTCACGTTCGACACATCTTTTGCACGGCCGAGACCCGTCACAGCCGACCTTTCTTTCATGACAAGGAAAACAGGCTTTCTTGCGGTTGCCTTTCCGTTGTGTCCGAAGAAATTGACTCGCTTCCTCGCGCGAAAGAATTCTGGTACCATCGGATAATTCCATCGGCAATATTTGATGTCATTACGGAATCAACCTATAGATAAACCGATGCAGAGTAGTAGTAGACTAGAGAAGTCGGGTTGCAGGTGTTAAAGAAGATGAGTTGCAAGTGTCAGAAATCCGGTGATACCGGCTGATTAATTAGCCTCTCCTAACTACCATGGCGTCGTCTATCGTTCCATCACCAGTCCCACCTTTTTCTCTCCACCTCCTCAGCTCGAGACCCTAGCCCAAGCAGACTGTAGATGGATTACCTACCTAACGAGATGGACGGGAGGAAACGGTCAGCGATTTTCAACACCAGGACTTGAAGAAGGTCTCAATAAGGCATGCATCTTGGTTCGAAGTTCGTCAACGATCGCGACAGCGCTCCTTCGCGACAAGTTAAAGTATAATTGCTACAAGGGAAAGGCAGTATCGCGATTATGGAGTTTTTTCTTTGTGTTATTAACTTCTGTTTTTTAACCTAGTTAGGAGGCGAATATAGTAGAGAAAATAGAATAAAATTTACGGATACGAAGAAAATAATTGTCTATTACTGGTAGGATAGAAAGTGGGAGTATAGGAATTAGTGAAGCTTTGGTTTTTAATTTGTTTTTATGTTATCGACTTAAATCTCTGTTCTACAAGCGTTAATAGTCCCTAGATGCAGTATACGTACTCATTACTAGACTGTTTTCTACACAGAGATGAATGTGATTAGGGTATTACTTTTAATTACGCGGAGTATGATATAAAAGAACAGCTGAAGAAAACAAGTTGAAGCGGTGTTTATCCATCTCGCCCGCGAGTTACCGAATACCTCAAAGTCATCAATTACAACAAAGCACGTCATGATGCTCAGTACTCTTTCACAGGCACAGGTCGACACAGCACCTCCATATCCCTCCTCCGTGCTCTGTCCTTCAATTGCCAAGGCCCATCCGTGCCATCAAACTGATAAGGATCCCCCTCCAACCAATCTCCAAACTTCCTCACGACTCTCGCGGCATGTTCCGGCGTGGTTCTATACCACTCATGATCCACATTCTGCCCGCACCCATCACACCTCTTATCTTGAAACCGTACATCTCCCAGTTCCGCCCTAACGAGCTGCTCGACGCGCTCTGCGTATCTCGTGGGGATTCGTTGGCCCGAGGCGGTTTGTGGGTACTCACTGATGGGGTGCTTGCACATGCCTTGCCAGGTCTTCAAGCGGACGGGGACGTTGCTTGCGGTGCCTATTTTGACTAAGCCGTGCTCGCGTCGTGAGGGGAAGATGTAGATGTAGCTTTCGTATGCCTCTGTGCTTTGGAGGGGCTTTTCGATTGCTCTGGCGATGGCTGCTGATGTGGAGGGAGGACTGGGGGTGGAGGTTCTGTATGAAGGGAGGTTTCTACTGTTCGTCTGGAATGCTTGGGAGTTTGTTGCCGTGCTTTCTGGTGTTGCTCGTCTTCGTGTACCTTGGACGGTCTCTGTACTCTTGCCCTTGGGCCCGTTTGGCGAGCATTGACTGCAGAACAGCGCGGGACTGGATCCCGGGTACAACGACTCGATTCTCTGTAGACGACGTAACAAGTCTTCAGAGTCGATCCGGCCTTCATTCGTAGGTTCCAACATGGCGTGAATCACGCGCAGCACCTCCCCCAGTCGAGCATCCGAAACCCTGGACCCTATCAATACCTTTCGAATACTCTCCGCCATCTGCCAATAAGGAGCATCGCCATTCGCAACACGTATACCAAGACCAGGATATAGAACAGCCATGATCTCGACAAACACGCAGCCCAGGGAAAACACATCCGTCTTCCTGTTCCTCCGCCCATAGTTCGCCACTTCCGGCGCACAGTACCTCCTCGTAAGTGCCTGCGGCACCCCACTTGTCGTCGTCCTATCCAACCCCGTCGCATCAAGTGAGATCCCAAAGTCCGTGTACATAACCTTACCATCATGCACCAATATGTTCTTCGGCTTGATATCCTTATGCCTAATCGTACTCCGATGGATAAACGCCAACCCATCCGCAAGACACCCAAACGCACTCCACAAAACCGCCCTCTGGCTCCCCGTGGCGCCTGATCGCGAGTCCTGGATACTCTCTAGGTACTCCTGAAGATCGCCCCCGTCCGCGACGGGATGCAACAGCATGCCTAGCTCACGCCCCCCGCTGCCCGAATACGTGCCATAAAGCTGGACCATGTGCGGGTGGGATCTCATGCGCTTGGTGATGGCGATTTCATTGTGCACGGCTGCGCTCCATGAGGCGACGTCTTTGCCGTTGTAGCGCTTGAAGAGCTTGCGTGCGAAGGTGCGGCCGGTCGTCGGGTCGGACACGATGTCCACGCTGGCGCTGCCGCCGTGGCCAAGGTGCCCGTGGAAGCGGAGGGAGAGTTGTGAGTTGGGTGGGAGGTCGATGTGTTGGTTTTCGAGGAGGGTTATGCCAGGGGGTGGGCGTTGGAGGCTTAGGGATTGGAATGCGTTGGTGAGATGATTTTGTGACATGATTGCATGAGAATTAGGGGTCTGTGAAGTATGAGATGGGAGTGATAGTGAAGTGGAAGATGGGATGGATACAGCGGAGTGATGGCTATGATATATCCAGGTACGTATTGTGGTGAAACATGCTGCCTCGTTGTGCCACAGCCTTACAGTACGCTGGAACACAACGTTTACCCGCCTGAAACGAATGAGCAGAGAGATTATTATCGATTCGAATTTATCAGTTTCATCAACGGGTAGTGTTTTATCTCCATTTTGCATCACCCCTGTCTGTCTGGTACTCGCCATTTACGCGCGCGGTAAAGAAGACATCTAGGCGCTATTGAACACTAACGAAGGAACACCTCGGCAGCATACGCAGCAGATCGTAGATATTGTGATGTACCTAAAGATAAATTGAGAATTAATAGAATATTCTTGTTTCCTTTCTTGTATCTCGACGATCGTGCTCTAAAGACTGTAATCTCAAGCTAGCCCCTGGGAAGACATACATGTCGCTTTATTGAATTTGAACATGGTATATGCGTTCATGGGTATATCGCGTAAGTCGAGGTATTTAGATGAATAGAGAGTGCCTCCGTCCGGAATTGAGGTAGCGTTTCTTACCTAATGCACCTGAGGTGTGCTTGGGTGAAACTTGGACCGTTCGGGTTTTGTTTGTGAGGAAGGATGAGGAGACGTGACATGCATGGGAAAACAAATCGTGGATATATGCGTATCAATCCTGTCTGCGTATGTACGGGTTGTCCCATCTATTCAAACATCATGTACAATCATGGTCTATAACTCTCCCTTTATACACAGATATCGATGCTCAAACGCTCATCTTCATGGCAATCGTCTTATGCGGCTCGTACCCCACGATCTCGAAATCCTCAACAGCCCATCCATCGATACTACCCCCAATCTCCCTCTTGATCCTCAACTCGGGAAAGTCCCTCGGCTCCCTCTCCAACTGCACATTCAAAGCATCGACATGGTCGAGATAGACATGTGCATCGCCCATCGTATGTGTGAACGTCCCCGGCGTCAGATCGCACACCGAAGCGAGCATATGCGTCAGCAGCGCATAACTCGCGATATTGAACGGCACGCCGAGTCCCATATCGCAACTCCTCTGATATAGAATACTATGTAGCACGCCCCTCCCCCTGTCCTTGCCCTCTTCCGTCCGCACGCCCCGTCCCGCACCGGGGAACGACACGTAGAACTGGGCGAACATGTGGCAGGGCGGAAGCGCCATCTTGCTCAGGTCGGCGGGGTTCCACGCGCTGAGGATGATGCGGCGGTCATACGGCTTGTTCTTTAGCTTGTCGATGATCTCTGCGAGTTGGTCGACGCCTTTGCCCGTGTAGTCTGCGTTAGGGCCCTCATACTCGGCGCCGAAATGTCGCCATTGGAAGCCATAGACGGGGCCGAGTTCCTGCTCGGCGTAGTGACTGAGACCGACGGAGTCGAGGTACTCGCGGGAGCCGTTGCCGTCCCAGATCTTGATTCCGGCGGCAGCCAAGGGGGCGGCGGACGTGGAACCCGCGATGAACCAGAGGAGTTCGGCGATGACGGCGCGGAGGAAGACGCGCTTGGTTGTTAGGAGGGGCAGGATGAGGGTGTTGGGTTCTGAAGGGGAGGTTGAGGGTTTGGAGAGGGCGAATTTGAGGGGCGTGGGCGCGAAGACGGAGTATGTGCCTGTGCCTGTGCGATCTGGGCGGTGCTCACCATTGGTGAGGATCTCGCGGATCAGATTGAGGTATTGGTGTTCTTCGTGAGTGGGGTTTGAGGGTTGTGATGGTATTGAGGTTGAGGTCGAGGGTGTGGATTTGGTGGAGGGTTGTTCAGAGGGGGTTATCACGGGCTCGACCGCTGACGGAGGCATTTTGTAATTGTGTTGTACTGATTGATTGATCTGTGAAGCCAGGCGAGGGGTGTTTGTGGTCGTAATGGGAGTCGGAGGGGTGAACGTGAATGTGAATGAATGGACTAAT
This sequence comes from Aaosphaeria pasadenensis, assembly GCA_022813625.1. Taxonomy (NCBI): domain Eukaryota; kingdom Fungi; phylum Ascomycota; class Dothideomycetes; order Pleosporales; genus Aaosphaeria; species Aaosphaeria pasadenensis. The sequence continues at coordinate 251,161 of JAKLMB010000034.1, forward strand.
TAATTGACGTCGCGAGAAAACGCGTCGGCGGTTGGGGTTTCGCGACTGCGGAGTTGGCTTGAATGGCCCGCTGTATTACCCCTTTGATCTGATTGGACAACGGCTGTAGGGCTGGCGGGTCCCTGCATTTTGACCCGGACAACGCACTCCAGAGTGCACGCAACTCAAGTCATAATTGCTGCTCTTTATTTACTCACTGCTTCACCTACTGAGTTTCGTACTTATTGGCAAAAAACACATTATTTATATCTGTCAGGATGTCCGAGGAGGCGGCTGCGCATCACTTGTTGAATGTGCTAGAAGAGAGGGAATTGAGTGTGGATCTGGACAAAGTGCTCGCTGCATTTGAGGATGAAAACACGAAGAAAGAGGCGGCTGCATGGGTTAATGAATATCTGAACGAAGAGACTCTATTAACACGCGAGGAACTTGAAGTGTAATGTGCTATACCCAGCCGTATCCCTTCATACCTAACATCATACAGTTACAAGTTCATGGAAAAGAAGGGACTCATTTCTCGGCACAATCTTGACAACGCCCCCATCCGACCACTTTTGGACCATGAACTATCTTCTGCAATCGAATCCCTGGAGACCTCAACCGCTGCCATTGAAGAGCAATGCAAAGTGCTCGAGGCCCAGGCTTCCGCTCTGAAGGCGCTTCGAGCCATGGGAAAGCCAAACATGAAGGTCGAGCATGCCCGGAACGAGCGGCGGAGAAAGGAGCAACAGGAGAAAGCGAGACTAGACATCACCGTATGTATCTCACATCTCCCATGTATTCGTAATTTTAACTGTTGTTTTAGATTGAGGACGTGGTCACGAGCATCAACGAACAGCTCGGCGATGCACAACGAGACGTTGAAACGGAGAAGTCAGCGCTGGATTCGTTCCTCGTAGAAAGGCTTTCTTCCGACGACAAAATCCTGACCGCTCTGCCTGGGATCGTATCCAAGATTATGGCGGAGCCAGAGGTCGATGAGAACGAAAAGTTCGTCGACCAATGGTGTAAAGCAATAGTGTCGTTTCGGACGGCAGAGATCAAAGCTAGAGTCGACATCGCCTACATGGAGGGCTTGAAGACTTTCTCCGAGGCTGATGTGCCCGAGATGTCCGATGAGGAAGCGCGTGAACAGAAGACTGCACTGCAGGCTGAGTTGGAGACCCTCCACTCGGAGGTGGCCTCCGTCGCGGAGATGGTGGTCGAACATGATCTGAGGAAGCCGATCATGGACGGCATAGAGCGAAGAGACCGTGATCAGAAGGAAGCAAGAGCTGCCTGGCTAGACTATGTAGGTTCACAATGCATGATATACCCACGAGTGCTAACTGTCATAGGTATTGTCGACACTAGACTTCATGGCGAAACGATTGGACATAGTTTCGAACCGCGCGAAGGATGTGCATGAATTCCAGCATGCATTTGCACTTGTGCGCGAGGAGGCCGCAAAGCGAATGCCAGAACCAATCGCAGAGACTCCAAAAGCGTCAAGAAAGCGCACAATCTCACGGCCGTCGCTAGACTTTACACCAGCAGTGAAATTCAAGCCAGCAAAGAATCTCGACTTACCACCGTCTGTTCAAGATGCCCTACGTCATGCTGGGGTGTCATTCAGCCAGGACTCGCTCGAGGAACTCCAGGAGTCACTTTCTAGAACACTGATCGAGCGACAAGAAAAGCTTGCCCAGCACTACGAATCTGCCACCGTGACTGCGCACGACAAATTGGCCGAGAGGTTCGATAAGGCGGACGCTGAGCTAAGGGATATTCTCGACGCGGTGTACGCAGACACGAAGTTTAAGACAGTAAGGCTGACAGATGCGCAATTGGAGGCCGAAATGAAGACTCTAGAGGAACAGTTGGAAGAGGGAGAACAGAAATTATTGGTTGCAGAGACAGAGAGCTTGTCTATGGAAGATCCCAAGGTCAAGGCCTTTGTGGAAAAGTACGCGCGTTGAGCCCATGAGCCAATATGCTGGGATTTCCACATTCCTCAGTCCACATGTGTATATATTGAGAATGTCCACCCCCAAAATAAAGCTCAAACTCCGAACAGGTACAATGACTTATTTGAATCACTGATTATACTCGTCGCTGTGATGATGATGGACTCTCTGTGTTTGTTTATTTACTCTCATCGATCCCATGCAGCCGAGGCTGGCCGGTTTTGTATGGGATTTGCCCAATCGGGTTTAGCGGTCACCCCAGCCTCCTGAAGCTTCAGAGCTGAATTGACAACACAGCTCAACCTCGCACCCACAACACTTCCACCTCCACCTCCAGCGCCCCTCACAGTGCGCGGGATGCTTCCTCATCGCATCCACCCCTTCAAAACACTCAAAGGCACCTAATTGAGGCCTCTCGATTCCCGCCTAATCCGCCCGTTCGGCCCCGTCGCCGTCCGTCAACAATAACAACAACAACACCAACCTCGTCATGGCCAAGGGTGCTCTCATCAGCGCTGGTGCCGCTGCGACTGCCATCGGCGCCACCTACAAACTCGGCGAGTTCCTCTACAAGGCCAAACGTCTAAAGGATGTCGGTCCAGCCAACGCCGTCTACGTCCGCCTCATCAAGCGCGTTCGCGCCGATCTCGACGAAGTTAAGCGCCTCCTGACCGTCGAGGAGGTCAAGGAAGCCCTCGCCGCCAACCCGGGCAAAGCGAAATGGGTCTTCGGAGCCATGCGTGACGTCCGCGGTGCCCTGGAGAACATTGCGCCCTACACTGAGCGTGTGTCCAGCGACGTCGACGATGGCCGCCGCGTCGGTATACGACACAGGGTTTACTGGCTCCTCAGCGAGAAGGAAAAGTTGGAGAACCGCGAGAAGGAGCTCAACTTCGCCCATGCAAGCTTGAACGAGGTCATCGGATACCTAGGACCACTCGAGCCGAACAGCGCCGCCAAGCAGCAGGCCCAACCTGCCCGACAGCCTCAGACTCAGACCCACGAGACTCACAACACCAAGATCGACGTCGACATCCGCCGCGACGCGCCCGAGCGCCATGTAGACGAGAGGAATGTCTACATCGAGAGGCACGAACACGGTCCCAGGAGGGTTGAGGAGCGCGAGGTCTGGGTCGAACATGGCCGCGACCCTCGCCGAGTCGTAGAGGAGCGCGAGACTTGGGTCGAGCACGAACACGGCCCCCGTCACCACGATGAGCGTCATATCCACTACGACTCCCGCGGCCGCCCCCAGCAGTACGACGAGCGCGAGTACATTGAGCACCATGACAGCCGCTACGATGACCGCCCTCACGATCCCCGTCATGGTGGACGTGTAGACGAGCGCCATCTCCACATTGAGCGCGACCCTCGCGATGACCGTCATGTTGAGGCTCGTTTCGAGCAGCGTGGCCCCAACTACTACGAGGAGAAGCGATATGAGCAGCGTGGCCGCATGGACCCCGGACTCGGACGTCGTCCCGAGTCCTTTGAGGACCGTGTCCCAGAGCGCGAGACCTGGATGCAGAGCGAGCCACGAAGGTCCCCTTACGGTCAGTATGCGGAATATGGTGCGCCCCAACCCATCGGAGCTGCCGAGTATCGGCGTAGGTTTGACGGCGATCCTGGATTCGGAGATGAAATTGTGCTGAATCCCCAACCAGTGCCTCCCATGGATCACGGTTATCACAGAGAGGTGGGAATCATGAAGTAATTTCATCATTGTGAACCCCGGCTGACTTTTTGATATTCAGGAATGGATTGAGCAGCGTGAGAACTACGGTTATGACGAATACGGCAACAAGCTTCCCGAGCAGACTGTAGGCACGAGGTACCCCCAGTATCCTCCTCGCAGCCGCTTCTGATCGGGCAAGCCAAACCCTCCCCCAAAATGACCAGGTTCCCTCTTTTCATGTCTCGCGCGTAATGCTGGATCCCGACTTCATGTAAATGGTGGTTTGGATCAGTCTCTGTTGAATAGGTTCCTTTGTGTGGATTTGCCCGTTCGAATATGTTGTTGTATATGCAATTTGTGGCCTCCCGTTTCCGGTACGAATATCTAGCTGTTTGTATGTGTTGGGCCGTAGTTTGGAACGATGAATATTGGCGATTCTTTCTTGTCTTAATCTCCTCTTCTATTCCGACGTGCTTATAATTACCATGTGATCATCCTGCGCAACTACCTGAATATGCGGTGTGCGAGAGGCAATTACGTTCACCACATGGGTAGGTATTGACCGGGCGACACTTCTGTCTCAGTTGCAGCTTGGTTTGTTCATCCTCCCTTACTAGCGGCCATCGCTCTTCCACGTCACTTTCATCTCCAACAAAGTACAGTATATGCTTCGTCTATCGTTATACGATTATTACCAATACGTTATTGTCGTCCGTTACCCATAGCTCACTCGCTCTTCCTATCGCTCGACCTCGTCACCATAAGCCCCTTGTACAGTCCGATCCGCATCCGAGTGTCTCCGGACTTGTTTCGAAACGTCCTACCATTGCTCAGACTGCATCTGGGATTTCTCGCAGTCGCTGGCTCCACACGTTCTTTGAGCAGCCCATTCCCAAACCTCTTAGTACCTTGAAGGGCTCCAAGCCGAGATGTGTTACTTCCTTTTGTGGCAGCTGTTCAAGATTCCGACCATCATGAGAATACTCGGCGTCTGCTGCGTAAGTCTCTGGACCAACTGCATCCGTGATCCAGCGATCGCTCTATGGCACAAGATGGTGAAACTCAACAGCTGGGCACTCGGCGGCGGAGCAATCAAAAAAGCCATCGTACGTATGTTGCCGTCTTTGATTCTTGCGATCTCATTTGCCGTCGTCGGCGATGTCTATGAGCGAAGTTCATCCAAGATTCCCAAGTCGTTTCGCTGTCTGGGCGCTAGGGAAAGCATATTTTACATGGAGAGGCCGCTATCCATCATGGCCCCGCTTGGAATCGCTGGCCAGGATCCTATGATGACGTTCGAACGGCCACTCTTCTACTTGTAAGTCGCTTCCTTGTGTTAATTCGAGTTCATCTGATAACAAGTCATAGTCCGACGTACGTATCTAGTGTCGCTGGTCCGCTTGCACTTGTCGTGCTACATCTTCTCAACGTAACATTCCACGTGTTCCGTTTTCGCTGGATTGGCTCATTTATCGTTTGCTCTACTCAAATAGCAATCTGCCTAGCGTGTCTCGCCATGGACTAGGCTACCAGGCCTGATGAACGGAGGCATCGATATACGGATTGGCCGATCTGTCGTTCCGCAGATTGGGATGAGCTGCATTCGCAGAACATACTACGAACCACATGCTTGGTATTACGAATTGGCACTGGCTGGCCGTATGCCCTTCTGTAAGTTGACTCTTTCTATAATTCAATATTCGGGCCATGGCGTCGACGTTCTGACAGCTAGCAGGACTTTAGCGTACATGCACAAGTGCAAGGCTTTATGTCGCGAAATTAGATGGCAGAGGATGAGCCACGATCGCGGACAGGAGTTGAGGACTATGATCGCCCAGTCACCTCATGGCCTTCCAGAGAATCCCATCCCGTCGGTGACCCCGCGAAACAGCTTCGACGAAGATCGAGGCGGTAGCTCTGCTCAAGGGGGCAGCTCTGCTCAAGGCGGCAGCTCTGCTCGAGGGGGCACCGTCATAGATGGAGATGGAAGTTCTGTTCTCAACGGCACCACAGAACCAGGTAGTAGCTCTGTACCAAAGAGCACCAGCATGGAAGCAAGCAAGGGCTCTGTACCAAGGAGCGCCATCATGGAACCAGGCAGCAGCTCTAAACCAAAGAGCGTCCGTTTCGCGGACCGTAACGCCCCCGCGTTGATGCCACCGGCAGCTCATCTTGGTGCCACCGTGCATAGGCACCATCTGCCCAGTATAGCACAGGTGATGTCCGGAGGTCCCTCCGAGCAGGCGGAGGATTCCGAAGCGGCAGAGGATCCCAAGCCAGCGAATCATCTCGAGGCAGCGGAAGATCCTGAGGCGGTGGAGGATCCCGAAGTTGGTGGAGGTGGAATTCCAAGTCATAATTTTGGGCAATAAATCTCTCGAAAACAGTGGTAACGCAAAATGAGTCGGCATTGCCAGTAGTTATGGAGAATCTTGCAACTAGCAGACGCAACAGTGCACAGTGAGTTTATTTGGTACATAGTAGAGTTTCATTCGGGTTGAGGTGTTTTATCTTCACTATCCTGACGCTTGGAAGTCCGATGAGTTTCCACTGGTAGCATCCAAGATGCTGGTGTGCCCTGGCTTATCAAATGTACATAGCGCTGGTTGGGAATTGAATAATTATCACGACGAAGTTGCAACAAATCACACTAGGATAGGAATATGTTAACTTCCGTGATATCTTTCAATGAGAAGAGCTTTGGTTGAAGCCCCTAGATAAACTATGCATGCTGCCATCCCATTGATTAGTATAGTAGCGTTCATTTCCCAGCACGATGTAAACCATCAAACCCAGCATTCCATGGCATCCAGATGAAGATGACTCGTCAGAGAAAACGGAAAGTGTGGCTACTAAATGTGCTCTGGTCATGGGAAACATACATTGAATTTATTTTGGCAGGATTGATGGTGTCTTAACTCATCTGATTTCTGTTTCACGCATGGATTGATAGATTGGTATAGCGAACCTGGGTTTTCCTCTCTTTTATTTAGGATTGTGTGGGGGTTAGATATCGTGGAAATCTGTAGTTCAAAGAAAATGAGATTAAACCCAGGTCACTGGTATACCTTTATGGGGATGTTTATAGATCCGTCAAGTGCTTGTACTGCTAGCTAGTTTCTTGTTTCGAATATTTAATTTATTCCTCTTTTAAGAATCATAGTTGATTTGTGTGTAGAGGAATTTGCTGTAAAGCATGGTAGATTAAAAGAAATGATGTAAAGCATATTCAATCGGAATAAAATGGGTCGATGTGAGCAATAAATAAAGTTTGTTTATTTACAGGCATTTATAACAGATGCTATGATGTTTACAGATCATTTAGTAGGCAATAAGGGAGTTTTCATCGTGTTTGGTATAAATCTACATGTAATTGTCTTGGAAAGACATTTGAAAGCCTGATATCTGCCATCGTTTCACTCCTCCAGAAAGAACACACAAGCACACACACACACTGGATGATATCCATGCGCAGTATCTACGCCTTGCGCTGCAACCTCGATATCTCCAATTCCTGTTCGTCAATCTCGATCCCGTTCCTCTCAGCGTATTCTTTCCAGTCGTAGCGCGGTTCGAACCACTGCTTCGTCGTCTGCGTCGTGATCATGTATTGTCCCTTCCTGATGGGACCCGTCTGTTTGGTGGCCTTTCTCCTCACTTCGCGTTTTGGATAGTCCATTAGGCGTGGACGGTTGCCATCGCCACTAGAGATGCAGAGTTCCAGGCATCTGGCAAACCATGCGGGGATAGCCCAACCCTCCCCCTCGACATGGACTTCCCGGACAGTTGGTAGATCCAACAGGTTCTCCAGTCCGAACAGAAGTCTGCGCAATGTTTCGAGGGCGACATACCGGGTTTCTTTGCGGTACCAAAATTTGTAACAATGAAAAGCGTGACAGTTGGCACTTGGTTCCTGCAACAAGGCACGTCTTGGTAGGGTTTCGCAATCTATTGAGAACTCGACGTGTAGTTTCTCAAGCAGGGAGCGCCGGGCAGTGTCGACAGCATGCAATTTGATGGTCCTGATGATATGGCCTAGACGGCTCCGTACACGCCTCATGGCCCAGTAGTCGTTTCGGCCCAAGTCAATGATGATTGAGATGGAACGGACATGGCGGACAACGTGGGTATTTTCATAGAGCACGCCGAAATTGGGCTGAATAGATTGTAAGTGATATGTCATGTCTCCGCCACCGTATAATTGAAAGATGTACGTATTCTGGCCGTAGAGGATCGCTCGGGCTTCGTTGCATAACTGTCTATTGACGAGGAAGAGCTCGGTACAGATGTATGGGAAGCAAACGTCTTTAGGCCTGAAGCGAACTCCGTCCTCACGGCGGAGTAAAACGGGTAGTTCAATCCTGTGATTGTAGCAGATGTCGAAGCCATTAGGGATCAAGTCATTGTAGACTTGGAGACGCAACTCGGCAGGGAGCTGGAGGAAAGGAAATATGCCTTTGCGAATGGTTGTGTCAGGAGTGTAATCCTGATGACCTAGAAAGTGATTATGCACACGCGTGTCGTATGGTTCGTATGTCTCTGCCATCGATCACTAAGACGAAATTTCAAGCAAACTCTCGAAACTCCCTTTGTATTTCTTTCTCTTTCCTGTTCCGAAAGCTGTGTACTCCCCAAAGAGAGATACACCAGATATTTCTAAGGAAGATCGGCGAGGTGCAGCAAGTAGGAATGGAGGCAGCAATCGAGAATGCTTCGTTCACTATCCTCACACAAGTTTAGCAGGTCGGTTTTGCGTGGTCTTCTTTATTCGTCTGTGAGTTGTTGGCTCGTGGAAGGGGTATGCTCCAACTGTCGAGTGGAACTTCGCCTGGATAGTTATGGAACTTCGCCATTATAGTTAAGGAAAGGTAGGGTAGAGAAGAAGTGAATCAGGAGAACAAAGTGTATGCTGCAAAGTGTAGGACTAGACGTAGGGAGGGAAATCAATTGTATTTCCCTGTGATTGTTGAGACTCGTTGACAATTGTGATTAAGGCCAGTAGCGAGAAAGAGGGTGTGTGCTTTTGGTGGGGTTAGGCAGCTGCACGGCTGCGTTGCTCGAGTGAATACAGGACACCAATGATTCGTGTCCCGGATGCCTGGTTTGCCCATCAGGTGGTACCACGGATATACTGTCTGACTAAAGGACCGACCAATTTTATAATCTATTCTACAATCAATTGACTCTTCATCTGTGAATCTCAAGTCTAGCACATCCTAAATCATCAGGACATAAAGTACCCACCCACTTAGATGTCAAGCTTCCCAAAATATAACCCTTAAATACGATTTCTGCTGCTTAGGAATTATAATATACTGTTCTGTTATTGTAGCATTGTAAATATCATTTCCCTTACCTGTATTACGTTCATCAAGGGTGAGTAGAATACTTGGAATAGGGTATTTATTTCATTCAGAAAAGGGGGTATCATTAAGTGAATTTGCCATGTTCCTGTACTCCGTACACAATTCTGGTATTTTGAGCTTGATAGTGACGACTCAGGGCTTCTTTGACTTGCTCCCAAGGTCGTATAGAAAAGTCTTCCTTCTTCATTGATACATCTATCAACCTCTCTCCACCCTTCCCTCCGCCCATAGCCTACTCCGGCAATAGTTCAATATCGAATTTAAACGTACCGGCGGCGATAATTCGATCGAGGGACTATCAGTGTGTCGTAGGGTGGTATGTGAAGGGGGAATGGGCGGCGTGAAGATAAGCTAGGAGTTTCGTGAAGTTGTACTGTGGGCATCATGTACTTTTTCTTTGTACTTCCCTTGAGAACATATTCACTCCTTCTGCTCTACCTCGACGCATTTTGCTGCCTTGCGAGGAGCTAGTATCCTTGGTGGGGAGGGTGATCGTCTGCGCCTCCTAAAAGAAGAGGGCACATCCTCGCGAATATGCGCATGTTCTGGAAGACTGTTTTCGATGTGGGAGAGACATTCACACAATTCGTGCGTAGACAAGTTTATGTCTCGGTCTTGGTCTCTAGTGAGATCGCTAGTATGTCGGGGAGTAGAAAAGTCGGAGAGCCGAAGTTGCAAGCCAGGATGGTCTGTAGGGTTCCCGAGATGGTCACGGAAGATCTGTCGCCAATCAGTCATCCGAGCATTAAGTTCCTACAGAGAATTCCTTACATCATCTTTAACGTCACGGACGACCACTACTGTTCGACGACCATTTATGGTCTTACGCAGCTTAGGTCGCCACACTGACAATCTGGCCTCGCGCGCCTTATACCGGCCATATGGAAGGTCTATACATACGAAGGCCTGTATGTGCATCTGAGACCCAATAATGAATGATTTGGCTTGCCGGTACGTGCTCTGTTTCTCGGGGTCTATGAACTCGATGACTACTCCTGGATATCGTGTTCGTCCATGTCGGAAAGAGAGATTTGGATCACGTTTCGAATGATATCCGGTCGAATCGGTTTCACCTTCCAGAACTATAGTTGCAGCGCCTTCATTGCCGATTTCCCGGGCAAAGGCGGCTGCATTGTCTGAACCCTTCCCGATTTGGTCAAGTTGTCCTGATATAGCTCGCGCGACAAAACCTGTGAATACTTCCCATTCATAGATAGGCCTTCTGACTGCAAGTAGATGTGTCAATGCATTATAGTCATACCTAATGTTTTCTTATCGTTAGCCAAAGCTATCTGTCGTGCATTGCATTACGTGTGTACCTTATCTTTCCCTGTGTGTATCCCCACACATACTCGTCCTGCCTCAGTTCATGATCGAATTTCTCGTAATCTCCTGGCGAGAACTGGAATTCGTTCCACGGGTCGCAGACGTTATGAAAGGTAGACGCAATCTTTCGAAATATCCAAAGGGCTTGTTGTAATTGCGTGGTAGAACCATCGGAATTTTGAGAAGGTGGAGACGTCATAGGACCCTGCACACAAAAGTCTTTGGGAGGTTCTAAATGAGTGAAGTCTTCGCTCGAATGCTTAGTAGAACTGATAGGGACATCGGGACGATGAGAGCTGTCCTCTCGTTTTGCACGGATCTCTTCCTGTATGTCTACCTCCGTGTATGTGGCTTCGCCGTGTGAGGTCAGTTCTTCTGGTGGAGAAGGCGATGTTTTTTTCCATTGAAGACCAGGAGGCCCAGAGTCGCCGAGAGATTCAATCTCCATATCTTCCTCGCCTGCCGAAAGAATCTCCAAATCTCAGACGTCGAGATACGGATCTCTGTGTCTGCGGAGAAATTACGAGAATGTCTGTCACTAGCAAAGTCGGAAAGCTTGAGTAGCAGGCCTGGATGATCTGTAGGTTTCCCGGAATCGTCACGGACGACCTCTTTCCAATCAGTCATTCGGATTTGGAGCCTCACTTGTAGAAATACTTACCTGATTGCCTCCAGAATCAAGAGATTCTAAATGAATAGGATGGAGAGTACGACCGTGGGGCAAAAGAGTGGAATTGATTGCATTTCCCTGTACTTGGATGGATTGTTGGTATGTAGTTGTGCGGGTAATGTTAGTAGGTGCCGGGGGTGCCTACATATGTTCAGTGGGTGAACGGGGCTAGCCAGAAAGAGAAAAGTGAAACTGGTACACTTTTGGTTGGATTAGGCATTCGACAATTTGGCACTTGTATGCCTTATTTGCTCCACAGGTGGTATTATGTTCATCATGCGTGAGTAGAATAGTTAGAATAGATATTTATTTCATTGAGAAAAGGGGGTATCATAAGTGAGTTTGCCACGTTCCCGTACATAATAATAGTGTTTCGGGCTTGATAGTGACGACTTAGGGCTTCTCCTTGACTTCCTCCTAGAGTCTTCCATCTTCATTCATACATCCATCCCTCCATCCATTCCTGATCGCATCCCTCTGCCCACCCCTCCATTCATTTCTCCGGCAATAGTTCACTATCAGGGCTACAACGTACCGACGGCGACGTATGGATTGAGGCGCTATCGGTGTATTGTAGGGCGGTAGATGAGGACAGGGGTGGTATAAAGATCGAGCTAGGACTTTGGTGAGGTCCGACTGCGGGTTTCATAGACGTTCAAACGCTCAATGGAGGTGGCAGGAATACCCCGATAAGATCTGTCCTCTCGCTTGGCACGTTTTTGATCATGCTCCTCTGCCTTCGCATGATAGGCTTCATCGCGGGAGGTAAGCTCTTCTGGTGGGGAGGGCGGAGGCAGTTCGCATTCGACGTCAGAGGATAAATCGTCAAATTCACGCTTTCGCTTCATGGACTTTTCCGTTTCCGCGAGAAATTGGCACATCTCGGAGGCGGAAATGCGGAGTTCTTGGTCTTGGTCTCCAGGAATAGTGCGCGAAACCTTTTGGCAAGCGAAGTCGGAAAGTTTAAGAACCAGGCCTGGGTGGTCCGTGGGGTTCCCGAGACGATCACGGAAGATCTATTTCTCATCAGTCATTTGATTGATTCAAGACCATGATTGAAGCATCACAAACCTGATTTTCACCGTCACAGACGGCGATTACTTTGTCCTTCCCTTCGTCGGTCTTCACCCGTTGCGACCGCCAATATGACATTTTCGCTTCTCGGGAATCACCCTGGCCATATGCAATGTCTATACCTACCACAACCTTTATGTTTCCACCCTTACTCCCTATAATGTAGTCGTTTGCTAGAGTTTTAATGTTCTTCGTGGAGTACAAGACCTCTATGACTACTCCAGGGTATGCGGCGCCCTCATGCTGAAAACAGAGATCCGGTGTACGTGACGAATTGAGGGTGGTCGAGTCTTGAGTAAATTGAAGAGGTACACTCAAACCACAGTATTGGTCGATTTCCATGGCAAAGTCGGCAGCCTTGTCTGATCCTCGACGAATGTCGATGATTTGACTCATGACGGCCGTAGTAACCTTTGAGATAAGTGCGTCGTGTACTTGAGAAGGCATTCGAACGGCAATTAGACGCGCATATTCGTCGTAGTCATACCTAGCCGATGGCAATGTTAGCGTAATTTTGCTTGTTTGTGTTGAGTGCGCACCTTATCTTGTGATCCACAAAATCTTGCAGCGGCTCGTCTTGCTCCAGCTCACGCCCAATTTCCTCGTAGTCTCCTGGTTCGAGCTTGAATACAGTCCACGGGTCGTAGTCCTTGATCTTGCCGGCCTCTCTATCTCGAAACAGTGCAAGAACCAGCTGGACCACGTCTGTGGTGGACTTCTCGCGCTTTTTGAGACGGCGAGTCTGGGGACTTGGAGACCCACTGCTACGGTCCCGCAGATACGAATGGCTGCGCGTAAATGTGGGAGAGTGTGAAAGTTGCAGAGGGGGAGTCCCGCTTGGTTGAAATGTTGCGCAAGACATGATGGAGTGCGTTAAGAAACCAATTGCAAACAAAGTGATCTTGTATAGTAAGCAGGTTGGCTCGAAAAAGCTTAGTCGACTTGCAGATGTTGCAGTGAATCTATTACAGTGTCAGTGTTTGTGAGTGGACAGCGTGGAAGTGATTGTAGTGATGCTTGCTCCGTGCTTTGCCTTGCCATGTAGGCAGCAAGACGCTCGAGCAAAAGGGAAGAGTGTATGATTGGTTGCCTTGCAGGATATTCACCTTGATTGAGGATGCTCGGACCTGTTGCAACTTGATGTGGCGAATATTCAGTTCTGCAGTGGTTGTTGCAGGGTTAGATGGTGTATAGTGTGATGTTTGGGTGATGGTCAAGCACGGGCACGATTGCTGAATTCACTCGAATTGCACGCCAAGGCACCACGCCATGCACGGGCCAATCCCCACACGGAGACTAACGGGCTCCCAAACGATAATACGATACTCATGATCACCGCCTGGGGGCCTCTGTATCTAGTAAATAATATTATACTATTATATTTGAATGCAATAAAGACGTTGCGAAGACTTAAGAAATGCTTCAATGCTTTGTTATTCTGCCCTCTGTAATGTCTCTGTAGTCAGTCAAATAATCTTAAGAGGCTTCTCAGCCTCGGGACTATTTCCAGCTTCCCCCTTAGACTGAGAGTTGGGTACTTCCCTAGGTACCTTTGGAACAACGGAGAATTGAACTGTTCTATCACACTTTGAACTTCTTCATCATAGTGAGAACATGAATGATCGCCCTAGCTACGAGTAGTAGCGAGCTGCCTTATAGTCCTAGATATTTCATTGATAGGTGCGTACGAACCTAGGCAGTTATTCGCAGCATTTCTCATTTGGCATGGATCACTTCTGGTATCAAAAATACCTTTGAACGATAAATTTTTCTCTCATCACGATCCGCACAATATGCACCGTAAGATAACAAGCTGACAATTGGAATACAAATAAACCTTTGACTGCCTTCCTAGGTACCCAAGGACGCACCAAATTATTATACATCTTCACAAATATAGCTGTACATTTGGTAGATTGAAACATGTAAATTAACGGGAATAATCTCCATGTTCTGTCCATCATTCGTGTTCGACGTGAATAGTTATTAACTTTTGTATTTGCTGAATTAGGTCGATTGGGGTTTGTCGACACAGACAATTTCCTGTGAGGAAGGTATTATTCCATGGCCTTGCCGTTCTTCTTATACCTATTGATGTCCTCTCACATGGCCATTTAAAAAGAATGAGATGCCCTAATGTCTTTTGCGTGAGCAAGGTACATGCAGGTCACGTGATAGAACGCATCTTCGATTTTCGAGCGATTCGCCAACAGCTTCTTGGCCGATTGTTCCCAGCTTCGTCAATAGCTGAACTCATCTGTGCAGCTGACCCCTTCACTGCGTAGAGAGATATCTTATTCATTCCACCACGCTTTGTTTTCCCGTGAGGGAAACTCACGATCGACCCATCGTGGAATGTCCGCCCTCAGAGTGTCGGAGCATCACCTCCGGCGCCCCTGCGATCGCTGCCGCCAACGGAAGTCACGATGTATAAAAGAGCTCGGAAAGGAGAATTGCGCATTTTGCAACCTGAATAATGTGACTTGCACATTTCTACATGGACCCCGACCGCGGATAAAGGTTAGAAGTCCACCCAGTGTAACGGAAACGTAGGTTCTCGCAACCTCAACGCCCCTGTCTTTCAATTAATCCAGCAAGGAAACCCACGCGCCACTCTTCTCCAACATCATCAACGGCTGGATCCAATGATGAGAAAGATGCAGCCGGACCGATCAATTCCCGACTGGAGGGCACATTAGGCCTGGAGCTACATTTACATTCTGAGTACGTCGGTCCCGCAAGTTATCACGACCCAGAGCTTCTCGACCTTCGACATTCTGCCGTCTCTTTCGCTGAACACGAAGTCTTCTACCCACGACGCGTGAATCAATCCACAGCATTTATCACCTATCCTGACAAGAAGTCAGCCTCGGAGGTGCAACGCATCGAAGACCTCGATCGGATCGAGGGCGCCATCAGACCGTTTGGCCCGCCGTTAGTAAACCTCTACTTCCGCATCATCCACCGAACATTCCCCATCCTCGACAAAGGTGTCTTTCTTGAGAAATACGCTCGCTCTTACCGCGAGTTCTCGCCACCCCTGCTCGCTGCTGTCTACCTTATTGCTCTTGATTGGAAGCTATTCGATCGAACGCTCGCCACCGCGCCCCAGCCACCGAACGTGGATGCCCTGGAGGACCTCTCAATGAGGGCAATGTTTGATGATCTCAAGCGCCCAAAGCTCTCTACATTACAAGCCGGCCTCTTGCTGATGCAGAGAATTCTGCCTTCTCACAGCACTCTCCCAGCTCAACTACTGTCAATAGGGCAAACGGTGGGTATTCACGTCGACTGCTCGGACTGGAAAATTCCGGAATGGGAGAAAGGTCTGCGGAGACGGTTGGCTTGGGCGCTCTACATGCAAGATAAGTGGGGAGTACTCGTGCATGGCCGTCCGTCTCTCATCAACGACCAAGTTGGCGAGGATGGAGGACCAAGTGATTGGGACGTTCGCGACTGTACGCTCGATGACTTCACAGAAGAGGGACCCGGCGAGAATCAGAGCGGAGATGGGGAAGTGGACGCAGCCTCAGGACAAGCAGCATTCCTGCAATCTATCAAGTTGACCAAGATTTACAGTCGGATCATATCGACATTTTATTCAGTCGGCGCAACAAAAAGAGGCGGACTATTAGACCGCATAGGGCCATCCGGCGCGATGACGTTGGCGAAGCCACTCGCGATAGAACTACATGAATGGCACGCTGCTGTTCCCCCAAGCCTCCGTTTGGAATCTTCAACATCTCTACGGCTGTCGACAAGTGGCGCCCTTCATCTCTCGCATATGGCAGTAGAATTAACCATCCATCGCGCGCTTTTACGCACCTTAACAACCAATACCGCGCCGTCCCTTCGGTCAACCATTCGAACGGCAGCACATGCGCGACTCAAATCTGCCATATCACTGATCGAATCCTTCCAGCCCGAACACATACAATCGTTCTGGGGCTTCGCTGCAGCTGCGCAAGTGGCCCTTGTCGGTACTTTCGCGGGTCTGCTGTGGGCGACGAGCGCCGAGATGGAAGAAGCAACAGAATACGTCGAGCAGCTCGAGAAGTTGCGCTGGATCTTGCAGCTCAGGGCCCCGGCTGTTCCGTTCGCCCGCGAGGCGTTGCGCATGCTGCATGAGGAGGTTGGTGATCTGGCTGTCGTGAAAGCCGCGACATTGCAAGGTTCTTGAGGCTCGCAACATGTTTCAATGAAGCAAACTCCGACGGTTATGGAGGACAATGAATTAATCTAATAAATACCAAAGGGATATACCGTTTGCGCCTTCAATGACAATTATGAAATGATCGCAACATCGTCATTCGGACCCAGGACATCGCCCTCTCCAACCAGTAGCCTCATGCATTTCCCGTCTTTTGGTGCGCAAATCTTAACCTCCATCTTGTTCGACTCAACCCATATCTATAAGATGTCAGCCTCATGTCACAGAATAGCGACGGTACTGGAATCAACTTACCAAAGGTTGTCCACTCCGCACTTCATCCCCCTCTTCCACCGCGCAACGGAAACACCTGCCGGGGAGACGCGCCTTGACACGCTCCCCAGGCACAGATTCATCGCTACCAAGTCTCGAATTTGCACCATTCACTGTCAGTTCGTACGGCTTCAGCAGATCTTCGTAGAAATCCGCCGCGTGCACCGCATCCATCCGTTGCTCCCTCACGGCAACGATCTCCACCTCGTTCTCCTTCAACCAACGCTCATACTCCTCAAGATCGAGCGTGGTGTTAGATATCTTGATCAGGTCTACCGCCGTGCCATTGCTCTCCGCCGCGGAAAGCTCGCTCTCAGCGATGGGATAGAATCGAATTTGGTCTAGGAGCGAGAACATCCACGGGACCTCGCCGTTCAATTCAGACCCGTGGAAGTCCTCCCAAATAGGCACTGTGCGACCGACGAGTTGGTAGCCGCCCGGCGAGTCGGTGGCGTAGATGCACAGATATTGGCCTGCGATTCCGACAGCACCACGGGGCGTAAAGGATCGAGAGGGGTTGTATTTCGTTCCGAAGAGGCGATGGCGGGGGTCTAGTGGGATAGCACATGGGGACCCCAGGTACACGTCTCCAAGTCCCAATACCAGGAAGGTGCCATCGTAGAGAGTGGTTTCCACCTCGTTGACGCTATTAAGCCCATTCAGCTTCTGCAGAAACTCGATGTTGGATGGAAGATAGGGTGCGGAAGAGCGGATCGTCGAACCATAACGAGCGATGGCCTTGCGGCTCTTCTCGTCGTCGAAGGCGAGCGGCATCTTCACGATGCGCGAGTTTAGTCGCGAGGGAATCTCAGTCCCAAGTGAAGTTTCATGCGCAACAAGCGCGTCGAGGACTTGATCTAATGGTATGTTCTCATCCACGCGGACATGGATGCTTCGGACTCCTGGTGTGAGCTCCTTGACGCCAGTCATGGGATATTTTCGGTGCTTCTCCATGAAAGTCATGATATGGAATGTTTGCCTCAGTGTAAAGTCATCTTCTTCGCCGAACTCGAGTAACAGTGCTCGATCGCCTGACTGGCAGCATCGAATGAAACGACCGGCATGGCGGATCTCCTTCACGACCGGATCGATCAAGGTGGAGACACTTGCTTCCTGATACGCTTGCGCCGCAAGCGGGCTGAGCTCAGCGATGGATTGCTCCACGGCCTTCGATAGCTCCAGTGCATCGTGAAGGGAGACAGAACGTAATCGCACGCGATCGCCTGGCAGCATCTGACCAAATTTCCACATTTCAGCGTCAACAACCGTAGCGAACGAGACGAACCCTCCCAGACTCGGGCCATCAGCCGTTAGGACAACCGCTTCATCGCCCGTGAAGCTGACGTTACCGATAGAATAAGGGCTGTCGTGGATATTCGAAGGATGCAACCCCGCGTCTCCACCAGTCTTCCGAGTCCATTTGGGACGAGGACCTGTCAGACGAACACCCAATCTATTGCTGTTGTAGTGAACAGTCCAAACGCCATTGAAGAGCTCCAGAAGCGCGTTTTGTGTGAAATGGATAGGCCCGCCATGCGGCCCTGGCACCGCAGCAACGATCCATTCTCGGTTGTCGGAGGTAGGCAGGGGAAGGGCTGGCGCCTTCAAAGCTACTGAAAGCTCTTCTTGTTCGCTAGATTCTATAGGGAGGAGATCACCAGTGTGCAGACTGCGTCCGTTGTGTCCGCCGAAATGCCCGATTGCGAAAGTCGAGCGGCTGCCGAGGACTTTGGGAACCTGAAGGCCTCCCCGAATGGCTAGATAGACGCGAGATCCGTTGTTCGACGTTCCAATGGTAAGTTCTTGTTTCGCTTTGATCTTGATGGGTACACCACTGTCTACTTGCTTTCCATCGACATATAAGAGTGCGTCAGAACCAACAACGGCTATGACAGTAGGGCAGTGACAAAGAAGTTTTAGTCCTTGAATTGAGCACTCGAGACCCGCAGCATCGTCTCCATTACCGAGAATCCTGTTGGCTAAACGGAAGGAGTAGGAATCCATAGGGCCAGACGGCGGTATGCCGATATGCCAGAGGCCTTGACGGCCTGGGAAATCTTGAACAGACGTTCCGGAACTAACATCAATGACTTCTAACACTTGAGCATTGAAAGGGAATTCATTCAACGAGGTTGTCGTGAACTCTCCGGAATGGAACAAATCCCAATCAACGACCTGACGGAGATACTCCAGGTTCGTTTCGATGCCCATTATCGTCGTTTTCGCCAAAGCCTTCGAGACCTTGTGAAGAGCTTCACGGCGGTCTTCTCCGTAGGCGATGATCTTCGCGATCATTGGGTCAAACGACGATGAGACCTCCTGCCCTGAGCTCACCCAAGTATCAACTCGGACATCGGGTGGGAACTGGACATTCAGCAGTTTTCCCGGGGAAGGCCGAAATCCCTGAAGAGGGCTCTCGGCATACACGCGGGCCTCGACGGCGGCACCGCGCGTAGGAGTCTCGTTGACTTGTTTGGGAAAGAGCGCAGCGCAGTCGTTCATGGCTATGCGCAGCATGCATTGGACGAGATCCAGACCCGTCACAGCTTCGGTCACGGGATGCTCAACCTGCAGACGAGTGTTCATCTCTAAGAAGTAGAATTTGTTGGCATCGATGTCAAAGATGAACTCTACAGTACCAACATTGCGATACTTCAACGAGGCGACGAGAGCAGCAGCAGCGCGCCGCATGTCGGCCTGTATCTCGATGGGAACGAAAGAGGCTGGTGCCTCTTCAACAACCTTTTGGTTGCGTCGCTGCAGCGAACAATCGCGATCTCCAGCGCATATGACACGGCCTGACCCATCGCCTAGGACCTGAACCTCGACATGTCGTGCGCGGTCGATAAAATGCTCGATGAAAACACCATCGTCACCAAAGTTCGCCCGGCCGAGTCGACGTACACCGTCGAATGCCTCGCGCAGTGCATCCGCGTCAGCACATCTTTGAAGGCCGATTCCACCTCCGCCAGCAGTGCTCTTCACCATAATGGGATAGCCAATCTTCTCTGCGTCAGTTAAGGCGTTGTCGATGCTGGTGACTAGGCCCTGGCTTCCCGGGACGACGGGGATGCCCGCAGCGATGGCAATCTCACGAGCACTGTGCTTCAGACCTAGATCACTCATCTGTTTCGGAGTCGGACCTATCCAGATCAGTCCTACAGCCTCGACAGCAGCAGCAAACTCGGAATTCTCCGAGAGGAAACCATATCCGGGAATAACGGCATCTGCACCTGCTTCCTTGGCTATGTCGAGGATCTGCTTGCCGTTCAGATAGGTGTCGGAAACCGTGTCACCAGTCAGCGGAAAGGCTGTGTCCGCAGCGGTGACGTGCGGCGCGCGAGCATCTGCAGATGAATAGATGGAAACAGAGGAGATTTTCATGTCGCGTAAGGTCCGAATGATACGAAGCGCTATCTCGCCGCGATTGGCAATCAGCACTCTTTTGATGGTCTTGACTCCATCAACTTCAGAAGGTACCGATGGTGTTTTGTGTGAAGGCGCGGGAGTGGGCGTCTGAAGTGACTTCATGTACGCTCGCCACCCACCGAAATTTGTGATATTCTCCGCATCTTCAAGACCAATAGGCTCGCAGATGAACCCTTGGACCCAGCAACCATTCTCCAATTCAATGGATCCGAGACCCAAAGGTGCCACGATCGTGCCGAGAAAGCTACCCATCTGGTCGAGCGGCATACTCCATACTTCAACTTCTATCGAGTCTCCGCCGTCGACGACCCGTTTCAGACCAGGCTTTCGTACCGGACCTGTCGTGTTGAGGGAGAACAGTTGATATTTCGGGGCAGTGGCCGTTGATGCGACAAGAGTTGCACCCCGGGAAGTCAGATCCTTGTTCAGCGGGAAGCCGGTAAGATGAGCACCCACCACCGCCACTTGTATAGAGCTGATTTCGTCTTGAAGGCTAGGGGCAGACTCTTGATACGTCTTACCCGTAACACCTAAGGTACGCGGGGAATCCGACATCCAGCTCCGAGCAAGCTGCATCAGTCGTGGTTCCTCCCACGCGCCCCCGATCAACGTGATGCCGAAAGGGAGGCCGTCTTCCCTCCAGCCAGCAGGTATTGCCAAAGCAGACCAGTCCAGAAAGTTGACGAAGTTTGTGTACGTTCCCAATTGACTGTTCGCGACGACAGGCTCATCCTTGAGGTCTTGCATTGTGGGAAATGTCGGTGCGGTGGGAACTAGAAAGGCGTCGTACTTGCCAAAGATCTGCTCAATCTCGCGAGCAAGGTCTTGCCGACGGTACTCATTGTCGAAGACGTCTGCGGCAGTGAACTGTTCGGCTTTCATGACGATGCCACGAACAACGGGATCCATGGCATCGGCCGGTGCCGATTTAATGAAGTTCTGGATCGCAGCATATCGCTCGGCAACCCATGGTCCTTCGTACAGGAGTTTTGCAAGATCGAAGAGAGGTGCGAATTCAACTTGCTCCAGCTTCCAACCCAACCGTTCGCCTTTAGCCAACGCCGCCTCGTACGCGATGGCCTGCTGTGTATGGCCAAACCATTGGGGGTTGGCACAAATAGCCAAGGTTGGCTGCGGAGTCAGAGTTCCCCGTGGAGAGATCTTGGTCGCACAACTGCTGCGATCTCTAGAGTACGCATCAAGGACATCATACCCCTCAGCCAGCCGAAGGACCTCCTCAGCATCTTCGAGGGTCAGCGCGAAGATGGAAACGCAGTCAAGCGATCGACATGCTGGCACCACGCCGTGCGCACTCAGAGCTCCCCGCGTGGGCTTCAGTCCGACGATGTTATTGAAGCCAGCAGGTATCCGGCCAGACCCAGCAGTGTCGGTGCCGAGCGAGAAAGGAACCAGTCCCTGAGCGACAACTACACTGCTCCCCGAACTACTCCCGCCACTGACCCGGCTTGGGTCGAAGGAGTTGGCAACGGCGCCGTATGGTGAGCGAGTGCCGACAAGGCCCGTCGCGAATTGATCGAGGTTGGTCTTTCCGACGAGAATGGCTCCCAGAGATTTCGACCTCCGGACTACAGTCGAGTCGGCAGCGACAGGCTTGGTTCCGAATGATGGGCATGCAGCAGTCGTGCAGAATCCGGCTGCGTCGATGTTGTCTTTAGCAGCAAAGGGCACTCCGAATAGTGGAAGATTGACCCCTTGAGATCGAAGTGCTGTGATCTTCTCCCATTGCTCGATGATCTGCGCCGGTGTTGCCAGAGAAATCCAGGCATTCGATGTATTTGATTGCGCTTGCTCTTCAATGAGAGTCAGAATGTGTGTCGGCTCTGAAGCAGCGCTTTGTATCTCTCGCCATTGAGAGATCGTCAGAGGTTTTCCCTCAGATCGTGCAGATGGGTCAACAGCCATTCAGGAGGTTTTGTTTAGTATATTATTGCGCTGATTTTCCCAGCGACCAATATGGAAATGAATAATATATGTCGTAGTCTCTCGGCGAAGGCCAACAAAAGAGCACAAGAAGAAGGTTCGAAAAATCTCTTGCGAATTTAGGAGATCAACGGGAGGCGCATTGGAATTGCTTTTTTCATAGATTCATCAAAACTGAGCTCGACTCCACGGCCCATTACCGATTATTATATACATGGCCGCGAGTTGAAGCGTGAACAATAACATGCTCATAAAGTCAGTCATTGTATAAAATTGCAGCCCCTCGCCCGCCGTCGCCCGCCGTCGCGCCTCCTAGTTGTCTCGTCCTTTCGCGCGCCGGCGCCCACGAGTTCGCGCTAGCTGGGTTGAACCAATCAGAGGGTGGCGTTGCACTTCTGTGCCTGTCCGAGATATTACCTACGCCTTAGAAGACTGTGCGAAAGGGATCGCTGTAAATGCTGGGGATGGCTAATAGAAATATGTCTGAGTTATCTAAAGGATACATCACATCATAGATTAGTACGAAAGTGAGCTAATTAACAATTGAAATTAGAGGGTTATCTTTCAAGGTTATTCACAGTGGATTACATAAGCGGGTGTCCTCCTTGCTGACTTCCTTCTAATTGGATATACACTCCATCTCCGAGGTTTCTCTTGTGGATCAACCTAGTAAAGATATCAGAAATTTCTTCAGTACGATTCTTGTTGTTGGAGGCTGTGTTGCTAGAAGTGAACAATGGGACTGGGCAATTGGGCGCATGTAACATACAGATAGTCTTGTCTGTTTACCAGACCCTGTACTGTATTATTATACCTTAGTTACTGTTTGGAGGTTTGGTTTCCCTCTCGTCAGGCCGCTGGCCTTGTGCAACCTGGCCCAGACAGGCAGCAGTCACGTCGTACCATGAAAGTGACGAGGGAATCTTTCGAGCGATGTTTATGATAGCTTTCACAGCAATTTTGATCTATTTAGCGGGCGAAGATCCATTTAACCCTGAGACCAAGTACCGAAAGGAAAGGCGACGCTTCTTTTTCTTATCTATGTCGTTCTTAGGCAAGTAAAATGATCCTAGAAACACTCGACCCGAAGGCTGCACTCCGCCATGAAGAATTCCACGGGTTCCTTTCTCAGAATGATAGCACTAGGAAGAGGCTCGGCCCTGCTCAAGCTACCGCATTACGCACCATGAAAGTCATTGGAGATGGGGCAGAGGGGCTGATTCTTCTTTGCAGAGTCCCCCAAAGCAGGCAATCTTTTGCTTTGAAGCTGGTAGGTAGGGAGCGTGTTTCATGAGAAGATTGGCACTGATAACCGGCAGTTCTTCCAGAATCAACTACCTCCTCCTACTCATAATAAAATTTGGCCCCTCAAACTCGAAAGCCGATATTATGCTGGGTGCGCATATGCCAGTGCACATTTCTCGAAGCCATCAGCTTCCCCACACTCCTTACCGCGGATGCCATTTGAAAAGTGGATTCAACTATTGGAATTTTGCTCATGTGGGCAAGGGATTTGGAAAACAATGGAGGCTGATTTATCATTTGCTCCACCGGAGATCGTAGAAAAGGAAGAATTGATGAGCCTCTTGGAGCCAATGTGTGCGAAAGGCTGGGTAGCCTTCGATATAAATATTCTGAGCAAGTTGTACCAGAACTTACCCAGAAACACCAAGTTTCTGGTGGCGAAATTTACTGGAAAAATAATAGTGGGTATCGTGAAGCCGTTCTTCGAGAAGGATGCTTCCATTGAGAGTGATCTAGAAAGACAGATTCAGACAATGTTGTTGATGAGATCCCTCAATTGGGGGCTACGCGATGCTCAGCCCCGAAATTGGATTAACGGTGTTCTTGTAGATGTTGAAACCCAGCCACGATATCCTCGCCATCTAGAAAGGACCTGGGTGTCGGCGTTCTTCGCGGTTGTGAAGGCCTACGCGAGTGACAAGAACACAAGAGAGGGGCATTGTATCAAAGAAGTGCAGACACGCGAGGGAAATAACGGTGCCAATCTAGTCGAAGCATCGGACCTTGAAAAGAGGGAGCTTCGGTTGAGAAGAATTTTACGACTTTCCTGGGTTTCAACTCGTAAGGATAAAGATGAGGTATTGGACGAGATGAATAAAAGACGATGGAAAAATTGGCGCATATGTGGATGGATCACTAAAACCATTCGGTAAAGAGGGTTGAATTTCACTATCAACTGAGGTTTGATTGTTGCAAGTTTTACAATCAATCGTAGAGAAAGCCGAATTTATTTTGTCTTTCGTTGCATAGCATAATAAGTGACAGGATCCTGAAGCCATCTTGAAAGCCATATCTTAAATGGCGTTGTGTCTCTTCCTCCTCACTTAAAAACAGTCGCCTCATCATGTGAACTGTATCACTCAGCGCCCCATCTTGAACTCTACGCACTAACTATTCACCAAGTCCTCATGACCTAAATGCACCTCATTCCAAGCTGCTCTTCCCCGCTGCGCGACTCCTTTCTAGTGCACCAGCGAGCCCATACTGAGAAGTCACACCATCGATCCGAGGTGCACCGTTCAAGTTCTTGACGACCAGAATCTGGAAACAGGCTGCACTACCTTGACGAGATGCTATCGTGGACCAAGCTAGGAACAATTCCCAGATCTATACACAAGGAAGATGTTAGTGAATAATTAAAAAGTAGAACGTGATAAGAGGGTGGAAAAAGCTAAAGATTGCTGCACATACGCGGTACCATCGTTCTCCAAATTTGGCTTCAATCTTTTCGTGATTGCTCAGCCAGTTGCGATACCACCGCCACAGTGTTCCGGAATAGTGGACGCCTATCGTATCAACACTGTTCACATTAGCAACTTTCACCCCGAGTGTCACCTTGGTAAAATTTACCTCTTAATCTCAAATCCAGCCATCTCAAGACTCCTCGTATAATTCCAAAGCGGCGTCGAAGCATCCGCGCCGCGGAAGATATACTTATTCAAAAAGCTCCCCCAGATAAAGTCCTCATACTGCCATGCCTGTCGCAGCCCGGAAAGCTGAACGTACATCGCCCCGTCATCCTCGAGCATATCATAGCACTGGCGGAAGAACGTCGTAAGCCTCCTCACGCCGACGTGCTCGCCCATCTCGAGCTGCGATATCTTATCGAATTTCTTGCCACGGGGAATATCGCGGTAATCCATGCAGAGAATCTTACTTTGCGAGTCGGGGATGCCAGATTTCTGGAGTCCTTCGTTGCCCCACGCAGTCTGGTTGCGTGCCAACGTTACACCAGTGACCTTTGCGCCGTAATTGACGCTCGCGAACTTCGCCAACGTGCCCCAGCCGCAGCCGATGTCGAGCAGCGTCTCGCCTTCTCGGAGTTCGAGTTTCTCACACACGATGGCCATCTTGTTGTCCTGCATTTCCTCGAGAGTCTCTTCGCGAGATGTGTCGGATATGACACCACTAGTGTACACCATGCGTGGGCCGAGGAAATACGAATAATGATCATCGCCTTGGTCGTAATTAGGCCGCACCTGATCCATATCCTGAGCCCGTGTGTGGAAGAGCGTGTCAATGCCGAAGGTGAAGAGAATGTAGCGGCAGAGAGACCACGTGAAGGAGAAGTTGGACCAGTCGTGGCGGCACTCCATCATCTCGAGACAGTCGCCGTTGAACGTTACTTTCCCGTCGATGTACATCTCGCCGAAGGTGTGGATTGGGATGGTGTTGCGTCCGCTCCATTTCGCTTTGTCGGCGTCCGATTTGAAGGTTATGTAGTGTTCGACGGGACGATTTGGTAGTTTGACTTTGTTGTTTGGAGGCAGGCTGTATTGGGAGATTATCATCCAGTAAATTGCTAGAAGAGGTAGCAAAGTTATCAGGATGAGGATCACTGTTAACAACAGCCCACCGCCGAGAAGCAGCGAAAGCACTATGGGAACGCCGAGGAGCACAAGAAGTAAGAGGGTATTCGAGAAGCTGTCTCTTCCAGGCCCGTCTGCTGCAAGAGGTGCATTATGAATAGCCGGGGACTGGAACATATCTCAGTGAGCTTGAGACACGGAATAATATCATGGCAAGGGTCACTTACATCGGTGACGAGTTTACGGTTCTTCATTGTGGCTTAAATTGTGGGAGGACGAGAACTACAACAAACCAAATTTACCCTCTGGAGCGAGGGGAATACTAAATATATAAGCAAATCACACAGGACCTACCGAACCTAGATGCATACAAGTATGATGCCCTAGAACCGTTTCGTAACACCCACACGAGGTATGCACCGACCCATGCAGATAACCTTGCGCGGGCAGGAACCGGGGCCTACTAGCCAGTGAACATTCATGTTTGCATACGTCTCGTCGAATTGACTGAGTAATTGCCTTCTCTCTATGGTTTATTCATTTGTAGCACAGAGAACCTTGCCCCGGTACAGGCAGACATAGTAGAAGCTAAAATATGCAGAACCCAATTTGATTCTTCTCCATAACAAGCTGCAAGCCATACGGTCCAAACGCCTCAGGATTGTCATCGGCCCACAGCAGCTCTAACGCCCGCCGCACAAGCCTAAGATGCCGCATCTGGTAGCGCGAGTTGTTTAGCGAATAGATGATCTCTCGGCGGAGCATTTTATCCCTAGTGCACGTTGCAACGACAATGAGAGCCCACAAGATGTTAGACGCGAAAGTAGTATCCATGATGACGCGACTTGTTTGTGCGAACGCAAGCACTTCGCTCTGGATGGCCAATTCAACATCATGCGTTGGCAGCTGGCTACCTAGAAAGGCGATCATCGTGTAGATGCGTAAGGCACTACGAACGCATTCCGCGGCCATACTGCTTTGGGCCCACGCGGAGAGATAGGCCTGTCCATTGACTGGTGTATGGCTACTATTGCAATCATCTAGAGGAAAAGACATCTTCCAGCGTTCAATGGCGCTGCTCAATTCTGCGTGCTTGTGCATGAAAGATGATGTGGGCTCCACATGACCTGCCGCTTGTTCGGTGAGACGAAGAGAGAGTAACGCATTAGCTTGCGGTATCAGCTCAAATAGTAGTCTACTACCGCCGAACACCGGGCTGAGAGGCTGGGATATTGTTTGGCCTAATAAAGATGAAAAAATTGGTAATAAATCGGAAGGCATCGACAATTCAACAGTCGGTGTGATGAGGTTACAAAACTCCATGTAAGAGTAACCTTCGCAGATGAAACGCAGAATCTTCTGGGTCTCATTGGCTCGAGCAGGAATAGTGTGTCCTTCGTTACGTAGGTGCTGAAGTCCTTGCCTGATTGCGCGGAGATGGAAGGATAATACTTTGTAAGTGGATCCAGCGAGCACCTAGGGTTTGTTGTTAGAATTTGGCGGTATCTGTATTCTGGACAATCTTACTTCGTAAACACAGAGCAATGCCGGAACCAATAGAAGACGGATGACGCGGTTAGTGTCTCGAGAGAAGCAGTGCAGGATCTCACTTTGCAGGCTCCGTAAGACATGCGAGTAATGTTGTTGGGTAGCACGACCAAGTGATGGTACGTTTGGAAGTTTATGCGAAAGGTGGGCACCACTAACAGCCAATACGACATGCATCAGCAATTCGTCTTCATACGCCACCGGAAGAATATGGCTGATGAAAGGATTCTGCGATTCATCCTGAACGTATGCTGGAAGTTCTGGTGCAGTGATACTAGTATAGTGCTCCAGTAATCGAAACGACTCAGGGGTCAAGTCGAAAGCCTGACTAGATTGTATTGATGGGGAAAGGTCAACAACAGAACGACTTGACCGTGAAGGCAGGGTGTGACTAGCAACAGCTACTGTGGTACTTCCCGGCCATTCACAGTCGAGGTTGTTTCGCTTGCATGCAGTGCAGTTGGGCCGGGTCTCGTCACACTTCTTCTTCCTTCGCCGGCATGTGAGGCAGCCTGTCTTGCCGCGTGTATGGCTGAGGCGAAAACTTTTAGGGTATGGGGCTCCTGGTCGCCCGGAAGTGGCCATTGGTTTGATTCATCAGAAGATCTTGAGTTTCTGCCATTCTTCCCTTGTGGTGGTGTGTTCAGAATGCATAGATGTCTTGGAGAATCGTTCGCCAAGGAATGTTCTTATCGAAGCGCGTTATCTAACCGCGATTAAGCCTAATAGGGACTGGACCAGATCGATGTAGTGAAATGCCTAACCCAATGTAGTAATACCACCTATTCACCATCCAGAGTCGAATATGCAGGAAAGAAAGTAAAAAGTACGCGTACATGAATACTTCACACTATGATATCATTGAATTTCTGAAACGGAGGGGCCAATAGTATAGCGACATCGGCTCGACGTCCCGTCCTGCTCAATTTTCCCCCCTGGAGCAAAGTACAATCACCCAGTGTTGGTAGGACTACACTACGGTGATTCGGGCTTTCGAGCACTCCGTAACCCCGTAACCCCGTACCATGGTTGCAAAGGTTGATGGGGTCATTTCCATGAAACCTCATTCTTTTTGGAGATTTTATAGAGCAAATTCGACTCTAGTACAACGATATCACGCTAGTTTGAAGACATCGGGATGTGGATTCCGACGCCACAGGAGAACGTTACGACGTTCAGCCACCAACACTAGAGTCTATGGGCGCCAGCTACACCTGTAGGAAATTTCATGTATGGTTCGCATTATGGCATTCCTCGAGTGATATTTGGAGTAGATCCAAGGGTAACTAAGTCCAAAAGAAACATGTCGTACTCGTTAATAGCTGTTCTCTAGCTCTCGAAGCAATGCTTCCGTCACTGTGACCATGTCTGCATTTCCTCCTATATCCTTGGTTTTGAACCCACTTTCCGTCACCTTTTCAATGCCCTTCATCAACTTCTCCCCAGCCTCTTGTTCACCAAGCCACTTCAACATCTCCGCAACACTCCAGAATGTCCCGACCGGATTCGCGACACCAAGCCCTGCAATGTCTGGAGCACTCCCATGGATCGGTTCAAACATGCTCGGGAACTCCCTCGTCGGATTCAAATTGCTCGATGGAGCGACTCCGATGCTGCCTGAGAGCGCAGCAGCCAGGTCGGAAAGAATATCGCCATGGAGGTTGGTCGCCACGATGGTGTCCAATGTGCTCGGCTTCAGCACCATTCGTACCGTCATGGCGTCAACCAACATCTTGTCCGTCTTAACGTCAGGATACTCGGCTGCCACTTCATAGAAGATCTTATCCCACAACACCAATCCATGCCTTTGCGCATTACTTTTTGTCACTAGTGTAAGATGTTTCCGTGGTCGGCTCGACGCTGTGTCGAAAGCAAATCGGATAGTGCGCTCTATGCCTTGCCTTGTGAAAACCGCAACCTCGTTGGCAATAGTGTACGGAGTGTCGTCATGGGTGGTGCCGCCCTGGCCCGCATATTCGCCTTCGCTGTTCTCGCGGACGATGACCCAATCGAGGTCTTGCGCATCGACGTGCTTGAGGGGGGAGCTTAATCCGGGGAGAACACGGATCGGTCGAAGGTTGACGTATTGATTGAACTGAGGCTCGTAAGCGAAGGGACATGCAAGTGTGAGATCGGGTACACATACCATTTTGCGAATTGGGAGGATCAACCCCCATAAAGAGATATGGTCGGGGACATCTGATCGCACTCAATATTGGCACTTCATATTCCGAAAAGAATGGATGTAGGACGAGTTATACATACCTGGAGATCCCACAGCGCCGAACAAGATCGCATCGTACTTCTTCAAGGTCTTGAGTCCGTCTGCGGGGATGTACTCCCCTGTCTTCAGGTAATCATTCGAACTCCAATTGAATGTATCGATCTGCAATTTGAATGTCTTCGATAGCTTCTCGAGCTGTTTAAGGACTCTGTGCGCTTGTTCAATGACTTCAATTCCTATTCCGTCGCCCGGGATCGAGGCAATGCGGTGTTCGCGTACGTCGGTCATTGTTAGTAAGGTTCTTGCAAGGTTCGTAATGTAGAGAAGTGTATGGAGCTGGGATTCTCTCGCTGGGTTGCAATCGCATATATTTGAACATGCTCCGACTTCGGTGTAACTTCCGTCGAGGTGCAATTCCCATCCGTCATCGCTGGATGTCAGGTCAGGTGAAGTTAATAAGGAACGGAATCGAAGTCCCGCAATGGCTTCAATTCCGAACGGCGGTAACCGTTCATCGCGAGAGGCTCTGCAACTTGTGTCCAAAGCAGTCATGTATCTTGCATCTCTGATTTTCATTTCGAAAATGTTGATTTGGGAGGAAATAACCTTTCGGGTGGTTTGAGGCCGAGCATGTAACATCAATATTTCACAAAGCTACGAGAAGAACAAAGCGTGAAAATCGTATTTCTATCATTTCTAGTATCTACAGATTGCTGCACATTGGCAGAGCTATTAAGCATCCTGGTTTCCAATGGTCACGCTCTTGATTATCTGGTAATCCTCAAGACCGTATAGACTGCCCTCCTTTCCATATCCGCTCTCCTTTACACCACCAAATGGTGCCTCGGCCGCGCTGATCTTGCCGGTATTCACACCGACCATACCGACTTGCAGTCTTTGTGCGACTCGCATCGCCCTTCCGATATTGCGTGAGAAGAAGTAACCTGCAAGACCGAATTCCGTATCGTTGGCGAGCTTAATAGCTTCCTCCTCCGTCTCAAACTCGAAGATTGGAGCGAGAGGTCCGAATGTCTCGTCCTTGCTGACGAGCGCGTCTGAGGTAACGCCGGAAAGAACAGTGGGCTCGAAGAAGAAACCTGAGTTATCTGGAGCGGATCCGCCGAATTCGACCTTGGCGCCCTTGGAAAGGGCATCGGAAACGTGCTCTTTGACCTTGTCGACGGCGGACTTGTTGACGAGAGGACCTTGTGTGGTTTTTGTGTCGAGACCAGGTCCCATTTGAAGGGCAGCGACCTTCTTGACGAGTTTGGCGGTGAATTCCTTAGCGACACCCTTCTGTACGTAAAGACGGTTTGCGCTGGGAAACAAGTGTTAGCAACGGGTGTTTTGTTTGTGATAGAGCTGGTTGGGTTGACTTACCACACACATGTCTGTCCTGTACATCGGAACTTGCAGAACATTGCTCCTTCAACCGCCAAATCCAGATCGGCGTCGTCGAAAACGATGAATGGCGCATTTCCACCCAGCTCCAAACTGAGCTTCTTGAGTGTGCCCGCCGCAAGCTTGGCAAGCATTTTACCCACACCAGTCGAGCCGGTGAAACTGATCTTGTTCACGAGCGGGTTGGTCGCCAGTTCGGTAGCGGCCTCTCTGTTCTTTGTGGGACAGACCTGGATGATGGCTGGTGGAATGCCCGCCTCGACGGCCAGCTTCGTCAATGCCAGGCAGGTGAATGGAGTCTCACTCGGGGGCTTGATGACAACGGAGCATCCTGCAGCCAGTGCTGGTCCGACTTTTCTGGTGATCATGGCTGCTGGGAAGTTCCATGGCGTGATGATACCGCAAACGCCGACCGGCTCGCGCGTTGTGTATAGAGTTGTGTGAGGTGTGGAAGAAGGAATAGTAACTCCGTAGGCACGCGTTGCTTCCTCTGCAAACCACGCAATAAAGCTTGCTGCGTAGACGACTTCGCCCTTTGCTTCGGCATATGTTTTACCGTTTTCGAGGCAGAGTATTGTTGCAACTGTAGATTACCGCCCGCGTTAGACTTGAAGATAATGGGGCGAGGCCAATAAGATGATTACTTACTGTCGTCCTGATTCTGTATAATAAGCTCGTACCACTTTCGCAGGAGAGCGCCTCGAGAAGTGCCTGTGGTGCTTGCGAAGAACTTTGGCTGAGCTTCCGATGCGCTCTTGATTGCGTTCTGGAAATCAGCAAGGTCACAATCGGCAACCTTCCCTAGTACCGTGGCCGTTGACGGCTCTATGTATTGTGAGAAACCATATACTGAGTTTCTTAACAACGGTGAATCTTCTTACCATAGACGGGAAATGTCTTGTCTGAGCTCTTCCATTTGCCGTCGATGAAGGCATCTGAGATGAAAAGAGATTTGTCCTTTAGCTGTTTACATATCGATTAGAGTCAGCTGTGAACGGAATGAGGGGTAGTCAGAAATGCGGTTATTGCTTGGGACATACAGCAGTAAGAGCTCGCTCATGATAATCAGCAGAGCTAGCTTTTGTGTCTATGGAACCCATTTTGTAAAGATTGGTTAAGATCAGATTATGAATTGTCAAAGACTTTGGGCATAAAAAATGTGAACAAAAGGTCGATTCGATCTATAGTGATTTGTCCGAGCGCAGAAGTAACTATATTATTGTCCTCCATAGCTCCATCATATATTCCTTTACCGGCTCCGAACTTCCATCGCGTTGCTATCCCGTGGGTTTCGCCATGAACCGGCCGGAGCGCGTCAAGATGCGGGGAGCGGGTTAGCGCCAAAGAAGATCCAATCGGATTTCAGATTCCGGCGGCTCTTACACGCTCGGGAAAGTCACAATCCATACAAAGTCGGAGGAAACTCTTGTCTAGAAGATTCGCGAGGCCGGTTCAATTGAATTCCTATTCATTATCGGAATCAATTCCTGGGCGGATATGCTACATCCTCTTCCAGGCCCTAGCTTTGGTCCAGGCACAAACTCTGGGGTAATCGTGACCAGATGACCGCACCGGGGGATTTTTCAGAAAGCCAACGGAAACATTGAGAATTCGATTGCCCAGTGAGTCAAATGGAAATCATATTCAATTCCTGGCCATGTCGGCCTAGAGATCGTGCGACACGTATTCTGTGCTTCTTTTTGTGTTGAATGCAGTTGCATCCTTCCTCTGAACAAGGAGTTTCATTGATACCCCAACACTTGGTTTCTTGATAAATATTTTTCAAAATACCTCCACAGTAAACATTCTCAAATAAAATGCAATCCGTCAATGGTCATATCGCCTCAGGAGATGTCAGCACAAAATTGGTGGTCGTTATGGTCGGCCTCCCCGCGCGTGGGAAAAGCTACATTGTCAAGAAATTAGCTCGATATCTGAACTGGTTGAGATACAAAACAATGAACTTTAATGTCGGCGAGCGAAGAAGATTAGTTCGACCAACCGATATCGCGGACGGGCCAGTTTCGAAAGAGTCTACTTCGTCGCATTCATCGTCAGCTGCATTCTTTGATCCCGCGAATCGATCGAGCGTGGCACTCCGCGATCAGGTAGCGCTCCAAACCTTGGATGAATTGCTAGATTGGTTACTACTTGAAGACGGCACAGTTGGAATTTTGGACGCGACAAACAACACACCTGAACGTCGCCGGCTCATTCGCTCACATATTAGAGCAAGAGCCGGCGATGGCCTCAGCATCATCTACCTCGAGAGCCGTTGCTTCGATGAAGCCATCCTAGAGACGAATATGCGCCTCAAACTATCAGGCCCCGACTACAAAGACAAAGACCACGACAAAGCGTTGGCCGATTTTCGCCAACGTGTCGCATTGTACGAGAAATCGTATGTGCCTCTCGGAGAAGCGGAAGAGGCAGATATGGTATCCTACATACAGACCATTGATGTCGGAAGGAAGATCAACACACATCTTGCACAAGGTTTCCTGGCTACTCAGATGGTGGAGTATCTGTTGAACTTCAACCTTTCGGACCGTCAGATTTGGATCTCTTGCAACGGCGAAAGCATCGACGACGCTGAAGGAAAGATCGGCCGCAACTCAGATTTAAG
This sequence comes from Aaosphaeria pasadenensis, assembly GCA_022813625.1. Taxonomy (NCBI): domain Eukaryota; kingdom Fungi; phylum Ascomycota; class Dothideomycetes; order Pleosporales; genus Aaosphaeria; species Aaosphaeria pasadenensis. The sequence continues at coordinate 284,703 of JAKLMB010000034.1, forward strand.
CGATCATGGAAAGACGTATTCCCAGGTGCTGGCGCGATTCATAGATACGCAACGAAAAAATCGCATCGTTCCACGAAAGGGTCCCAAGTCATCACCGAACGGTGACCAACAGCCTACCATCAATGGATCATCGCACACAGATCATCAAGACTTTGGTATATGGACTTCGACAATGCCTCAAGCGATAGAGACTGCGCTTCCGTTTGACTTTGCTATTTACCCGAAAAGGCAGATGAAGATGCTCGACGATCTCAATGCAGGCATCATGGCGGGTCTCACGTACAGCCAGATTCAGACACTCCACCCTGACGAATACGCTGCCCGTAAAGCGAATAAACTCCTTTATAGATGGCCTGGCACAGGAGGCGAGGGGTACATAGATGTCATCAACCGACTGCGAGTGGTCATTCTAGAGTTGGAACGAGTGAGAGATCATTTGCTGCTTGTGACACATCGAGCTGTGGTGCGGGTTCTGTTGGCGTACTTCTGGGATTTGAGGAGGGATGAGTTGGCGGATCTCGAGGTGGCCAAGGATACAGTGTTCTGTTTACAACCGGTAGGGCCTCCATCGCTATTTGAGGATACAGCTAGAGTCAGATGCTAACAATGCTGTGTGCACTATAGAAGCCGTATGGGATCAAAACGACGATTTACCGATACTCACCGAAGACGGAGTGGTTCGAACAGGTATCTAATAATATATCTAGCGGGGAGTAGGAGTGACGGAACGATAGAATCATAATGGATGCATAAATGTTCCACGTCTTAGTAACAGAAATTTTTATCTTATTTATGTGATCCAAAAGAATTGAGGTATCTTGCAGCTGTTGCCTAATTGCACCTATCCGTAAGATGGCCATGTGTCTCCCAAACTGTATTGAACGACTACAAAATAAAAGGTACTTCATAAATGTTGCAATGAGCATGGTTGAAGCTTTAAATTGGATGGTGGAAGCATAAGACGGGAAAATTTGAACACTGCAATCAGCGCATTCAAAATCATCGCATCAAACAATATTCGAGAGGATAGATGTGTCATGTTGAGAACGATCTAATAATTTTTTGAAATATCCAAATTCTTCGCGTATTTACATCATGAACAAACCATGCTAAACATATTCTAGGAACTAATCATCTCGGCTCGCTTTACTAATGTCTAATAACCCAATGCTGTTCGCGCCTTCTCAAACACAACCTGAACAAGACGAGGTATCTCAACAGCGCCCTTTTTCCCAGACGCGAAATAAATAACAGCAGCGGCAACAGCTAGTTTGGTCAAAGGCTTCGTTGTGACAATCCACCTCTTAACGGTGAAAAGCGGCCACAAAGCAGACCCGCCGCTCAAGTTGAATGCCTTCCAGTCTGGAGTGTATGTTGCCCACCAGAAAGACCTCGCCAGACCAGGCCAAGAAGCAGCGTTCCTGCCGAAGTTGCCAATATACCAGTTCGAGCAATCGCCGGCGAACACGGTGTCGGCAAGTTCTGTGTGGATAGAGTTGGTCATGCGGTCCTCTGCTGCTTGCTTTACCTCGATCACAGATGCGCGGCCATCGATGAGTGGGTGGAAGAGGGACTTAAGCGCGTAGTCGACCTGAGTCTCGCATGCGAAGAGAGCGCTGTTGTTGGCAGGGAAGGTATTAGGGCCGAAAAGGATGGCGAGGTTGGGGAAGTTGTGAACGTGGGTTCCAAGGTACGCTTGTGCGCCTCTGCATGCGTTCCATTGTTCCTGGAGAGTGCTACCATTTGCACCTGTGATCTCCATGGGTACAAGGAACTGTGCTACTTGGAATCCAGTGGCAAGGACAATGATATCATAGTCATCCTTGATTCCGGAGGAGCTGATAATGCCAGTTTCAGTCATTTCTTTAATGCCCTCAGGAATCAAGGCCACGTTGGATCGGTTGAGAGACTCGAGATAACCTGGATCGAAGATGCGTCGCTTGCAACCCAATGGGAACTTGGGGATCACCGCATCCCAGTACTTGGAGGGTGTCATGGACTTGATGTACTCTATCGACTCTTGCTCCTTGGCCTTGCGCGCTCTCTGGCCCTTGGGCGATGGGAAGTAGGTTGTTGTCTCCTCATCTGCCTCCAAAAAGATCATGAGGCGGAGCAGACGTTGCCACAGAGGCAAGTAGCGGAAAGCGAATTTGTCCAAGTCGGTAAACATACGGTTGGGGCGAGCGTGGTACCATTGTCCACTACGAGCATACTGCTTAACGAAGCCCGCGCTCTTCGCGATAGCAGGGACGACCTGAGCTGCGCTGCATCCATTGCCAATAACTGCAACTCGCTTGCCCTTGTAGCTGACTGAATGATCCCATCTTGCGGTGTGGAACATTGCGCCTTTGAATTTCTCCATGCCGGGGAATTTGACGTCTCGGGGGTAGGAAATGGCGCCAACGGCGGACACAAAGATGGAGGCGAACTGAGAGTACTCAATGCCGGTTGCCAGGTCCTTCAACTTGACCTCCCACTTTGTCTTGTCGGAATGCCACTTTGCACCCAAGCACTCGACAGATGAATGAACGTGAGGGCGGAGAGCGAATTTGTCAACTGTGTCTTCCATGTCTTTGTAACAAGTTAGCCTCTGCACCTTTGAAGACTGGGGGTAGTAGGAGGAAGAAATTTGGAGATGTATTCTTACATTGCAAGATTTCGGGCTGTTCGCAAAGCTGCTTCGACCAGTTTGGATTGGGGTTGAAGCTGAACGAGTAGAGATGTGATTGAAGATCGCAACCACTATGTTTCGTTAGTATTCATCGGATGGAACAGATTAAAAAACATGGGGAACGTGAAAAGAGCTTACCATCCTGGATAGGTGTTTGTCCTCCAAGTTCCACCAACGCCATCGAGCTTCTCGTAAATAGTGAAATCCTCAAAGCCGAGCTCATGCTTGAGCCTGTATGCCATGGCAATACCGGCTGGGCCGGCGCCAATGATGATGGCGTTCAATTCCTTTGCGTACTTCGACATATTGACTGGCTATGACGATGCGACAAAAGTAATGAAAATAAAAGTTCAATGATCTTTGTGTGGGCTGGGTGCTGTCGGATCGTTGGATTTATCTAGTTTTGCACTGCACCCACGCGTGGCAAAGTCTCAGGAGATAATGCGCCGATGCAATGCACCACTTCGCGGATTTCCAATACATCGTGTAACTGAACGGAACTATATTTGTGGGGTAGAAACTTTGTCGCTCAGCCATTATCAACTCCCGAATGCAACGGAATTTGTGTTCGTGTGAAGCCGAACATCCCAATTAGGAAATATTTGTCCACCAGCCAATCAGCGAGCAGTTGGAAACCATATCCCGTTGAAGTCGTTGGTCTTCTCCGCAACTGCAGATAACATTAGAACTACTTTGGGAAATCCGCAAAGCCTTCATGTGATCCATCAAAGATTGCGAGTAGCCATTGCCGATCGTTCGAGATGTTCGGAATCATAGTATTCAATTGTCGCAAAAACCGCCTCCGCATTTGTCATACTTCGATGGATTTCCAGGTCACCAACTTCTTTAGTGGTGCAGAGTTTTGAAGGCATCGTACAATTACCCCAGATCTCGTCTGTGGAGACAGTTTCAAAACTGAGATTAGATTTGCATGAAGTTCTAGTCGACGCAAACTACACTATGGCAACTACAACAACCTCAACAGCAACAACCGCCGTGACGAGTTCTGGCCAATACCTTCACGGTCCCAAGAATCTCCAATTCGAATCTCGACCTGTCTCATCTCTACAGCCCGACGAGGTTCAAGTTGCCATTCGCTCTACGACGTTGTGCGGTTCAGATGTCCATTACTACCTGCACTTCCGCAATGGTAGCATCCAGGCCCGCGAACCGCTATGCCTAGGTCACGAGTCTGCTGGCCAGGTTGTCAATGTTGGTTCCAATGTCTCCCAATCGCGTCCAGAAATAAACGTTGGTGATCGAGTCGCATTGGAAGTAGGAGTACCATGCGAAGATTGCGATCTCTGCAAGTCTGGGCAATACAACATCTGTCCCTCGTTGAGATTCCGCAGCTCAGGGTCAAAGTTCCCCCACTTCCAGGGCTTGCTGCAGGAGAAGGTCAACCATCCCGTGAAATGGGTACACAAGCTACCAGATTCGTTGAGCTTCGAGATTGGCGCTTTGCTCGAACCTCTGGCCGTCGCCATCCATGCTGTTAAGAGAGTGGGACCGGTATGGGATGCGAGCGGCCATAAGAGTTGCTTGGTCTTCGGCGCCGGAGCTGTAGGCTTGCTTTGTGCAGTGGCGGCCCAGGCGGCGGGATGTCGCAAAGTTGTTATGGCGGACATTGACGAAGGAAGATTGAAGTTTGCCTTGGACAACGGGTTCGCGAATGCTGTACACGTTGTTGCCCCGAAACGAGGCGCAACCATCGAAGAGAAGCTAGAGATTGCGAGAGAAACGGCAGGTGCTGTTGGAGCCCTCACTTGGTCTGATGGAGAAAAGATAGGCAGGGTGCAAACAACTTTTGAATGCTCAGGCGTCGAGTCATGCTTACAATCATCTATATACGTGAGTATCAATGTTCTCATCAGCAATCACGGAAAAAGCGACGTGCTAACCATATCACACAGGTCACTCAATCAGGCGGTTCGGTCGTTTTGGTCGGCATGGGTGTTCCCAATCATACTCTTCCTATCTCAGATGCATCACATCGAGAAGTTAATCTCATTACAACCTGGCGATACGCAAACGCTTACCCCAAGGCAATTGAGATCGCCACAGCATCTGTGACTGGAACTTCTATTAATGGAGTGACTCTGCCAAATGTTTCTAAACTTATCACCCATAGATTTGAGGGGCTCGATTCAGTTCCTGTGGCGTTTGAGGCTGCAGGGAAGACTAGAGATCAAAATGGTAACCTCATTGTCAAGACGGTAGTGAACACGTAGATAGATCCCATCAATGCAAACTTTGTTAATGAAAAGTCTGGAACTCTTAACTGCCTGGAGAGGAGTTAGCGTTTAACCTACCTGCGGAGGTACCTATGTACTAAAGTAATCGAATTTCTATCTGAAATATCCATTAAATTTCCACGGAGTGTAGTGATCAGAGTCGATTGGATTTCCACCTGCCAGTCGATCGCCTATCTGAAACAGTGATCAATGAACCGCTTCGATCAATTACTAGCAGCATAAAGCACCTACCCTGCTATACACGCCATCCCACCTGGAAAGGAAACACGAAGCCGAGTAATTGAGGGAAGATCAAGAGGGTTCTCATTTTGAAATCTCGTTCTCATTTTGAAATCTCTAATATAGAAAGAGGAATCATATCCCGTAGATCTAGTATTATAATCTATAAATTTCAAAGACACGGCTTGAATACTTCAGAGTACTGTATGTTTGATCACAACTGCCTCCACCCAGCCATCCTAGCGTTGCCACCCGTGCTTTCCAACTCTTTGAGGTATGATCTGACCTTGCTTTCAATACCTTTAGCATCCAGACCAAACCTGTCGTAGTTGCTTGGGTTTGATGCCGAATACCCGTAGCCAGTCATTCCCACACTGGCAGTGACATATCTCGCCCAGTAGGTGGCCACATACTCTTCCACACTGACGATAGGTGTTCCGTCCAGTGGGAATACTGACTCGCGATAGGCTTTGTCCTGTGTATCAAAATGCTCGAAGCTTGGGGCACTCACGACTCGTGTTGGTGTGCCTGAAGAGGATAGTGCGCCTGCGGCTGCGACTGCGTAGTGTAAGTTCGTACCACAGCTGACCAACGTCAATTTGGCGTCCGCGACATCGACAATGACATAGGCTCCCTTAGCGACCTTGTATCTATCGGTTCCTGGCACCTGTCCAACTGGATCGCGACCGAGCGACAACATCGTCGGGCCTGTTTGCTTCGAGATGGCGAGCAGCCATGCTCCAATTGTCTCCTCGGCGTCAGAGGGGCGGATGTATGTGAGGTTTGGCATGGCTCGGTACAGCGAGTCAAGCTCAACGGGTTGATGAGTTGGTCCGTTTTGACCTTCTGCGAAGGAATCGTGGGTTGCGAAATGGATAACGGGAAGATGGCTGAGAGCCCCCATGCGGACTCCTGGTGCGGCCTAAAATCGAGAAAGGTGAGTGTCCTGTCAGATGGGTGGTGAGATAGTTGGGTACTTACGTATAGATAGAACATCAAGAACGTAGCGGTGATAGGTAGGAATGTTCCTGGGTTGTATGCGGCGATACCATTGGACACAGCCGCCATCGCATGTTCTCTGATTCCATAGCGGATATAACGTCCCTTGTAACTGACCGATGGATGGAATACATCTTCTGCGGAATAAGACACCTTGTTGGAATTCACAAGATCTGCGCCACCACCGCAGAGTGCAGGGTATGCTTTCCAGATCTTCTCAATCAGAACGCCGTTGACTTCTCTGGTTGCGAGACCTTTCAAATCATTCGCATCCAGCCCTGTAAGAATGTCTTGCCATTCGGTACCGTTGTCGCCATTCCGTCGCAGTGTGAAGTCTGTAGCCAAATCTGAATGTTTCGACTGATAGTCATTAAGAAGGCGATCCCATTCAGCCTCGATTTTCTCTCCATGTTGCTTCCTCTCGCGGAAGTATGACAGAGAATTTTGTGGAACGACGTGCGTGATCGCTGGATCTAGGCCTGCTAATTGTTTCGATTTCGTAACACTGTCTTTGTCGAAAGCACCGTGATGAGCCTTGAAAGTGCCCTCAACATTCGTTCCCAGTCCGATAACAGTGCGAATGTTAACGAAAATAGGTTTGCCCTTCAATGACTTAGCAAACTCGAGTGCATGAACAATGGTTTGCACATCGTAGGATCCATCCTCAATATCGAGAACGTGCCATCCGGATGCTCGCATTTTGCCATTGATGTCTTCGGTATTGATCCAGTCGAGAGGGCCATCGCAAGTAACCTGGTTATTGTCGTACAAAAGTACTAGGTTGTCTAATCCGAGAGTGCCTGCGAGAGAGATGGCCTCTAGCGCTACTCCCTCCATAGGGCAGCCATCACCCATCATGCAGTATATCCTGGACTGCACAACGTTGAAATCTGGCTGGTTGTAGGAAGCTGCAAGATTCTTAGACGCAATAGCCAAACCAACGGCATTTGCAACACCTTGGCCTAAGGGGCCCGTCGTTACTTCGACACCTGGGACTTCGATCTCGGGGTGAGCATGACAAATGGTCGTGTAGCCATTCGTTTTCGCGCTTCCGTAACCCTTGATCTCATCCATAGTCCAATTGTCGAAGCCAGTCAAATGGTTCAACGCATAAAGAAACATCGCAGTATGACCTATTCGTATCCCATATATCAGTCTGTTGTTTACTTCCACCTTTCCCAATTTCTAGATTTTACTCACCATTTGACAAAACGAAACGATCCCTGTCAAACCACTCAGGGTTCGATGGATTGTATCGCATGACATACTTGTACAATGCCACGCCTATAGCAGCCATACCGATGGCAGAACCACCGTGACCCCCGCCATTCTGATTGCATATGTCGAAGATGAAGTTTCGCAAGGCAAGAACAGCTTCAGCGTCATTGTCACGCACCGGCTGCTCACCAGACGCCTTCTTAGCGGCAGGTGTTGTGCCGTTCGATAGGATGGGATTCTCTTGATACATTTTGGAATATGAAATGGTCAGAGAAAAGAAGTAGACTCTACAATAACATAGGAACGACGCGAGGCGATTCCAGTCTGAAATATTATAGTTTTACCCCTCCTTGCCATCATACTCCATAATAACTGTAGTCCACATCGTCGGAAAGCTATCACTATGGATTCCGAAATATACGGAATACTTGCGACGGGAGTGTTGAACAAGTGTTGACGAAGTGAGGTTGTGCAATCCCGTACTGAGTAAAAGGTTCGGAAGCTAAATCCGGGTAGAAGCCATACGCTTTGTTTCTTCACGCGCCAGTTAGATACCCCACGGAATCAGCGGAATAACTCTGGAACGAACATCAATTAATGCGGGGAACATGGAAAAGCAGTTCTACGAAATATTCAAGCTGTCTGGTGACCATGTAATTCCATTTCTCCTCGTGTCCTCGGCTCTAGTCTACATTGCCCCATTCTTTAAATCAACTTGATATAATAGATAATTCTCCCTGTTCCGAGAACTACAGTTTCATTCCTACCTCTCAGATAACATCTTTGACTACCACCTCAACAAAATGGCAACCGATACCAAGCCACGTGCAGATGTGAATCGATATCTCAAAAACACTGTACACGACCTGCTCTCACTGAAGGGTCGTACTATCGTTATTACTGGCGCTGCACGGGGTCTCGGCCTTGCTTTCGCTTTTGCTATCGCGGAGGTTGGTGGAAATGTCGCTATATTAGACGCTGCAGACAAACCTCACGAGCATTTCGAGAAGCTGCAGAAGGATTTTGATGTCAAAGTCAATTACTACAAGTACGTCTTCATTACACTACAAAACCAAAATTTAATCCTGTCGACTTGCTTGCGCTTGAAACAAGGCAAATGTCCAACTACCACCAGTATCATCCCCGAAACATCCCTTCTAACATCACAAAAGGAGCGACGTAACGAACTATGAGGTTCTGAAAGCCACTTTTGACGAAATTGTCAAAGACTTTGGCCGGATAGACGGCCTAGTCACCGCCGCAGGAATCTGCCCCGACCAACCCTTCCTCGAGCGTGCCCCTGACTCTGTCGCCCGCTGCATGAACATCAACGTTCTGGGCACATACTATGCGGCTCAACTTGCAGCCGCACAGATGGACAAGCAGGAGCCCACGGAATTCAATCCCCGTGGTGGAAGCATTGTCATGATCGGCTCCATTGCGGCGTACGTCGCGAGTAAGGGCCAGGCGACAAGTGACTACTGCGCGAGTAAGGGAGCGGTGGTCGCGTTGGCAAAGGCGCTCGGTGTTGAGTTGGCGGCAAAGAAAATTCGAGTGAACAGCATCTCTCCTGGGTAAGTTTCTTTTATTCTCCCCCCAATTTTTGGAATCTTTTACTACTTTTTGCTTCCAAATTGCTGACAAACGCGTCCGATTTATAGATATATGGCGACGGACATGACTTTGGATCTTTGCGATCGCATGCCATGGCTGGGCGATATCATGCAGAATGAGCCTCCTATGCGGAGAATGGGCGACAGGACGGATTTGAAGGTTCCAGTTGTGTATCTGCTTTCGGACGCTGCGGCGTACCATACCTCGGATGATATCTTGATCACTGGTGGTATCCATGCAGGAAGGTTGATGTAGAGTGGGTCATCAAACGTTCGAGGCCTACTTAGTATAGAGAAAAATGAAAAAATTATACATGAATTGAACACTACATACGTCGATCAAGTGGATGCACGAACCTATCCATAGGCATTGAATACAACCCATCCTCAACCCCCATACCCCTTGGCACCTGATTGTCCCAGAGAAACATCCAGTCCAACTCCAAACCTAAATCGACATCCATTTCTCCTTGCACACTACTGCCATTTATAGCACCATATCCCGTCTGCTGATGCGGCAATTGCTGTCCGGGAGATGCATCTTGATAACTCGTTGCTGAAGTCCTTGACTCAGTATCACTTGAATGTCTTGTTCTCTTCCTTGAAGACGCCCCATGCCCCATGAACGAGGAACCTTGATGCAGCCCACGGAATGCTGCGGGGTTCTGCTGGGTGGGGAGTGGATGGCTTAGCCTTGCCCTATTCTTCCACTCCCTCTGTAACCTAACGAGGTATTCGCGAGCCCTTTTTGCGCTTTCCCAGGAAGGCCCAAACTCATCAAGCGCTCTGAAACAAACACTCAGATGCATGGCCGTCGTTTCTGTGGAATGGCCTTGGTAGCGGGATATGCCTGCGAAGGTGAGAAGTAAAGCGGCGGAGCAGGTTATTGAAACACCCTGGATGTTCATGCGTCGGAGTGTCCAGTGTGATTCGTAGAGGGAAAGAAGTTTAGCGATGGCGACGGCAGAAGATACACACACTTGGCGAGCGTGGGAGTGGCCGGGGCCTTGGGGCGGGGACGGCTGGACGTAGCTTTTCGACATCCAGGGGCGATGGGCGTGAATTAGATTTTGATGGTACTGCATGCTAGTGAGGGCATAAACGTCAGTACGGAGAGATATGAGAGGATATTTACGAGAGATCATGACTTACTGCAGTAGTAAAACATGTGGAAGATAGGGTGTTGTGAAGTCGGATAGATCAACCTGTAGCACCGATGGCAGCTGTGCCTCCCATTCCAGCAGATTATCAACCGTTGCTGCATTGAGCTTTTGAAGAGCTTTGCTGGTCGTTTTCAGGCTGCCGTACCTTTAACAATGGTCAGTTTTCTAGTTTCGCAGAACATGGAAGATAGCCATCACTCACAATACATGTCCAAGAGGTGCCATAATCTCAGTGAGAGTTACGCGCTCCTTGTTCAGCTCTTCCACATAGTCTGGGATTGGTGAATGGATCTCTAGACTCTTTGCAGAAGTATAAGGGATCCATTGTCCAGGTTGCCTGGGCGCAAAGCCTTCGCCAGGTTTTCCGACTGTAACATCTTCAATATTGATACGGAAAGGACGGCCAAGGTAATATCCCCAAAGGCTAAAATGATAATGTTAATATGCTTTATCTTCGGCTGGGGTGAAGCACTTAAAACTTACTTGTCGACAGTGAACGCGCCCCAAAACACGGTCCGGCGTAACTCAGCTTCGGCTACACCAATAGCTCCGCTTGAAACGTAATGCGAAACATCGACATGTAGAGCAAGATCAAACGCAAGGCGCATGGCCATGCCTATAATTCATCAGAAAATTGTAAAACTATTGGCGGTTGAAACAGAGACGTACCACTGTAGAGCCATCCACGGGCATCCCGTTTGCACCCAATGTCGTGGGCGCTGAGAACCACCATTGCCTGAACGGTAGCCACATTTGGGCAGTCGAGCTCTATTTCCAGTAGGGCCTTTGCCCTATCGCCAAAAAAGTCTGCGAGCGATTTTGGGAAAGTGACGAACGTGGGGTGGTAGCGAGTTTCAAAAGCGGCGCCTAATGCACACCTACACCGAGCGCCCTCTTGTCAGTGATACAGAATTCATGATAAAGACCGCAACGGATACTAACATGGAGTTCCTCAATGCTTCGGAATAATACGGTGTATCCTCTTTGTCATCCTCCCACTTCGTCTTCGCCTGTTCATACATCGCTCTATCGACGACGTGAAAGCTGGGATCTTGCCAGGTGAAATACAGATTGATCATATGTGCTTCAATTTCTGGCGGGACCTCTTTATTCAATCCCAGCAGACTAAGGCTCTCGGCTCCGTTATTCCTTACCGTACGGTGGATTGTTAGATTATCTGACGCTGGCATCTCGATCAAGTTGAAATTTGATGTCGCCCCGTAGTAACGAATCTGGCCATTTGGTTCAACCTGCAGAGTACCCATCCGGTAGGAGAGACGTTCGACTAACTCTTCCTCCATGACATCGGATTCTGTGGCCTCTTCATCCGGGGTCGGCTCGTCCACACCTGCGTTAGTGATCTGTTCCCCAGTGTCGTTGATGACGGGAGGCAGGTCGCTGATTGGTTGTGTTTCTGAAACGGGATCCGGGAATGGTAGCGGCATGTTGATGTTGGTTGGGTTTTGTCCATTCCATGGCCATGTGGACGCGTCATCGCCAGTCAAACATGTGGTGTTCATCATCGGCTGATGATTCGGTGATAACTCAGCAACATTTTTATCGATTTGAAGTGGAAAGCTATCCGCAGACGTGGTTTGGATTGGGAACGTTGATACGTTTCGCTCGGTTTCGTCGCAACTCCGATTTGAGAGTCCTGGAGAAGTATGAATATCTCTTGTTGTGTTATTTTCGTCTATGTTTGCGGCATCCTTTTGAACTGGCAGGATGTTTGCTGATTGAGACTCTGATGCTGGGGTAAGTTGCTGCGTCACGGTATCGTTTTGAGATTCGTCCTGTTGCTGGCTATGTGATGTTTCCACCTGAGCTAATCCAAGGGTATCCAAAACACGCTTCAGTGCTTTCTCGTCACTTGGAGTCATAGCTGGAACTTGCAGACCGTTGCTTTCGATGTGGCGACTTAATTGGGAAACTCGAGCAGATAGAAGCTCGATCGCCACTCGAAGTGATAGTCTGGATACAAGGATGCGTCAGCTTTCAACCCTGCATTGCTCACAAAACCAAAAGTTTTGCCGTCGACATAACGATACCTCTACTACAATCATCAACAACGCATGCGCGAAAGACATACTTGCGCTTGTCTTCTCCCGCCTGGTAGCGGCACTCCTTGCCTTTGTTCGCGCAATTACGACATGTTGGAGTTACACCGTCACACTGATGACATTGCGTCAGTAAAAGGGCAGTCGTAGAAGTGAGAAATACTCAAGGGCGCTGAGCGTACTTTGACTTTGCTTTCGCGACATGAGATGCATGCAGTTGTGACGTGCTTCCTCTTCGGCTGTTGCTTCGTTTGGGGGGGCATGGTCGGCACTCCAGCATTTCTCCTAGACACCTGGCACGATTTTATCAGGACTACAACTGATTTCAAGTCTCGACGTGTGATTATGGTAGATTTTCGAGGGGTCACAGTGTGTGTGATGTGTTGTCAGCTGTGAGTTGTGATGTCGGCGACCGGCGGAAACCCCGCACGTTTGTGGAGTTGAGGCGAAAACCTCTAGTTCCCCTCCCCAAGATGTGAACGCAACTCTTCGGCCAGAAGCACCAGTTTTTCTTCGTTCGCGTCAAGGATAATCCGCACTAATTGAATATTGATAGTCATGTGTTTTTCTCGTAGGAGTAGAAGGTGGGGTTTGTGTGCTATCCTGGAGGTCCAAAGTTTTCTCGTTGGCGTCTTCGGGAAATGGGTTCCGATTGTGGCTCAACGTATGAACACTATGACCGTTCATTATGAAAGGCAGCATTTTATGCATCTTATACGATGTGAATATGCGGGGAACAACTACGCGAGGATTATATGACATCAAGTACATGTAGATCAATTACTTCGATAGCATACCACATACAACAAGAACAAGTTATACCATGGTACTGTGTATCTGACCTTACAAAAGTCCTGTTTCGAAACAGTTACACCTCATTTCCTATCCCCATCGGAAGTACTAAAGACACGGGAGCGTGGTTTTTGGCTATAAGACTAAGGAAGAGTCTGGCCTGAAGTCGGAGACACGATCGACCGTACTAATGCAATGCGAGATCATCTGTAACTCTAGCCCAATTCTTCCAAGTGATGGCGCATATAAACAGTATCATTCGGGAATGAAGAAAGGAGTGTATAACAGGGGAGTTGAGTGAAAAAGCTGCGCTGATTTGCGCTTAATGCTTTGGTCTGCCTTGGTGAGACATCTATTTGTCGGTCCTGTCTTTTTCTATTCCATAAGAATGAGGGAAAATCGAAGAGAATCCCAATGTGAGAATATATTGTCCTTTAAAACTAGAGGGAAGCTCCTGTTGGTCGTTGGGGCTGGTTGTCAACCGAGAATCCGACACCCTGTCTGTGTCCTGTGAAATTGCCCCGGCCCATCGGCGAAATGCTTCGAAAGGTGCTAAATTTACCAGCCAAAACAAGAAAGGGGCATTGAATAGATTTGTAGTCGGAGACTCGGAGTTGTTCCATCTGGGGTTGATACTCGGTGTGTCCGGCCCAGGCATGTGCTTGAACCTCAGTGTCGGAACTAGGATTCCGATGCATTCTGGCGACGCTCAGTTCGTTACTTGGCCTTCCGGGGGCGCCATCTCGCGTATGCTACCCCAGAATTCGTGGAATTGCGGCTTGGATGGACCATGGGGTCGGAAGTTGAAGTCGTTGTATCAATCCCCAGACTCAAACAAGATATCCAAAGAGGCTAACCTGGTCATCGGAACTACAAGGGCACGCTCCTGTGATGCCCAAAACATAATCTTAAGAGGTAAGTATATAAATCCTTCATTTCCCCGCATATTGGATCCTTACTCAGTTCCTGGAGTGGCAACTGATCTTAACAAGTTCACATCTCTCCTTTTGTCAACAGTTGCTTCGTTCATCAGACCCCTAATTGGTCATCATATGGAAGATTCCATTGCTCGTCCAGTACAAAACATTCCCAACAAAAAGCCAGAAACTATGGACGAGAAAACATCTGATATCCATCAGACCGATCATGTCGAGCGTCTACGGGGGCCACCTTCGAAGGCAATTCACCATGGTGACTCTGAGCGTCCAGTCTGGGAGGATCGTGAAACTTACGGGCCTGCTGGTATGTTCAATACGTGTCCTCCAATCCAAGGAACAGCAGCTAATGTCATCTCTCATAGGCTTCAAGGGAATCTTTAGCAACAAATATGTTACCTTGTGTGCCGCGTTCGCGACCATGGGAGGTGCCCTCTTCGGTTACGATCAAGGTGTCGTGTCTATCACGCTTGTGATGGACCAGTTCCTTGAAGTGTTTCCCGAGGTTTCCGAAAATGCCGCCGGAGCAGGTTTCAAGAAGGGCCTGCTGACAGCTATGATTGAGCTGGGTGCCTTTCTAGGCGCCATGAATCAGGGCTGGCTTGCAGACAAGATATCTCGGAAGTGGTCCATTCTCGTTGCTGTCATCATCTTCTTGATCGGTTCGGCCGTGCAGACTGGTTCCATGGGATATGGAATGCTCGTTGCTGGCAGATTTATCGGTGGTATTGGCGTTGGAATGTTGGCAATGGTTGCTCCCCTGTACATCTCTGAGATTGCACCACCGGAAATCAGAGGCACACTGCTTGTGTTGCAGGAGCTTTCCATCGTCACGGCCATCGTTGCGGCTTTCTATACTACCTACGGTACCAGGTTCATTCCGAGCCAATGGTCCTGGAGACTACCCTTTCTCATTCAAGTATGTTGAACTTTTCGCTTTTCTCTCCGTTCGGCGGAAACATGGGCCGTAATCACTGACACGTTCTACAGATGGTTCCTGCAATCTTCCTCGGAGCAGGTGTGCCATTCCTTCCGTACTCCCCTCGTTGGCTAGCCGGCAAAGGCCGCGACGATGAAGCTCTCGAGGTTCTCTGCAAGCTTCGAGGTCTCCCTGCTACGGATCAGCGTGTTTTGACTGAGTGGTTCGAGATCCGCTCGGAGGTCGCATACCAGAAGGAAGTTTCCGCCAAGCTTCACCCGAAACTGCAAGATGGGAGCAAAACCAGCCGTATCAAGCTTCAGATCCTAGGTTACACCGACTGCTTCCGTAAGGGAAGCTGGAAGCGAACCCACGTCGGAATTGGACTCATGTTCTTCCAGCGTAAGTACTCTCCAGTGGTAACAGCACTTTTAGAAACCCTGACCTAATTATTACTCCATAGAATTCGTCGGCATCAACGCCCTGATCTATTACTCTCCCACTCTCTTCGCCACCATGGGCCTCAACCGCCAAATGCAGCTCGACATGTCTGGCGTTCTCAATATCTGCCAGGTAGTCGCCTGTCTGTGGTCTCTCTGGGGCATGGATCGGTTCGGACGCAGACCATTGCTCCTCGGTGGAGGTGTCTGCATGATCATATCTCATTTCGTCATTGCAGTCCTTATGGGCAAATTCCAGGACAGCTGGGACACGCACAAGGTAGAGGGATGGGTGTGTGTGGCGTTCCTGCTATTCTTCATGCTCACCTTCGGCGCGACCTGGTAAGTCTCTCCAAGCCCACCACCCCATATCGAACATCAGGCTAACTCTTTTGGAGGGGACCGATCCCATGGGCGATGCCATCAGAGGTTTTCAGCAGTTCCCTGCGAGCAAAGGGTGTTGCGTACGCGACGATGTCGAACTGGTTCAACAACTTCATCATCGGCCTTATTACCCCTCCGCTGGTGCAGAACACGGGCTTTGGAACGTATGTCTTCTTCTGCGCTTTCTCAGCATTGGCTGTCGTATGGGTCTACTTCGTTGTTCCTGAGACCAACGGCCGCACGCTGGAGCAGATGGACCAGGTTTTCCACGATAACACTGGCGAGGTCGAGAAGGAACGCCGCGCTAGGATCGAGAGCACAATGGCGGCTGCCATCTGGGATAACAGGACGCCTCCATCCGAGACTGCGTGAACGGGTGTTCAAGTGGAGAGAAGTTGGGATATAGTGTCGTACAAGCCACATGACATTCCCAGCTGTATGTCTTGACAGATCTAACACCTTGTAGGAAGCAGGGGCTTCCCTCCCTTCCCCTGTCAAGTTTTAGTTTTGAGACTATCAATCTATAAATATTCTCTCCCCAACATCTTTGATCCTTAACACAAGCAGGCCGCTCACCAGATTATATCTTGTTCGCCAATCCTGTACAACTCATCTTTTAACCCTAAAAAAAGGCAGCAAACACTATAATTTTAGCTACAGAATACAAAGTAGATCTTTAGAAAGCCATGGACAAAGTTTGAGGAAAACAAACAGGGTTTAGAGATATAAGTCTATTTTCGTGATGAGCAAGTTGCTAGCTACCCTGCAACTACAGCGACACTTTGGAAGGGACCACTGATATCTCTTGCTGTGATGAACAAATTCCTAATTGTCCGATTGCACCTCAGCGAAAACTCAGTCACACAGTGGAGGGGAGGGGGGCGCACAATACGCTGTAGGAAATGCGTCAGCTTAAAGGAGAGAAAATCGCTCTCTATCCTTCGCTCTCTATCCTTGAAGTATTGCCTTTGATAAGAGAATAGTCCATCTAATTTCTCCTTGATATTCAATCTTAATTCTTCTTCATTCCAACTTCTTCATTCCAACTCCTCTACTCGCCCGAGGGCATGCTGTTCCTCTGCTCTATATATGTAGTCTTAGCGATCCATATGTAAGATTCTAGAAAATTCGAAAATCAAAAAATTCTACATCCGCTCTAATTGTTTGCACCCTCTCCTTCAGCTCCCGGTTTAAAGACTTCAGTTCCTTGAAAAGAGCAGAGTCACGGAAACGAATTGCCGCGCGGGTAGGGTTTTCGGAACATATGATTGAATTGTCCTGTTCGTATTCAGACCGAAGTTCAAAAAGCTTCCAAATCAACTGTTTCATATCAAGCCCCTCATCACCGAAACGGAACTTAGGCAAGCACTCAAACATGCCAACCCTGCGGAAAGTCCGATTTTTCAGGGAGATTGGTGTTACTAAAATGCCGTACATCCCGTAGTCTTCTTCCCCCGACCATTCGTGTCCAAGGATCACGCAATAGACCTGGAGACCTTTATCAAAGTTGCTCTGGTCTAAATGGAATTCTGGCCTACCCCATTCAACAGTTATGGGTTCCAATATATGCTCAGTGAAGCGTTCTTGGAGAAACTTAGAATGAACGTCCAATGGTGTAGAAGGATCGTACTCATTCATGTCTATGATTGTCTCCATTGTGGTCCTTATTGCCGGCGCAGAAAGGTCTAGATGACCATCAGTAATCTCACCAAAAGGATCCATTGTTTTGGGCGTGACCGAGGAATCCAATTTCAGTGCTATGTGCTTGTGAACCCTCTCTAGACCTCGCCATTCTAGACCTCGCCAATTCTTGAAGGCCACCGGAGCGTCTACAGAAAGCCAAGACCATGTAGGCGCTAAATACGGCGGTTGCTGGATGGTAGTACCTAAGCCCTCCGAGCCATTGATTATCCGAAACCACAAGAGAAGTTCAATGAGGCCTGGGCCGGACCAGAGCCCAGCCAGGTATTTGCATCCAGTCTGTTCTGCGTAGAGACGTGCGAGACCAGAAAGAGCGGGAAGACGATCGCTTCTGAATGTGATTTGTCGCGTTGTGTAGTTTTCCACTATTTTCTTCCATTCCTTCGTACCATCACTTGCGAAATATGGCAGTTTTGATGGCGGAAATGAACGGTCGTGAGATTGCTCCCTTTCTTGCTCCTCAAATTTCTGCGACTGGCAGTGCCATTCCATCTGCCTCGAATTAAATCTTACCTTTCGCGAGGAAAGGTGTTCCTCTTGAAGAGTCCACGCTCGAAGGTCTAGTGGGTCTGGAGGAAGGCAAGGTTCAGATTTGGTGTGTGTCAAGAAGACGGGCTTGAGACTTCCTTCGAATCTCGCAGCACCACAATACACCGCGCATGGAGTAGTAGGTTCCAGGAATCCATTCTCCACGCCTGCACTGCGTGCAGCCATGATAGTGAGTCCTGCATTTCCGTAGATCTGACTCATAAGACCGCTTTGTGCATTCCAGTCGGACGGCGAGTCCTGTTTGATGCAAAGCGCGTCTACCCAGAGATAGCAATATCCCAGCGCATATGTCAGCTCGATGGCTTCACGTATCGTTTTCGGGAATATCGTGGGGTTGACACCAGTCCTCAAACCTAGTTCAGACTCGGATGTAAAAGATAATTGTCCCTTGCGACCCCAGACGTAACTGAGCGCAACATAACGACCCCGGTATCCGGCGCTATCCTGTAGCCGAACTATTATCTGAGAATCGTGCTTCCATATTGACAGCACCCGAGGTGGCAAAGGACTTTGAGTGTTATTGGATTTGACACACCTGGGATGACGGAGCTCGCACTCAGTCTGCCAGCATCGAATTCGCTCAGCGATATAATCCAGATTAGGTACTTCCGGCACCAGTCGTGCGATTGTGCATAGGGTACTATCTAATCCATCCCAAAATCTAAATGGCAGCCAATCGTCTACTACATTCGTGTCAGTATTGCTCCTTAAAGGGACCCTTGCGAACTCACGGTGTACCATTCGTAATACTGCACCCTTGTAACCAGCCTCGATATGAAGAATATGCTCACCATTACCCCTTGAGAGTGCAAGTCGTATCTGCAAATTGTCGGCTTTTGATCGACGTAGTGTCGCACTCGCTATAGAACGCAAGGCGTAGCTAGCATGATTGTATATGTACTTGCAACAGTAGCAAGAATCAGAGCTCTTCTTTAAAGAGCCAAGGGATTGATTAGAAGGGTGGCCTTCTGAATTTGGGCCAGGCCACATGTAAAAGGCGTCTATCGATGCTTTCACGTGGGTCTGGCCCAGTTTGAGAGCTGTGCATTCTTTACACAAGGTTGTTTGAAGCCTGGAGATCAAATCCATCTCGCTCGCTTGTGACATATGAACCACCGGTGAGAGATCGAAGAGTGATGGAGGAAGCCAAGAGCTAAATCTTTCTGGCGACTGAGCATATAGCATACGTAGGCGGTTCTCACATTCCTCGGCTGAGAGATCGAAGAATTTTGGTACGTTTGATTCCCGAAAAATAAGGCGTAATCGAGCGGCAATGTCCCGGTATGACCAAAGTGGCCATTGCTCGAAGAGGTGGATTAGTAATTCGTCCATCTCAGACCTTGATGGGGTCCATCGCCGAGAAGTATTTGCAGGTAACCAGCGGAAACGCGATAACACCAAGAGCAGCGCGTGCACCCCAACCCAGAGTATATATGGCCACAACGTTGGGTTCCTCGGATTTTCTGAGAGGTAGAGCATGGAAGGCATAACAATATGAACAATATCATAAGTTCTCCTGTATTTTGAGAGTAGAAAATCCAATTGCTCGAATGCTTCAATGAGTCTTATAAGGAAAATCAAAACACTTAAAACAAATAAACAAAGTGCGTCTGATATGCTACACCAGACTATCAGTTGCCCTAATTTTTCGGAGAAGCTGAAATTGAAAAATATAACAATATACCAGGCTAACTTTAGTGTTAGTTCTGTAAGTAAGTAGTGAATATACATAGTGAGATGCGTCCGATACTTCAGAAAAGTTGGTGCAATACTGATCCTACAAATCGTCGAGGGTCTTTACTGGGATCTCAGCAGAACTATATAGACTAGCGCTTATCAGCTCTTTTATTCCGGTCAATTTCTCTTGGCCGGCCTGCATTGCTGAGTGTCTGAGCACCTGAGCGCCTGAGCGCCTCACTTGGATCAATCAATCAGATTGCCTCGCTGAGGGCCCCTGCACTGTTGCTTATCTGCCACCAACTGATCATTGGTTTCTTAGGATAATGACCCGTGACACTCTGGGCCGCGGTGGCTCACAACGAGCCCAGGTATGCTCATGCACGACTTAAGTTGCTCACTGGAAAGTCAAGTTGCAGCTCTGAGTAACTATAGAACCACATTTACATAAGAATTATGTGAGGGTCAATTTCACTTCATTGTCAAGTAGAATTCTTATGCACTGCCAGCAGTACACCATGTGACTATAATTGGCTAGAGGGAACACGTGGGGCAGAACGGACCGCTGCACGTGGTCCAGATCGACACCTATCCCAAATAGGGAAAGGCGTTATGCAAGACAGCGGCAAGCCCAATTCTGGTCTAGCGCGGGGCCATCGGACTGGAAAAACTTTACAGGCGGCTACCTGCGGGCTTCCGGTTGTTTCGTTCGTGTTCGTGCAAGACCGACCGGCCCATTGCGACATTGAAGTTTTCAACTACGCAATCGTAGGCCTTTTTTCTTCACACCAGCTACAATTCTTGCCACACTACTGCTACAACGGACTATAATTGATCAAATAAATAAATTGTTGTCAACGGAGAATCATTGATCCGTCCTACCCATCTCATTTCCTACAGTTCACTATCTTCCTCAATTCATTCCGCCGTCACCCCACCTTGAAAACCGCATCAACACCACCTTCGAACACCCACAATGTCTACCACAACTCGTCCAGCGATCCCACCGGTCGTCATGTCGTCCATCACGGAGCAGATTGGCAACACACCTTTGGTCCGACTGAACAAGATTCCCCAGTCTCTCGGTATCAAGGCTACGGTCTACGCGAAGCTCGAGATGTTCAACGCCGGCGGAAGTGTAAAGGACCGCATTGCTCTTCGCATGGTCGAGGCTGCAGAGAAGTCAGGACGGATAAAGCCTGGCGACACACTCATTGAGCCTACATCAGGCAACACCGGTATTGGTCTAGCTTTGGTTGGAGCTGTCAAGGGTTACAAGACGATCATTACCCTTCCTGAGAAGATGAGCCCGGAGAAGGTTGCTGTGTTGAAAGCATTGGGTGCGGAGATCATAAGAACACCGACCGCGGCTGCATTTGACTCCCCCGAGTCACACATTGGTGTCGCACGCAGGCTTGTCAAGGAACTACCAAACGCCCACATCCTCGATCAGTACTCAAATCTCGATAACCCTCTTGCACACGAATACGGTACTGCGGAGGAGGTGTGGACACAGACCGATGGAAAGGTGACCTGCCTTGTCGCAGGTGCTGGTACTGGAGGCACAATCACCGGTCTGGCGCGAGGCTTGAGGAAGCACAACAAAGACATCAAGATTGTCGCTGCAGATCCCCATGGCAGTATCCTGGCCCTCCCGGAGCAATTGAACGAGGAGCATGTGAATGAGGGCTACAAGGTGGAGGGAATCGGTTACGATTTCATCCCCGATGTTCTCGAGCAGAAGTTGGTGGACACCTGGTACAAGACTGATGACCGCACCTCATTCCAGTACGCAAGGAGATTGATCGCGGAGGAGGGTATCCTCTGCGGTGGATCCAGTGGAAGCGCACTCGATGCCGCAGTCAGAGCGATCAAGGACCTCAACCTTGGCGAGAACGATGTCGTCGTTGTCATCTGCCCTGATTCCATCCGCAGCTATCTTAGCAAGGTATGTACCCAACTCTCAATCTATGTAGACACCTCACTAACCTCTCACAGTTCGTTGATGATGACTGGCTATCAGCCAACGACCTCCTTCCCCCGACACCACCTGAGTCTCCTGACAACGAGGCTCCTCTTGCCCGCGCTCGATCCCACTCCCTCAAGAACGATCCCTTCCATAATGCCACTATCGCCGCCCTCCGCCTCAAGCCCGTCACTACCGTCCCCACCGATTCACCCATCACCGAGGCCATTGAGACGATGCGCGAGAAGGGCTTCGACCAGCTCCCAGTCTCCTCTTACTCCGCAGCAGGCAAGGCCAAGCTCGTCGGCATTGTTACCCTCGGTAACCTCCTCTCGTGGATCGCCAACGGCCGTGCGAACCCCAAGACCAAGGTCGAGGACGTTATGTTCGACTTCCGCAAGCTCAACGAGGTCGTCAAGGACCTTGGACGCCTGCACATCGACGGCGGCGAGGGCAAGAAGAAGGGCTCCCGTCGGGATTTCGTCGAGATCACCCGCGACACTTCGCTCAGCGACTTGAACAAGTTCTTCGAGTGGAACTCTGCCGCTGTTGTCACCGAGAAGGTCGACGGCGAGTTGAGGGCTACCGCCGTCGTCACCAAGGTCGACTTGTTGACCTGGATGGTCAAGCAGGGAAACTAGACGACGCAACAGTAGAATATATCTCAACATATTCAACAAGAATAGTATACAATGGTACGGAACCAAAAAAGTAAAAAATAAGGATAGGGGGTTTTAAAGCGCGCATACATACATCAACGGTGTTATCAGGGAGCATATTCAACAAGGGAAAGTCTTTTTCAATGTCCTCATCGACAAGAGCGTCTCTTTCCTTTCAATTTCCGTCTTTTTTTCTTTTCCTGTTCGTTCGGACTCACATAAAGACGATTTACGATACCTTTCTTGTTCCACTCGCTTGTCTGGGTAGATAGGAAATGTAGTGCATCTGTAAGACTTCAACGTCTGAAGAGCGGTCAAGGCGGGAAATATATCAAAGATTCAACCTTCGCATACTGAGCTTGCCCCATGATTTTTGAAAAAGTCGACTCTACGAGGTTTAAGGCGGACAATATAACGAAAGACTTTGGCATGCCAGATGAATATCAAAATCGCAATCTCGTTCCATAACCTCGAACCGCACAAACTGGACAGGAAGAATAAGCACAAAAAACAAGACACAAGAAACCAACCTCTCAACCTAAGGGGGAAGTCGGAAATAGTCCTGGCCACCTACTATTGTTATAATCACCACAAGCACCGTTATATCTTGTAAATAATATTATAGCATTTAGTATTTAAATGCAATAGCAATATTGTAAAGCCTTAAAAGTGTTTTTAATATAATATTATTCTACCCTCTGAAATGTCTCTGTAGTCAATTAAATAGCCTCACGAGCCTTCCTGGGACTATTTCCGACTTCCCCCTTAGGCTGA
This sequence comes from Aaosphaeria pasadenensis, assembly GCA_022813625.1. Classification (NCBI taxonomy): domain Eukaryota; kingdom Fungi; phylum Ascomycota; class Dothideomycetes; order Pleosporales; genus Aaosphaeria; species Aaosphaeria pasadenensis. The sequence goes on from JAKLMB010000034.1 coordinate 307,694, forward strand.
GAGCCAACAGCCACCCTCTCCATGCTCAATCCATATCTGGTACGAAATACGAAGCCAGACTATCCAACGTCAGCAACAAACTCCACAATCACCCTTACGTAGGATTAACTCACCTAATAACCGTATACCCCGCAACCAGCGACGCCCCCTTAAGCAAACTACACCTATCATCCAGCGTGAGCGCAATGAAAAGCACCGTCGACGCAATCAACGTGACCACCTCAAACACGCTGAAATGAAACACCATCTCCCTCCCAATGCCCCACCCAATCAGCGTAACAAGCGGCGTCACGAACAGCGCGATCTGTAGCGCCGAGCCGATGGACACCGCGAACGCGAGGTCCATCTGTCTGCGGGACGCGAACATGATGCCTGAGACGAGTTCGGCGGCGTTGCCGACGATGGGGAGGATGATGAGGCCGACCATTGTTTTGGAGAGGGGCGAGTGGTCGACGACGTGATCGATCGAGTTGACGAGGTAGCCGCCGCAGATGGAGATGAGTGCTGTTGAGGTGATGAGGAGGAGGATGGGGAGGAGTTTCTGGATGAAGGGGTGGGTTTTGATGTCCCGTAGTGTTTCGATGGTTTTCGAGAAGGCGGGGAGACTGGGGATTGTAACGTGTGATGCGTGGTACAATGGTAGTCTGTCGAATGCTGGTGGTGGAGATATGTCTGGGGATGGAGGCAGTGAACTGTTACCAAAGGCTGGCAATCGTATCTGGGATGTTTCGACGGTTTCTGTTTCGGGCATGATCGGATCGTCTAGCTGAATGAGTGGCTTGTAGGCGAACTTTGATGACTTTAGCTGCGTAGAAAGATAAATCATGTACACGACTATGAGTACGATTGAGATGGCTCGACCGAGATCCAGCATGTCGCGTGCAACCACAGCATTGTCAGTGGTCAGTTTCAAGATCGACTAGTCACCCATTAGCCTTTCGGAAAGAGCAGAAAGTATGAAGGGGGAACCCACGGGGAGCAAGAAGCTGACAGTCGTCAAGCACAATAGACCCGCCGCAACACGCGTCGCTAGGACGTTGTATACTTGTCCCCTCTGGTAGTATTCTCCAGTGACAAGAACGAGGCCCAATACCAACAAGATGTTGACGATGATAGAACCGAGGAGTGACGTTCGAAGGACAGTGTATTGTTGCTGCAACAAGGCATGCCTACACAGATTAGTTGAATTGACAGAAAAGGCATGAAGTTCTTACACACTGTTGTACGTTAGTATACTGCAATCGTAAATCAGAAGCTGTGGTCACTCACAATATCGCCACTTCCGTCACATTCCCCATCGTAACATTCAGCAGCGCTCCCGTTGTCTCGCCCAGGTAACTAGATACACCATCTGTCGCCTTGCATAATACATCAGCCAATGGGATGATTGCGATGCAGTTGAAGATGAAGATCCAAGTGTCGCTGAGCCCAATGTACGGCGACGCAATCCCGAGGGGAACAAAGGTCAAAGATAGGATGCTCCAATTGCTCGTCGTGTATCTCGCGGCCTGAACGAACCTCTGTCGAAATTCGGAAGTTTCACAATCCTGCCACTTCGCAAAGGAGGTGTATCCGTTGACGGAGCGTTGGGAAGTCTTCAATTCAGGTCAGTCGCAGAAGAGTTATAGTCCTTCTCAGGACCAAAAGCTTACAAAAGGGGTTGAGACCGTTGGCCTCGAATTGAATATGCGATATCCGATAGATGGGAGACATGCCAGTATCCCATCGTCATCATCATCTCCGTCGTCTAGCTCAGTACGCCCAGATAAGTCATCATCATCGCCATCAGCGTCCCTGCCTCTGTCCTGATCGACCCCGTCAAGTAGACTGCCAAAGCCATGTTGCATTCTTTGGTGCAAAGCAACAAAGAGTAGGTCCCTGAAGAAATGAGGATATTGGAAGCTGCTTCGAGGGGTTCATCGCGAGGTAAATATCCGTCCCTTATCGTGTCTTGTCGTGCTGCAGAGTGGATCTTGGTCACAAGACAGGATGCTCGCAGCCGCCCTGCATTATCTCCAACTACGGAGTATGTTGTGGTGGAGGGGACAGTAGACTTTGGCGCTGTAGCTCCTACCCTAATCCTTCGACTCGACTCTGGAAAAGGGATGGATTTGAGGCATTTTCACCATGGGAAAGATCGTCAAAAAGGCTCACTCATTACTAAGAAACCATATCAAAATGGCAGGAGGGTAAATGTTATAAATTGTCACTGTTGAAGGGGATGCTTCAGGTATCTATAGCATTTTCAAATATCCCTTCTGATGTGGAAGAATGTCAAAATGTTGAAGTATTGCACAACTTAGATTCCTGATCGAATCATAGTAATGTGAAAAAGCATTGACGGATTGCATCGTTGCAGATACTCGCGCTGGCCAACGAATTCCACCAACATGGCCCGTATCGGCAACTTTGTGGGTGCGCGATTTGTCGTTGTTGTGAGGGATTTTCGATCCAACGAGCACAGCACAGCCTCGCTCGAAAATCGCTCGCGCTTGTATCAGGAAATAACACAGTTCACCATACCACTTTTATAATCTTATTTAGTTTTATATCATATAATGGAAAGTCTTCAAACTGACTAGAATTTTTTTAGAATGCTATAATACTTCAGAACTTGAATTCTATGAGACTTTAGAACCGGAATGTTTGTAGAATTAAAATTACTAGGAAAAAAACTACGAAACGTATTCTTTAGCTCATCGAGAGTTACTTTGCGCATGTATGCCGAACAAGAGAGTTATGTAGGCAAACGGGGTGTTAATGTGCGTATCCACCTCGTTATCCAAAGCTCCTCAGATTGGATCATCAGTCCTAAGTCTGCTCTGATTTTAATAGTCCTGCAACGCAAGCTTGACGTTCAGCGATTTCGTCGATAATTTCAAGTAGCCCTGGCTGGCTGGGCTTCCAGCGCAGAAGACGTCTTGCTCGAACGGCTGTGCCGCGAGAATTTGATCCCCATCGGTACGGACCTCTAGCATCCAATGATTCTGTCTGACACCAGTCCAATGTGTCTATCTCAGATGTAGGTATGTATCCCTTCTCGAACGCTACTCTCGACACAGCTTCTTCGACGTTACCCCAGCAGAAACTTCCATTCTCCGCGAAATAATATCCTTCTTCATCCCAAGTGGCGTTTCCACCACCAGATGCAGCAGCCTCGACCAGAAGCACGTAGAGTTGAGTCAGATCCTGGATATGTACTTGGTGCCATACGCTCCTGCCTTCACCGACACGTATTCCCTTTCCTCGCTCTAGCACAGTTGTTGCAAGGGTATAAACTTGGGTACTGCTTGTGTTCCCAGGACCACGCCCTGTGCCGTAAATAGAGCAAGGGCACACAATGGCTGTCTTAAAAGTTTTCTCTGGGGTGTGATATGTCTGGGTGACAAGTGAATCTACATTTCGGTGAAAGGCGTCGCTGGGAAGATTGACTAGTTCCGGATCACCTTCCCAATCGTTGCAAACCCTCCCCCGTAAAATGCCACATGTTTGGGAGCGTTTATCTTCGAAGGCTAGAATGCCGGTCCCGGATGTATGAATGTACCAGCCTGGTCGTTCAGAGCTATGCATAGCGAGCCCCTTGAGCAGAGCCTGGGCTGATCCTTCGTGGTCGCAATTTGCAAAGTCTATGATTTGGCAGATTAGCTTGATGATTGGACACAGTTGCCAATGAAGACTTGCGTAATACTATGTCCGCATCTCTGGCTTCATTGCAGAGCAGTGTGCTAGAGTCGAGATCGCCCCGCACGATTCTGACTCGAGGAAATATTCTTGCAATATTTTCCGCGCCCACGTCATGCCGCACGAGTACCGATATGTGCCATGTCGGATGGGCGTCATAAATGGCGTAAAGAAAGTCACCCCCAATGTATCCCGTAGCTCCGGTACTGGATATTGCTAAGTCAGAGATTGTGTTTTCAATGATATACGTACATTAAAAGCTTTGGTGTAGTCATTGAGCTAGGATGTGATTGAAGTGAGTGGATTGGGTCTACTCTTCCAAGCGGCATCGCCTTCTATCTATCCTCGCCGCTTCCCAGACAACGTGGCGGTGGAATCTTCATGCTATGTACATCTTTGGCTCTCTCGTTTGTCGAAGTAGATTGCACATGCCTGGGTGCATGTCCGATAAAGGCCATGTCGTTGCTTGTCTGTCATTGACGTGATTTATTATCGTGGCCAACAACAGTGGGGCTAGATATTTTCAATGCATTAAGACTGAAAGCTAGGAGCAAAATGGCCGTTGAATTTAAAAAATGGCAGTTGTGTATGGCTTGAGAGCCTCATAGTTACACCTTACGCCCTACGCCTTTGATCTATCTACTCTCAGCTGCTATCGCCAATTGGAATTCAGGCTCTTGGTATCAGGTGTTAAGGAACGTGCTGAGAAATTCACAACGCCATGTGGGTTCCTTCACATGATGCAGGTCTTTTCCAAAACAATTCCGTCCTGAATGGTCATTTTTCCTCATTAAGATGTCTAAAAACTTTGTCAACCATCGAAAAATCTTTCGTCGTCCTTTCAAATAGAATCCTTGAAATCAAGGCCGTTCAAGGCGTTTTGCAAACACTGAACTTCATGTACATAGAATTCGACATGACCATCAAAATCAAGAATACTGTCTCCACCTAGCGTCGTCCATACTGATGTACTCTGAGATCGAATCTGACTAATAATGCATCTTTGCTAACAAAAGAATAAAAGCATGGAGGTTGAACCTGAATGTAGCGAATGACATCATATCTTGCTAGCCCCTCGTTTACTATTGGCACGTGTTTCTACATCGGCATCTATGGAATCCATCCGCTATGAGCTCAGGTTTTCCGTTTCATAAAGATCGAAGACTTGTTAAGAGGACGAATTGTAGAAAAGGCTATCATGGTTGCGTGAGCCTTCTGAGTACCTGGTGAGAGTAATGGATATTTCAAGACATCCTGAAATCAAAAGTCCAACAAATGGCCGCTTCAGCTGCCTCTCTGTTATGGGTGATCTCTGATCAGAGTAGCAATCCATCTGACCTCTACCAGCTCTATCGAATGCCGGCATGCCGATCAACGAGATGAATGCCGGCACTAGGTTTTATTTCATTACGAATTTCAATGTTTCTGCTTTTAGAGCTCGAAGCTCTTTCTACATTTGTAAGCTGTATTTCTTTGTCCACATGAACCAATCGTAAGCTCCATTACTTCATCTACATAAGTTAGCATTGCCAGCAAACCAGACATAACCACTTGCAAATTATCCTCACCCTAACCATTCTCTTTCAAAATGGCAACTGCTGTTGTGACTGGTGCAACTGGTATGCCAACAGGGCCTGTGGAAAAGTTCTTATACTGATGCGTGAACTAGGAATCTTAGGAAAGGAAATAGTTAGAGAGTTGAGTGAAGACTCGAATCGATGGAAGAAAGTATATGCTCTGTCAAGGTCAAAGGCGGACCAATATCCCGAGCATGTCGAACACGCCCAGCTCGACTTAACTAGCTCAGCGAGGGATATGGCGAAAGAGCTTCAGCGCATAGATCCAGAGTATATCTTCTTCTCCGCTTATCTCGCAAATGAGGATCCTGATGAGGCGACTCGCATCAACGGTCTGTATATGCATGATACTGGTTCCCGCAGTTGACTAATAGATCACAGGAGAGATGCTTGAAAATTTCCTCGAGTCTTTTGTGATCAATCGTAAAGAACGTAGGTTGAAGCGTATTGTTCTTGTCTGCGGCCTGAAACATTATGGAGTGCACCTCGGAAATCCAAAGCAACCCATGGAAGAGGATGATCTATGGATTCCCGAGCCTCCTGCGCCGAGCAATTTCTACTACCGTCAACAGCGCTCTTTACAGAAGTTCTGCGCCCAACATGAAATCCAGTGGAATGTTACATATTCGAATGAGGTGTTGGGATATGCGAAGGGCAACTTCATGAACCTGGCCACGACTATCGCGCTATACGCTGCTGTACATGCAGAGATAGGCGAGATATTGCCATTTCCTGGCCCAGAGGTTGGCTACACTTCGTTCGACTGCTTCACATCTTCGAGGTTGCATGCGCAATTCTGTAACTGGGTGGTTCATGAACCTCGTGCCAGTAACCAAGCGTTCAACACTGTCAACGGAGACATTGAATCTTGGCAAAACCTTTGGCCCAAATTTGCTGATTACTTTGGGTTGCATGTTCCTGCAGATCAATTCTCCGGTCCTGCCCCCGATCAGTCTGACAAACCAATGGGCGATCAGGCTCCCATCACCTTTGTTGCAGCGAAAATGGGACTCAATGCCAAGGAAATCAAACCCAACAAACTCAGGCAGCGAATTGACCTAAAGCGCTGGAGCCAGAGACCCGAAGTACAACACACTTGGAAGAATCTTGCCAGTCGTCATGGTCTGGATGAAGACGCATTGGACAGAGCTACCTGGGACTTTGCTGCGTTTGTTCTTGGAAGAGATTTTGGACTTGTCGCAAACATGAACAAGGCCAGGGCACTAGGATGGACAGGTTACAAAGACTCGTGGGAGAATTTTCAGGAAGTGTTCGCTGAGTTAGCAGAAGGAAAAGTCATTCCTCCTAGGACTTGAATAGTAGGCCTTAGGTTGTTGTTGCATTGCATTCAATGGCGCGACTGGATAACAGTTTGATGCAGATGTGAACTGTGCTTCATTTTGATCTGCACAGTTGTTACCACGTCGAACGGTCGTCTATTTTTCAATTGCAATCTTGCAGCCTGATGGCATCGATCTCTCTGACTTTTGATCCCGGAACCAAATTTTAGTCGACGAGGGTCCACCGGATTCGTCTAGATTAGGAATATGGGCTAAAGTTCTTAAGGCGTACGGTGTAGGCGTAAGGCGTAAGGCGTAAGGTGTAGACCGCTAATGCTGACTTAGCGGTGGAACGGAACTTTGAACGATTGAAGTATATTACAATGCGGATCGCTTGCTCTATGATGTGCACAATGCTGCACAAGAAGCAATCGAATAAGCAGACATGAGAAGTAGCAAAAATTGAAAGCAAAGAAACCCTGCAAGAGTACTCGCAGTGTCTTTGAGGACTATGGGCTTTGGTAGAGTGCATATGATTGATACGTCGGGTTAAGCACCTCCTAGCGTTCGTGGCGAATACAAGGAATCATGCGCGCATTGGGAGCTTCTTATTTGCTGAAAAGCAGCTGATTAAGGTGAAAGGAACAAATATTAACTCGACGAGTACTAGCAATTAGTCAACTCGACGTGTTAATCCTCTGTAACAACGATACCGCCAAGCGGTCTGGATCGGTGTGGACGACTGTAAGTTCAGAGCGCGACCGATGCGCCCGGATCTGCCGGTCAGGGTCACACGTGAGTCGTTGATTAGTTAGACCAGACATTTCTAGCCCTCGTCAAATCTCACCTGTGTTGATGGTCGCGATTTTCTGTCGTGGGAACCGCAGTCCCAGTAACCAAAAGATTCGATCTTTCATCCGTCAAAGATAACCGATGGCGGGCAGTGAGCAAAGTTCTGGATGGCAATCATACCATGAAACTGGTCTGCATACAGATTTCAATACGGTGTTCTCGCCAGCGTGCTTGGATTTTAAACCACGTTTCTATGCGCAAGATATAGCTACATCGTTCGAAGGTACTTCTTTCAATCTTCGTCCTTTGGCAGAACGAGAAACTGGTCCATATCAACAAGGCCGATCCCCTGAACATATGGTACTCCCAGATGTGGCACGACAGAATCTAGGGCAATACGAGAAGGCACAATCGCTGCCTCGCCGGAGAAGCAGATATAGGTTGAGACAGTCGCTGAACCGAGCAGAGTCTACAGCAGCTACATCTGGCGAACAACTATACGACTTGAATTCGCTTCCCTTAGAACGATGGCGAAACTCGCCGCCGCAAGACGAGGCAGTTTCGCTCTCCGCCATCTATGGCGCTTTACAGAGTTATCCACGCCATGTCCCACAGCCAGGTGGCCGGTCTTATGACAACAACATTGGAATTCTACAAGACTACGCTGGACCTTCCTCCACTGCAAGTCGCGACAGTGGAGCTAGCAGCTCGTCTGCGCTGTCGGGTACGTCAGATCGTTCGGATGCTTCTAGCAAAGGTTACCGTGTCCCGGCAAAAAAATCACGCCGTCGGCCCAGAGTTACAGCAAAGAGAAGGAATGGTGGCAGTAATATGGCAGATCGCATCTTCAAGTGCACCTTTTGCTGCGATACTTTTCGACACAAGTACGATTGGGTACGACACGAGAAGTTACTACATCTAAGTCTAGAATCGTGGTCATGCACGCCGAATGGTGCTCTAGTGACGCGCCCTCAGACTGGAAGAGTGCACTGTGCTTACTGTGACCTGCTCAGTCCGAAACCCGACCATGTTGATTCACACAATCATCATGCCTGCCACAATAATCCAGACATTCGACGCGTGTTTCGACGCAAAGATCATCTCATACAACACTTGCGCCACGTTCATGGAGTAGAGACAGTACCATTACTGGAGGATTGGAAGCTTGAAACTATGACGGTTGTATCACGCTGCGGATTCTGCAACGCCGAGCTAATGACCTGGGAACAGCGGGCAGATCATCTCACTGAACATTTCCGTGCTGGGAAAACAATGCTTGACTGGCAAGGAGAGCATGGTTTTGATGCTGCTGTTGCTTCTCAAGTAACCAACGCTCTGCCCCCGTTTCTCATCGGCGCCGAATCGTTAGCACCTGTGCCGTTTTCGGCGACAAACCCTGCATCTATCGACCATTTCAGGCAGATATCGTCTCAAATGAGTGAGTTCATTCAAGAGACATCAACGCAAGCGGGCGAATTCCAAGAGGCAGACCTTATCACAGATACCAACTTGCCCGCTGTGCCAAGAACGGATATCCAAGACACAACTTCAAGATTGCCACAGGGCACCGTCGCATTTATCGATATATTGACGCGACATCTTGGTCGGTTTGCAAGAGAGCAGATGGCCGCGGGACAAGTGCCCACAGACGAGATGTTCCAACGAGAATCTAGGCGGTTGATATATGGCGATGCGGATGATACTTGGAATATAACGGTGGCGGACAACGCCGATTGGCTGCGATCCTTCCGGCAACAGAACGCATAGCTCATCAAGTCTATCTCTAAGGAGAATCGGAGGAGTCCAGGGCCACGTAGTTCATGGTGAGGTCATACGACCTGTTCTCAATCACCAGCATACTAGCGGAGTTGCTAGTCGTGGATATTTGAGCTCTGGAGCAGACTATTCCTCAAAATATCACAAATTAGGGACCAAAGAAGTAGCCAGCTTTTCCCGGTAAAATATACATTTGGTGACAATAAGTACTGCATGGTCAGTCTCATTCACACCAGGGTTAGGCCGCGAACAGTTTCGAACATAACGATGAGGCGAAAGACAATGCCATAGATATCATGTTCCCAGTGTCGGTATACTTGATCGTGTCGTGTCAATGAAAAGCATAGTCTTTGACAAGAGCCGAAACGGAGCATGCCCAGTACGGTTTCTGGAGATATCTACCCTGTAGACAAAGACTAGCTATATTGTGGCTCTTGAGCTTCAATTGCAGCAATCAGTTCGTCGTTGATCGGCGTCAGAACGCCTATCTCTCGTCCTTTTCTTGACCAAAATCCGTTGATGTACCGAATCTCTGTTTTTCTCTTCGCTCTTAGGTCCCACACCATTGAACACGTTGTGTTCCTAGTACGATCGATGATAGACATGACCGTCATTTCAAGGGCAGCCGCGGAGAACCGCTCAGCAATTCCAGACACGCCTTTAAGCTCAGGCAATGCTAGAATGACTGATGATATCTCTGACATTAAAGCTTTACACGTCTCCGGGATAGTAAAGAGATATGCATTCGAAGAGTCTGCAAGCGCGCAGAGCGGGTTACAGAAGGCGTTCGTTGTAATCTTCTCTAGCTGGACTGCAAGAATATCTGGCCATAAGTAGGTCCTACAATTGAATCGAGGTACTGTAGGCAATGCCTGGAGTAGATATGAAGTCTGAAGAAGCAGATCTGAATTTGAACTGCCTGACACGGGCGCCATGCTTCCGGGCGCCATGCTACGGGGCACCAGACCAATCGCCGTTGCTGCGAAGCCGGTATGAGTAATATCGAATGGGGCATTCGTGGTGACGCCGTGCGAGATAACCCCGGAAATGTAATTTGGCCTGGAGCCGGGGTCTGGAAAAAGATACCAATTCACATCCTCAATCATACCGCCACCATTTTGCAGAAACATAATAGTGGAGTATGGTGCGAGCCGTGGCAAGAGTGGACGGAGGGCTGTAACTGTATGAGTAGCTTTGACGCATACAATGAGGTGTTTTATTTTGTCTGTTGCGGGTGCGCATTGACTGGCCGCTGACTGGGCGAAGTCTGTTGTTGGGTACCATGCACCTTCGTCTAACACCTCCAAAGCGTAATTTCCATGTGAGATCGTGCTACCCTCATGAGTCTTTAGTGTTATCCTCCTATCGTTCTGGATGTATTCATTCAGGAGAGATTTGCGGTAAAACATTAATGTTATAGACGGTTTGCCGGGCACCTCAGCGAGGCAGTGTGCGGCGAAGGTGCCGATACTCCCCAAACCAAGCACGTGTACACGAGGTGAGCCATGTGCAATAGCCATCGTCGGATGGGACGGAGTGTATCTTTGAGGTGGGACAATGGCCGAGGGTTGGTTGACTGGAGTGTAAACCTTGCAGAGCTTTCGAATGGTGAGGCCTTTATGAGGTGGACAGCCTCGTTGCGTATTGTCTGCGGCACATACCAAGTCATAATTTATAGCCCCATGAATGTATTATAACAACGGAAGTTAGCAACTCATTGATAAATTGATTAGTGACCCATGTACAGAACACTTTTCCTCTCCGTTAGGGCGTAAGGCGCAGTTGCACCTACTTGAGCTAGGGATTCGCGCCACCGCCTCCTGTAGTATTGGGGCCCATTTTCTGTCGGCAGCAGCTGGTAAGGGTTTACGGGATTGTGACTTGCTTCTAAGCTACGTGGACCTTTAGGGATAACATGAGCTAGCTGAATTTCTCAACGTGATATACAGAGTGATCTGAGACTATGTATCGTATCATCTGTACAACAAACACGACACTAATTACCCAACGTATATACTGGATGCATGAAGCTTGCCTCTATAAAACAGAAAGAGAAAGGGAATAACCGCCATAACTCCTGATATGCAAGCTAAAGTGATGCTAGCAAATTTGACGCCAAGATTGTGATACATTACTGGCGCAGCGAAAGGCAGGCAGACAGCAAAAATGGAGCGTGTAGTGCTGGCAGCGGCCTGCGCGGACGCCGCATAGTGCTTGTATATATCCGATAGATAGATAAGCATTGCAAGGAAGATCGAGGAATACCCTGTGCCGAAAAAGATCCCACAAAACACCATAGGGACCGCCGGAGGGACGTTGATATTGGTTGTAAATGCCATGAAGAGAAGTGCAATTGGAATGCTGACATCATCAGCACTTTGCTTTGATTCATAACAATATACAACGGTTCAGGTATCCTTACCAAAGGGCTCCAAAACATGCAAGTGGTAGGCGACGGAATTCTTGTACTTGCGTCCAGGAACGTTGGCTCCTTTCCGCTTTTACACAAATTTCGCCAAACACATAGAAAGCTGCAAATGCTATGAGTACACCTGCCATGACTGGAAATTGTAAGCAAATCCACTTTGGCTTTGAACAGAGAGATGACTTCACTTACTAGGGATGTATGCGAGACCTACTTTGTCTTGCGAGAGTCCATATATACCTCCGAATACGATAGGATAAACCTGAAAAAACAGATACATCATTGCATAGATAAGTGATAGGTAGAGCGAGGAAAGCAGAAGGATCGGCTCTGTAACTATCATAAGTGCAGGCCTCTTCAGGGTCGTGGCAACATGTACCAGATTTTCGCACGATATGGTATGCAACAGCCAATTCCCTTTGCACCTTTCTTGCATCCTTTCTTCTAGAACGGGGACATATGTTTCTGGGAGTAACCATACGATAGGTAATCCAACACCGGCGATCATCAAGCCGATCCAGAATGTCCATCTCCACCCAAGGTTCACTGATAGCAAACCTGAGACAAGCGGCCCTATCAGTGGTCCCAGGGCCGAGACCACCATGAAGGCAGCCATTGCTCGTCCCCTCTCCTTGTGCCCGGCAAAGATATCGGCGTACAAGCCGGCAATCACGGCGTTTGGTACGGCAGCACTCATACCAGCGAGGAGGCGGAAGACAAGGAGGGCATTGTATGACCAAGAAATAGCGCAGCAAAGAGTGAAGATGGTGTACAAAGTGTAATTTCCAATCAACACAGGGCGACGACCAATCGCTTCGCTCAGTGGACCAAAGAAAAGAGGTGAGATTGCAAAGCCTACCATGTAAAGAGAGTTCAGTAACACAATCGAGATGGAATCTTTTGCGATGCCAAAATATAGTGACAGAGAGACTGTGGCACCCGACGGAAGGGATGATCCCAGAGTGCTATTAAAAGCACACAACAATCCGGCCACAAAAATCAGTCGTTTTCGCGTCTAAAAATATTAGTCGATCCAAATTGTAGTCGGATGTGAGCGTGGAATGTCTTACTGGGGAGAAGTTGAATGGGTGGTTGGCATCGTCTGCTTGCATGATCGGTGGCATTATACCATCAAGGGTTGTTGGAGGCGCTCAGAATATGTACATCTGCGATTACTACTTTGTGTTCGTTTAAGCAGTAGCGCCCATCTGCATGAGGAGACAGCTATTTGGTTTACCGCATGTGCCTCCAGCCAAATCTGGAATCGCTACCTGTAAGGTAACATTCGATCGTTAACAGATGGCCTCTGTAACTCAGAGTGGGTCCCAGTAAACAAGATGACTTATTAATCGAGGTCGATGGTTGCTGATGGTGCCGCACCTTACGCCTTGCGCCTGCGCATCACGCCTTACGCCTAACATGCTCCACACATATGAGTCGTGTACATCGGCCTTCAAATCTTTTTTAGGGAGATTGATATTGTGGACTTACTTGCAATTACATGAAAATTTCCACGGTTTCAACTTGATCGTCTTCATCATTCATACCGCAATGACGGTGGTGACAAACGTGAGGTCGACTCCTGTATCGAACGGCGACGTACTATCCAAGACCACCAAGAAATCCCACCAACGTCGACTATTTCAACGAAGACACATACCGACCATTTCCTTACCGTGGCATGGACAGCAAAAGATGGGTGGCTCGCTCCGCGCATTGCACCTTACGCAAATCTCTCGCTTTCTCCTACCACGAACGTGCTACAGTACGCATCATCATGTTTTGAGGGTATGAAGTTATACCGTGGTTACGATGGGAAGCTTCGTTTATTTCGCCCACTCGAGAACTGTCGTCGCTTGCTAGACAGTGCTGCAAGAGTATCTTTGCCTGCATTCCAGCCAGAAGAGCTTTGTACGCTCATCAAAAGGCTGTGTCAGATAGAAGGATCACGATGGCTGCCGAAGGATACCAGCAGAGGATCATGTCTCTACATCAGGCCAACAATCATCGGTACCGACGCGGACTTGGGATACCATGTACCACAGGAGGCCTTACTATACGTGGTTATTACATATTGGCCATCAGCAACCGCCGCAACACCCCTTAAGTTGCTGGCCAATACCAAACAATGGGTCAGAGCATGGCCGGGAGGAACAGGCGCGGCAAAGGTCGCAGCAAACTACGGACCAGGACTACCGGCTCACGCAGAAGCGAAACGCAGAGGCTTCGATCAAATACTCTGGCTGTTCGGCTCGGACGGCGTTGTGACAGAGGCTGGCTCAACCAATATTTTTATTGTTTGGGAAACCCCAGCGGGCAAAGTAGAGCTCGTTACTCCTTCGCTAGATGGCGGTCTGATCTTGCCGGGGATAACCAGACGGAGTGTCCTTGAGCTCGCACGAGAGAGGTTCTCTCGAAAGAGTGCCTGGGTTTTGGATAGCAAGACCTTAGAGACACAGGAGTTGGCTGTCATCGAGAGAGAGATCACCATCTCAGAAATCTTAAACGCTGCTAAGGAGGACAGGTTGATGGGCTTGTTTGCGGTCGGCACTGCATTTTTCGTTAACCCTGTGTCTCAGATTGATACTGCAGATCACAGCATTAGTATTGATCCAAACGCTGTGCCTCATGCTACTCTACTTCGCCAGTGGTTATCCGACATTATGTACGGCGCTGAAGAGAGCGAATGGACACAGATTATCGATGACAATGAGGGTTAGGATGGCTTCGAGATTTAGTCGCCAGGATCTGCGCTCTTAATGCCTGCTTCTATACACGCTTACAAGAACTATATCGATCACAAGAAATTCAATTGTGTTTCGACCAATACCTCCTTCTTAATTGACTGTTCTCTATGTACCATGAACAATATAAGGATCCAGCATAGCCTTTACAGCCGACTACATGAATAATCCTCTGCATGAAACAGCAAAGTGACTATGCTATAGTCTCATAGCTACATCTTCCTCATGGTCTAGATATTGTGTGTTTTATTTGCGACCAAAATCTAATATTATGATCTACGTACTCCGTACATTCGGTTCCTCAAGCTAAGCCCCCCAACTCAATCTCAATTCCGCCTGGTAACAATGTCCTTTCAGGAGATCAGTCCTAGAGGTCCGTTGTCTCCACTGCGTCCGGGTATCGAAGGCCTGCAGCAGCTCGGATTTCATCCATGATCTCCATGATAAGGACGCTCTCGTCGAGACCCAGTTGTGAGCCCTCTTTCCTTCCCTCTTGCAGCGCCCTGCCAGCATCATCAGCCTCCCAAAATAAGCCATGACCTTCACCCTCCGAGTGAACACCTCCAAATCCGTTGTACCATCCACTGCCCACGCCTGGACCGGGTTGGGGCCAATTCTTATCTTCGACGGTCCCGTCTTTCAAGACAATTCTCGTACGTGTGGGTCGATAGGCGGGTGGAAATATCTGTATCTCGCCAAGCTGGCCCTGGATTCGAATGCATGGTACTGCCACATCGTTCGCGATAGCCACTGTATCGTTCGACAAACCAAGTGAAGTTGTGGCCACTGCGTGCGCATTCCCGAATTGTGAGGCTCTGGGAAACTCAAGTAGTACTGTTGTCATGCCATCGACCCCAGTTGGGCCGTATCTGGCCATTGCTGACTTGACGATTGGCCGTTGCTTGGGATGATGCGATTCCTTCCGCCAAAGAGCCTGGAAAACCCAGGTCAAGCTGTATATACCTCCATCAAGCAGAATTCCACCTGCAAGATCCGGGTTGACCATGATATGCCTGTCATCGGAAAATAGCCCCGCATACGATAAACTATGCTCAGCAATAACCCTGTCCACATCCCCAATGCGGCCTCTCGAGATATTTTCTCGAACATACTCTGACAACGGGAAGTACCGTGTCCACATGCCCTCCATTAGTAGTAGATCTCTTGATCTAGCCTCCTTGACAAGGATCTGGGCTTGTAGCGCATTGACTGTGAACGCTTTCTCGCACAACACATTCTTGCCAGCGCGTAGACATTGCATTGCATTGCGATAATGGTGCGAGTGAGGTGTTGCTATGTACACAATGTCGACTTCGGAGTCCTCGAGAAGATCAGCGTAACTGCCATAGGCTTTTGCCCGGCTTGGTGCATCGCAACTTTGCAGGAAGGCAATTGCTTTGGATTTTGAGGAGGAGGATGCTACTGCAACCAATTCATGTTGGATATCCTCGACCCCTCGCGTGCGGGGATCGATAGAGAGATCTTTGGCGCTTTCTTAGATCAGTATGGGGTAGCAATTGTGAAATGTTCTGATGTCCCTACAATGCAGATGCGATTCCCCCGGTAGCGAGTATGCCCCAACGTATTTTCACTGGATCTTTCATGGTGGTGGTAGCGCCGAAGACCTGTAAAGTCAATAGACTTCAACGGACCCTTTTAAGGATAATTTATGATCCTGTAGGAGCTATATTTTGGTTAGAGTATGAGAATCTACGTCATAATGTAATTCACAATACATCATTTTTACGGTGTGGCAGATATACATGCAGATTTCGACTTGGGACGCTTACGTGGGATTATCTCGAGTGGCCCAAAGTGATAAGGTGTGTCTCATAGGGCGTAAGGCGTGTCTTACAGGGCGCAAGGCGTGTCCCATGATCTTTCTTGCGCTTGAGCCAGTGGGCTGTTTCGACAGAAATCGCAATCAGTTTTCAGTTTCAAATTAATAATTCATCCTAAAGCCATGCTTGCTACAGTCAATAAGTACATACAAAACTCACAAAAAAGTCTCATTTGTTGTCCTATGTTGCTCAACTATGCAAAAATTGAAAGCTCAACTATGTTAGCTCTATTACAACTTTTAGTTTTTCAATTGAAATCTTAATCTTTTTATAATACTTTAGCTTTAAGTGCCCGGTTTCGCCGCCTGGCATACATCGTCCTGAGATCTGATTATCACTAGCCAGTAAAGTGTTGAGTCTGTTTCGAATGCTCTATAAACATCCGCTTGAGAAGTTCTGATCTGGGGGTCTGAACATGTGGACGGAAAATGCATGAAGATGTCTTGAGACAACGATAGCAGTATATTCCTTGCCGGAAACGCTCAAACCTGTGAAACGTGAACCTGTTTACCATATTATGGCTCTCTCAAATCGTCAGATCGTGGTTCAAATGTTATACTTCTCTATACAGATTTGTTCGGTCAAGAACTAAATGCTGCGCAGTCCCGCCTCACTCATGAGGGCATCGCAGCGGAATGAACACTACAAATCGACCAGACCAGGTACGTGCTATGGGATAGTATCCATCACGTGATCGATAAGATTGGACTAGAAATCTTCGGAAAGTAACTTGACGTTTAGAGTCTTTACAGAATGGGTCGGTTGCATGACTTCTATATACACACACAATGGCATATCATGCGTAACGTCGTATCGTGTGTCACAAAACGAAAGAGCCTACGGCGATGCTTCAGCCGCAGTTCGAGGGCCGGCAACGATATGGACATACTACAGGTAAGGGTCAGAAAGATGTTGGGCTCCTGAGAGGCAGCTAGGATTACCTGCCAGCCTATGAAGAACAAGCGGAACACAGTACTCACGAGCTCCATGCACCGGTGGAGTTGAGATTCTTCGCAGATGCTTCGAATGTTCTGCGCCCACGCATCGATCATTCACGGTCAGCTCATCGAAGCTACCCTGTTTTTGTTCGTAACACAAAGGCAAACTAAATGAACTTCAACGAATCGAGAAGCGACCCCGCGTTTCCATAGCTGGAGCCATAGCAATTACACTGGTAGATTAAGGTTGTGGGGCCCGGCAGATTCCGCCAGAGCTTATTTCGACTTGCCGAACGCTGATCGCCGTGGTCGAACCAATCGAGAAGAGTACCGGATGACACGGTCCCTGCGTGACGCTTGCAATGCTTAATCGCACGTCCCATATTGCAAGTGCGCTTCCAGATTACCATGGAAACCTCTCAGATTACTACCCTACCTACAGAAACGAATGGTCTCATCTATTTACCCCGCAAATCAACAGTACACCCTCGCCCCCCAAACCCCCCTTGCACCTCCTCTATATCGCACTCAGCCAGCCTAGCCCCCGTTTACTTCGTCATCACTTGGACACCCCCCGGAAGCTCCTTGATCCACGCGCCATCCTTGCCGACATCCTCGACCACCTGCTGCTTCTTCTTACAGGCCATTGCGTCCTTGGCGGATTGGATCTTGAGGACGCTGCAGTTGGCGTTTGCGCACTTGCCGCTCGGGAGCGCGTCCATGGCTTTCTGCAGGGAGTCGTCCTTCCAGCCGAAGAGGTAGTCGCCGTGCTGGCCGTAGCCGACACTGGATGCGTGATTAGTATTGCGGTCAAGAGAGTGTAAGTTTGGGAGAGACTTACCCGTCGCCGAAGCTGTAGACGAAGGGCTGCTTGCCGTTGCCGTACCAGGCGTCGTTCTTGTATCGGCCAGTGTCCCACATGATCTCGTACCTGCAGTAACACATCAGTACCACGGCAGCGATTTCAACAAACAGTTCTGTGTATGCTTACATGACCTGAGGAATAGGAACGGGGTGAGAGCTCGGGCAGTTCGGGCTCCCAAGCCCACCGCTGTTAGAGTACGCCACGTGACTCTTATGATCGGGAGAGTCGAGATTCTTGCCATCCCAGCAGGACGGGAAGATGACGGTCGCACGGATGCCCTTGGGGCAGTACTTGGTCGGCAGCTCGCCGAAGTCCTTGTTGTCGCACGGGGCGAAGCCCTCGCCGTTTCCGAGGCAGCGGTGGCAGATGGAGATGCGGTTGTTCTTCTTGGTCGTGGGGTCGCCGGCGATCATGCGGAAGCCGGGTTTGAAGGCCGTCATTTTGTTGTTCTTGGCGCTGTACGGCATGTAGTAGACGGTCATGCCGCCGTCTTGCTGGATACCGACGTTGGCGTACTGGGGGACGCGTTGGTAGGTGCCGTTCTCTGGGGACTTGAAGTACAGGGCTGCGGTCCAGTAGTTGGAGAAATCTGCGATCGATGTTAGATTCTGTATCAGGGCAGGCTGTTGTGGGAGTCATGGTGGTGGACAACCTTCGGAATACTAGATCACTGTCAGAAGGTATCAAACGTATCTGCTCTTGTAAAGACTCACTGTGCAAGTAGTGCAGGTAGACCTCGTAACAGGGTCAAAGACACCAGGTTCCATCTAGACGATTGTCAGACCTCGTCCATCAAGAGACATCCATTCACATTACCGAAAGATTGAACGAGTTTCCTCCGATAATCTGATGAGTATGGGGCGAAGGTCCCATCCCAGGATTGACGAGAGGATCCGCTCGCTCAATAGTCAACTGCGAGCATCCGAATCGAAGCATGTTCTGCGCAGAGGCAGACTGCGCCAAGAGCGCACCAGTCGCGATGGTGTTCCAAAACATGGTGTGAATTTTTCTCCGAATCGGTCGTGCAGATTGGAAAGGTGCGAAAAACGCTCGGCATCAGGAGATATTCAGGTCTCTTAAAAAGGCGGACGGTCGGGGTCGAGACATGACATAGATGCATAATCAAGGCATGGGGTTTATGTTGTGGGGCAATATGCACTTCCCGAGAGTTTCATCCGCTGGTTCTGTTGTTGGTTTGATAGGTCGGTTGCGAAAGTAATGAAAATGACCTTGAAATGGAGCGCTCCGCGATAGGTTGGGATCGTGGGTGCAATTTTGTTTAATATATCTCGCGAGTCGGGATTTCTGCTAAGTGCCGAAGGTACCACATGCCATGCCGCTACCATCATGCATTTCTGACCGTCTAATGTGTGAAGCTGGTATTTATGGATGCTTGAAATATAAAAGTGTTAAACCCGATGACGAGAGTGGAGTTTGTCCAGGAGCCAACGCTCGTCAGTTGACGACCACACTTCGACTATGGGAAACCAACGGCGTCATAACAAGGCGCCTCAGACAGTTCGATGTATCTCGTCAATCATCAAGAACCTTATGTCCTTCCAAGTTAAAATTTGAAATATAATAGCCTTCCTCTAATTTAGTGTTATTGATTTCTCACTGCTTTGTCATACTTCGAATAGTTTCTACATTTATTCCCTTTTTTAACAGAAACTGATGTTTCAATGCCTAGGAACCGTCGTCCATCCCCCTATCCCCAACCATAACATCTTCCACATTCTCCTCTCCAGATAAAATTGCTGGCTAGATGCACATTGGGAATAAATATAACGTAACCTATTAATGTATCCTTCCTCACTCTACGGAGTATAAGGCCCTTCTCAACCTCATTACCCCTCTACGTGCAAGAAAGTTCCACGTGAGGCCCGAACCCGTGATCCCGTGCATTCCAACTCGTGCCCTCAGTCAATATCATCTTTCCAATGAAACAACTGTATCAGCGTGCACACGTCTCGCAGGATAATCAACCTGTACTCCCCTCTTTCCAATGCTCAATCACACATGTATGTAAAGTTGTACGCGAAGCCCAAGCGTCTTGATTCGTTCAATGTGTTCCAACTTTCATCAGTAGTTGGAGATAGCTCAGTGATGACCTATATCTCCCATCACCTCTTATGAACGTCCTGTGGCAAAACTTGAACCATTGTTCGATTGTCTTGCTATGTTTACATGACTGATAGAAGGCGAGAGAGATGAGAGATGGTCGGAAGACACACTGATTGATTCTCCCCTCTCCTTACTCTCGCGGATGGTCTTCGCATGGTAGACTTGTCTCGGGGTCAATTGATAGTCAGATCCAAGTTCACAAACAGAGATGTCTTGTACCAGCCACATGCCGTTGTATTCAAGTTGATGATGACGATCTCGGATGCACAGTTTCCCCATATACGTGACGAGTACGTTAATCTTCCCCGCCTTAGCCTTCTGCCTGCATATTTGTTGTTGTTGTCATTAGCATACACCTTACCGTACCGACTAAACCTCGTATGGTAATTCAACGGAACACCTCCTCGCTGTTCCTCGAACTACTCATAGGCGTTACCATTACAACACACAGAAACAATTTCTCCCCTTCTATCTCATACACACTCCCTTCGTCTCCAATCCCCAATTATCTCTGTTTTATCTCACCACTAGCGTATTTCCCGATCGGGTAATTAATGACGTCATATTGGACGTTTGTAGTGAATACACCGCGATCACCGCTAACAACCTCAATCATGCCAGCCATGGTGCAATTTCCCGCTATATGTAACGAACCTTTCTCTCCCGTCTCCTGCTATAACATATTTCTCCCCTGAAAGTCTGTCCCTGAACGTTCGCAAGAAGTCTACCCCCAGACTTTCGCTTATGCACTTACTTTACGATTGTATGACGTAGCACACACAGTACATCCATACATCGATGACCACACCACACGACCCCTTAACAACCTCCAATGCGCAAACCCACCCTCATCTCCATCTCCATTTCCATACGACCAAAACTCCCCCTACCACTCCAATTCCAAACCCAACCCCAATTCCCCCGCACACAATTCTCCAAAATGTCATGGATGGACACCTGGTCCCGCCCCTCGAAGCGCGCCGCCGTCCCCGCGCCCTTGTACCTGCTCCCCACGGGCCCCGGGACGGGTGACAACGCGCGGTACTGTCGGTATTGTGGGAGAGTTATAAGTACGTCCCCTTCGCCCTCCCCTCCCTCCCTCCCCTTGCCCCCATCCTTCCTCTCGTCCCCGCAGTTTTGAATTTGTAGGGGGGTCCAAGGATTATGTGTAGGGAGGTTTGTAACTGACGACTCCAGGCGAGCGCAAATCCCGTGCAACAAGCAGCACGCAGACGCCGGCGAAGTACTGCTCTAGCCGGTGTCGCCACCATCGGTTCGACGGCGTGGATCGCGGGATCGAAGACGCGTTTGTGCTGTTTCTGACTGGCGTCGAAGCTTTAGCTCGTGTTGATTCTGGAGAGGCGGCAGAGAATCCGCGGCATAGAGAGACGGAGAAGGAGAGGGAGAAGGGGGTGAGGATGAGGAGGAAGGGGAAGGGGGATGGGAGGGTGGTTGTGCCGTGTGGTGTAGTTGAGGAGTTTGTGTTTGGGACCAGGAAGGATCCTGAGAAGGATTGGGGGAGGAGGAAGAATAAGGCGAGGAGGGGGGTGAAGGAGGAGGGGGAGTGGAGGTCGGTGGATATGGTTGATCATGATGTTGTGAAGGTGGCGGGGAGTAGTGATGGGAGTGTGAATGGCGATGGTGATGAGGTTGTTGATGGGGATCGGTTGGCGAATCTGGCGGTGAGGAGTGGGACACGGGTGAGGCCTGGGCAGGATGTTTCGGAGGTGAATGGCAGTGTGGGCGGGGAAAAGGGGCGGAAGGAGAAGATTGAGGAGACGGAAGAGATGGCGCAGAAGAGGAGAGATGGGGAGAAGAAGGCGGAGGAGCGAGAACGAGTGCGGTGTGCTGCGAGGAGGGGAGTGGTGTTTGGGTTTGTTCTGGACAGAGACGCGGCGGATCCAGAGACGAGGAAATGCGAAGCCATCATGCAGGGGCAGGTAGTAGAGCCAAGTTTCGCGAAAGGAGAATGGGCGGTGAGGTGGAGAGAGGAGTAAATTGGGAACGATCTATATTGGATGTTCATTGTTTCATTGTAGACTAGGTAGGTACCTATGTAACAGTTATAATATGGCATCGTGCAAGACCATCTACTTCGATAGAGCAATACAGAGCCTCTTGAGATAAGGGAGGATTTGTTGAACACTTCAAGATTTTCACCCACAAACGTAACATATTCGATGGAACTAAACCAACCCGAACCTTTGGCTTCAAATAAATCTGAACCATGGATTCCAACAGAAGAAAGGCCTAATAGAAAGGTGTCATTCCAGAATCTCGGATCCACCACCTAGGTCTTCCTGTCACCTGTCATATCTAAGTTCAAAGCAAGACCCCAAAAGCCAATGGTTGAATAACAAGTATTGACAAATACTTCTATCGTCTTTAGGAGAATGGTGCAAGCAATACTTGATTGTATTGGCTAGAAGTTATGACATGTCAACGGACAGTGACTGAATTTCACCCAGTGAAGACTGAAAGAGTAACAGAAACCGCTCCCAGGAAATAATACGTTTCCTCTTCCAGTGTCCTTCAATATTGACAGGAAACCAGCAATTTCATGACACTACGAACTTGTTGAGCTCTCCCCTTTTGGAGTGGACAATCCCATGTGTTATTGCTTTGGCAAAAGTACTTAATAGAACCCGTACGACCACCTGTGGCATTTCGGTGGATTGCACTACGTTAAAGCAGCTACAGCATTGTCTCTTTCTCTGCGAAGACGACAACTATTTTTGCGTAGGTCATTGCGTACTTAAGAGGAGTATGTTGTCCGCTCCCCGCTGATGACGACTATTCACGTCTGAAGTACGGAAAGGTGACTTCTGCTGTCTCCATCTCATCATGAGTTGATCATTATATTACTTACATTGTTGGGCAGGCAAAATCGATGGATGATTGGACGAAACCGTGGTCGCGGGGCTTGGCGCGCGCAGGCCTCCTTCCATCTTGGTACTTAAAGGAGCCCGCCCCGCCATCCGTCCTGTCTACTTCGGTAGATTGCACTACGTTAAGCAGCTGCAGCCATTCATTTTTCCCGTCAAAGATGATGGCTTGTTTGCATAGGGACGGATATCTAGAAGCAGCTCCTGTCCACTGCGTTCTAGATATCATACATCGCAAGTCGTGTGGGCAGTGATGAGTCGCACATATAAGCAAAATCTGAGCCCAAAACGCCGCCGTCTCGTCTTCAACATTCCGTCTCGAGCATGTATCCGTTTCAGCTATAGGAGAGAACACTCGAAGCGGTACTGGCACAAGAAGAAGTGGCGAGAGAAAGCAGTCACGAGAAAGGCATGATGAAAAGGCACAGGAACGGGAGATGATGAGAACAAGTGAGTCAATTGTCAATTAGCCATGCTAACTACTAGACAAACACTGTTCAAAACGAGAACCATGATTTGCTCTTCATGAAGTAGGGAGCAGGAGAAATGTGAGCTGCTTGCATAGGCTGATTGCACTACGTGGCTTGCAGTCATCTCATGGAAACGAGAAACCTGTGTACCAGCAGCTGCTTTGATCTGGGAGGCTTTAGGGGCAGAAGGCGTCCTGGGAGCACCTAATGCGGGCCCTCGGCTTGCAGTTCGTCGTGAGTGAAATGAAAAGTCTCCGGTCGCCCGAGTCCTACACCAAGCGATTAACACAAAAGAAAGGGGGGGATGACTTACCTGAGTGTGGGTGACGATGAAAGAGAAAGAGAAAGAGAAAAGAGGAGAGGGGGAGGGGACGAGATGCCTTAAATACCCAGAGAAGACGTACCCGCGTTCCTTCCCATTATGTCGAGCAGCGTATGGTCTGATCCGTGAAGCAAAAGGGAAGGAACGTTTCCTTGACGCCGAATCACTGCCAGACCAACAGGTGACCTCCTTTACATCTGCTGCTTACCGTTAACAGGTCCGTGATAGGGCGATGACGAGCGGCTCTTTCGGTCCCTATTCCTCGACACTTAGGTATTCATGACATCCATTCAATTGACTCACGATCCTGATCTAGGTATTGTACCAATTCGGACAATCACGAGCATACTCCCATCTACCTAAGACATCGACCTTGACCTCAATCATTCGGAGCAATCCATACCCACCACGCTCGAACAAGTATCCATGAATGCAATCCGCTTCTTTACTGGAACGTATGCCTCAATTGCACTGGCTGCCGCCGGAAATCGCCATTGATCCCGGAGGCATCTATAGACTACCCACGATGTACGTCACGGCTTTTTTACTTTTCCATTGGGAAGGAGCGAGTGGTCTTATGCTTTGGGCCGGCTGAGGAAACGGGCGGCTGGCGAAGTTCATGCGTTCTTTGTATTTGTTTAGTCCGGTGGGAGAGGTTGATTGATGATTTATAGAAATGACATATTTTGATCTAACAATAGTGTCTTTTTTTTTCTTTTAGAAAGGGTTAAGTTAAAGCGAGAGCGAAAAAACAGACTTATAAACCATATTCAACGATCAACATATATCACCACATATCAAGTCTGCGTAATCGACCCAGTGTTTCCGGCCCAAATGTGCTGCCAACAATCTTCCATCAACATTACCCCTACTACGCACCATCGCGCCCCAACACCGCCCTCAAAAACGGCACCTCAACCCCCACAACCTCCCCACTCCCCCCATTCCTCAGAAAGACAATCCTATCCACCGCCTCGCCCCCGTAGTGGAACCAATCCGCCGTCTGCCACGCGGTGCAGAAACCCTGCCACGAACCCTGCCCCGGGAGATCGCTGCCCGCCGTCTCGGCAGAGTTGGGCAGGAAGTCGAGGTTGATGCGCCAGTCTTCTCTAATCACACTTGCGTTGGTGCCGGTTACGTTGCTGGTACCCTCCTGTGAAAGATCGGACGGGAAGATGCGGAAATCGTTCGACAGCGCGCCGAACTGTGGTAAGGCTTGGGAGTAGAAACTCGACATCGCAGCTAAGATATCCGACCCGTTGCGCGTGAGCGCGTCGAGCTTGATGCCCGGGCCGTCGTCCATGCTGGTGTTCAGCGCTACGAGGCTGTCATGGCTGGTGAAGTTTCCGGCGTGCCCTCGTGCTTGGAGTCGCGTTTCCTGTTCGATGGCGGGGAGGATGACGGAGAGCATGGCGTCGTAGAGGACGCGGTAGGCGTCTGCGGGTCCGGCGGTCAGGATGGCAAGGCCGATGCCGTAGTGGTCGATTACGGCTAGCTGTGCGGTGTAGCCGAATGCGCCGCCGTTTTTGGAGTAGATGTCGATGGTGTGCGGGTGCGAAGGCGTGAGGTTTGCGGATCTGTAGATTTCCCAGGGTTGGCCGACGGAGGTGGAGGGGGAGGAGGTGTGGGAGTGGGGTTGAAGCCAGCGGCGGACTTGAGTTGCGGTGCGGAGGGCGGTTTTGTCGAGGATGGATTGGATGATGCGGGTCAGGTCGTAGAGGCTGGAGTAGAGGCCTCCGCCGGGGGTGCCATCGCCGTAATGGGCGCCCCAGTTGTTGGGCCCAGGGGGAATGGCAGCGAGGGAGGTGATGCCTGGTGAGACGCCTGTGTTGTTGAGGTTGAATGGTTGGATCACGTAGTCTTCAAGGAGCTGTTCGTATGATTTGTTTAGATGGGTGCCGAGTGCGTAGCTCAGCAGCGTGAAGGAAAGTTGGGAATATACGGGACGCTGATATGGCATGGTCACAGGACGAGCTGTAAGGAGCTGCTCGAATAACTCTGCAAAGGATTAGTGAGATGACAAAGATATTCAGGACACATACCTACGCTCTTTAGAGCACGGCTTGTTCAAGCCATCAACACCACACGATGGATAAGCATCGATGGGCAGTGATGGAAACCCAAGCTGTTCCAGCAAAGGCTGAAGGAAGTACCATTCCGAAAATCCACCATTAGGTGGAATGCCTGACAGATGATCTGTGAGCGAGGACAGTGTGATGTTCTGCCAAGATAAAACTGATGAGGTACTGGCGAGTTGTGGGAGATACTCAGTGACTGGCGCGTGGAGATCGATTTCCGTTCGGAGAAATGCGAGATCCGAGATCAGTTTCGAGATTGATCCCACAAGGTATTGAGTATCGCCATCGATTTGACTGGTACCGTTTGTGTTGGCAGAGCCTCGATGATGGTACTCCCATATTGGCACACTTGAAGGGCCGTCATGGGAGATGAGGCCAATCGAGAACGATGTATTCTCTACAATGAACCCGCTGCGGATCTGCCCTTCAATGGCTCGATCAAGAGAGTCTTGTAGACTTTCAGTGGCTGCTTTGACTATTTCCGAATTGGCTATGTTGGTCGGGCGAGGCAGAAGTGGTCCGTCTGGTGGACATCCTGGATACGCAGCAGCACTTGAACTGTTGCAAAGAGCCAAAAGTAGAATACAAAGATAGAACATGGTTGGAGAGGTAATCATAGGAAATTTGTAACCACTGCATCTTCAAAGCGGGTATCCATCCCCTTATATAGCTCATATTGATACTTTTGCTTTTAGTAGAGATGACGCTTTCAGAA
Organism: Aaosphaeria pasadenensis; assembly: GCA_022813625.1. Lineage (NCBI taxonomy): Eukaryota > Fungi > Ascomycota > Dothideomycetes > Pleosporales > Aaosphaeria > Aaosphaeria pasadenensis. The sequence goes on from JAKLMB010000034.1 coordinate 334,207, forward strand.
CTGAATGAACTACGCTACCACACGCCAGTGATGCAAGGTTGAATCGCATGACTGCATACGCGTCATTAGAGCACTGCATTTCCGGGTAACAAAGTGGGTGTAAATGTCAAAGTATATAGCGAAAGAAATTGATATCAATGATTGGAAGTTGTTGATCGTGGTTTCTATCAGGTACTATTGGCTGTTCACGAGAGACGGCGTCTTGGCAAAGGTCGTGATGCGATGAAAGCGAGGCGAGAGATTCCATGATCGACAACAGGGTTTCTAGATCTTGGGAGAGGAACGTAAGATCTGGTGGCTATGGAACCGCCTTATTGGATCTCATCTTTCATTCGTAGACCTTACGCGTTCTGCAACGCCTGGGTGGAGCCTTAAATCAGGACTCCGCCAGGTATGGTTCCTGGTTCAGGCCAGCCAGATGCAAGCCACGAGTGACCTTCGCTGAGCTGCAACAGCAGACGAATCACACGGCATGTAGACAGTCAGTATGAGAACAAATCAGTAGAGAGACGCTGCGTTCAACGGTGGTTAGACGTCGACCCGTTTCGATTAGCACAAGAGAACACGGCAAGAATCCCGAACTACAACTCCGTGCGGCAGTAATGACTTCCATTTAGTGTACAACGAGATATCGCAATGGAGGATTTTGTAAATAGTGATTAGCTATTTCAAGAGCGGAAATGTATTGTTGGATGCATTAATGAAGATAGTAAAACCCTCATGGATGAGGTTGAGTTGAGAGTTGTCGTTCCAAGTTGGACGTCGGAGGAACTTCGCTCGCCCCGTGACCTTTAAATCGGCGTCATCGCACGTATGCACGGGCCAGGCCTCGCTCGCCCCATCCACTACTGCCCCAGCCTCATCGACCTTGACCGTCTGTTATCGTTCGCTCACTTGTGCTCTCTCTTCCTCTCTCTCCACACTCCAAATCCGCTTCCCCACACATCATACACCCTCGCCGCCATGCAGCTCACCACTCTCCTCCTCTCCGCCGTCTGCGCGGTCTCCGTCTCCGCTTCGCCCTCTTGGGGTCCTAGCCAGATCCGAATCAACGAGGACTTTAAGGTCCCTGGAAGCAACCCTCTCTTCTTCTGCGCCGATCCCAAGGACAATCTCCTCGAGATCGAAAAGGTCGACCTTTCGCCGAACCCTCCTGAGGCGTACGTTTCTCTTCTCCCGCTGCAAGCACTACTTTCGACTCATTATGCCATGAAAGATGTGGTTGGAGACTACAGCTGCGTAACAAGCTTGCCCGGATAATTGCTAACATCTACTTACAGCGGAAAGACCCTTACCATTAAGGCTACCGGAGACTTCAAGGAGAAGATTGACGAGGGCGCCAAGGTCCATGTCCAGGTCAAGTACGGCCTCATCACCTTGATCAACCAGGAGGCCGATCTCTGCGACACCATTACCAATGTCGACCTCAAGTGCCCGCTCGAGAAGGGCGAGATGACTCTGTCCAAGGATGTCGAGCTCCCCAGCCAAATTCCTCCGGTATGCCGTTCTAAATCTCGATTGAAGAGGCGGTGGCGCTAACGTCATAACAGGGCAAGTACTCCGTGTTGGCCGATGTCTACACCAAGGATGGCGATAAGATCACCTGCTTGACTGCACACGTCGAGTTCCACCGGTAAACACTCCACGGTATCGCAAAGGGCTCCAAGTGACGACAGGATAACCGGTTCTGAGAGAAGTCTGTAGATCTAGCCAAACTGCACAACCTGTACAACCTGTTCAGCCTGTACAACTTGGGAATGCTTTCAAGAACGTCAACGTCAAGCGGAAATTCAAACTGGCGGGAGCTGCTGTAAACGTGTTGGGCCACCGTATACCTATTCATAACGAGCTGTAGGGGGTTGATTTCGTGGTGGGGATGCATGTGCAAGTGGACGAGACTGCAAGCAATGTAATGATGGACTCTGTGGGGGAAGCTTTATTCTGCATTTCAAATCTCTCTTTCGCGCTGGAAATCGATACCCAGCGTTCTTCTTTTTTCGATGTCATCGGCATTCATATTTACAAATCCATGGAAGCATACGGAGGAAGACGCAATAGCAATGAAATCATGACGGAATGGACGATATGTGCCAACTGACTATTTGCTTGTGACTGGTATCTTTTGCTATCTCCGTAATCGCATATGTTAACTTGATATCTTTCGGGCATCACACCGCACTCTTCGCATGAGTCTCTGCTAATCCCATAATTTACTCTCCAAACAATCTCCTCACACGCTTAAGCACACTATCCTTATCAGGATCGTACGGGTGGTCCTTCGACGGTATCTCAAGGAGGGAAGGAAACGCGGCGGTGTAGGTCTCGACCCGATGTCTTATCCTCTCGGCAAGCTATTATCCCCCATTAACATCGTCCAAGATCTCTCAACTTCCACAGAGGAACCAGCTACACAAAGGATCTGGTTTCCCCACGGACAGAACGTACATGTTGGTTTATGAGCAAGATCGCGATATCCTTGCGCTCGGTCGTGAACCTATCAAATGCAGCTTCGATGGCCGAGTTCTCCGTCTTTGCGTCCACGACGAGGAAGTTCTTCTGCGAGTCCGGCGGCTGCGTGACGTGCTGGATCATCTTGTCATTACGAGGTATACATATGCGAATCGAAGCTTGCGTGGCTTACACCGACACCTGCGAGCAGCAGGCCAGTTACCGTGTCCTACAGCAACATTAGCAACGCATCAACACATATAGAGTGTATGTAAGGGATATACCTCATCACCGATGACCGCGAGGAACTGGCGGTCCTTGTATTGCGCCGCTGTAGCCATTGCAATTGTTGATGAATGGCACCGAGAGCTACCTGGTATCGAGGTGGGTGTGCCTGGGGTGGGCGGAGCTTCGCTCGTCATGCGGCGGCTGCCAACTCCGGCTAAATGTCGGTCCGCCGCCGCCAGCTAGGCTTTCTTTTGTTGTTTGTATACACTCGTTGCCCCGTTGTCTTCTCGCCTTTGTTCCTTAGCGACGAGAATATTCATCGCCTCGTGATGGAGTAACTGGTTCGTCCGAATCGCCAAACTAACCACGAAAGATCAGATTGCTTGGAATTTCCAGTTCGCCTCGCAGGTGGTTGAAAAGACGATCGATAATAACGATGCCCCGACTCGTCCGCCGCGCGCCGCTCTCTGAGCGCATCAAGGCTTACCTCGACCCATGGGACTGGCTGATGTGGGCGTCTGAGGAACTGAACAGCAGCGACTGGGATGAGTTTGCGAAGGACTATGCGACGTCTATTGGTGTGGGCATGAACCTGGTGTTCGTGGTGGCGAAGGCGAATACAGGCGGAAGCAACACCAGCATCGAGGACGATGTGTTCCACGATGAGACGAGGGGAGCCGGATGGCTGAAGTGGTTTGTATGTATAAACAACTGATTTGTGTCTTATTCAGAGTGCTAATGGAATCTAGGCGGGCATGTTAGTCTTCATCCTAGCTACGCTGTCGTTCCTCAACGGCTTCTACACATTCTATCGTAAGCGACACTACCGACTATTCGAGCAGCCGATCGAGATGAACCCCGCGACCCCTTCCGCCCAGCGCGTTCGTGTTGACTCTTCGCCCTCGACCGCATCGCCTCTCCGTTTCCTGAAGAACATGGTGTCGGCGAGCTCCGCCGAGTCCCGAGCTCACCCGGATGCGGAGCGTGATGTCTGGGAGATCGCGGTCTGGGACCCGAATCCGCTGTGCTTGCAACTGTTCTGCCTGTTTAGTCCTCTGCACGTTGTGCTCTACTATTCCAACCTCCCCGTCGAGAAGCTGGACCCCCGACCCAGCGTGCGAGTAGTGACAACCATTTTGGTTGCGGCCGTGTTGACCGTGCAACTCACGTTTCTCCAGCGCGCATTCAAGCAGCAAATTAAGGATTCTGCCATCATTCATCGGGAGGTCCTACACGAGTACGACACGAAGTTTGTGCACCCTGCATTCCAGAGACCATCACGAGATGTTGGAATCCAGACCATCAGCAAGGACCACAAGAGTCGGGATTCCAGCGTCGGCGTCAGAGGTAGTGGAGAATTGGCCTCGGAGGTCGTCACATATACGCCTACAACAATCATCAAGCGAGGCTTCCACACGAACCCGAACCAAGCATATGCTTCCCAGTACGATCCAGACAACCTCTCATCACAACCAAGCTTCCAACCTCGCCTCGCCCAAAACACACCCTCCTTCCGCCCATCCACCAGCTCAAACTACGTCAGCACCTCCACCGGCACCGCCGGCGCCGACTTCTCCTCCCCCATCCGCCCATCCCACACCCCGAACCCCTTCCGCCAACCCCAATTCCGCCAATCGCAAGTCGGCAGCGGCAGCGGCGACGGCGGCTCCTTAGGCGTCTTCTCGCACGCCGCATCGCCCCTCCGCAAGTCCGCAAGCGCCAACCACCTCCGCGACGACAGCCGCTCCCGCCACAGCCTCGGCGGCGCCGGCGAACGACGAGCCGGCAGCCCCACGAAGCGCGAAGGTTCCCCGTTAAAGCGCATCAGCACGCCTGCTGGTTTCACAGGGGCCAGCGGCTCGGACGCGAGGAGTTCGGGCTCGAATCTCGCGGATCGGTTTAATAAGGGGTACTCCGGTCTAGGCGTCGGTAGGAGGGAAAGTGGGAGGTTCTAGGGCTTCAGGTGTATATACTTTAATCTTTTCTTTCTATACCCAAACATAAACTTCTCATTACTGGGGGTTGGGGTGAGAGCCACATGCGTGTGGAGTGTCATTTAGGTCTATGTAAAGGCTGTTTCTTTGTGTTCAATATACCCTGCGTATCGTTCTTTAATTCTCTTGCGGGCCTGACTAGTGTGATGTTTTCTATGGTAGCTTGCAGTATCTAGTGTGTCCGGGAATGGATGAAGGAATTGTTTGTTATCCGGTTTGGGAAATTGTGTAGTTTGTGTATGAGAGTGGGTAGGAGTTGTCTAGAACCTAAAATGATTCACGACGTAAACATGATCCTATCTTTGAAGTATGGTATGGATACGTCTAAATGCTCCGTACAAATCATCACAGCCCAGAACTCATCCCATCCCATACTCAAAACAGGAAAGCGTAGAAAGTGGATCAGATCCAGAAAAGGCTAGTAAGCTAAAGATAAACAGGGAGGGCCCTTGCGTTCCCCGCAAATTCACCACGTGGGGAATAGTGGATGGGCGGGCTAATGGGGACAAAGAAGGTGGCATCACGTCGGGACTGGAATATAAGATATACAGATGAGGAGATGGAGGAAGTGGTTAATATACTTTTTGGAGGTCATGAAAACATATATATACATGTTGAAGAGATTAGATTTTGCGTATCTCTTAGCGTAGGCAGAAGATTTACATAATGTTTTGTAGGGGCTTTGGCATGCACTTAACTTGAAGGAGGAATACCCAGTATGTAGATTTCAATGCCGTGTACGATGTTTTGGTATGGAGAAATATAATTTAGGCACGTCTGTATATCGTCGCACCAAGAATGTACGTACAGCTTCTAGCCGATTTCTTTCAAGTATCACATTTAAATAGATAGCAATGCGAATACTCTTTGTCTACCGTCTTTCATCATTCGCTTTATAGCACTACCACGTAGCTACCCATAGAGAACACCACGGCCGTGCATCATTCCCACGCTACGTTTTCTATCGCCCACTCACAGTTAGCTCACTTGAACCACATGTCAATGCGTTCCATCCGCCCCGATTTCTCCGCTCAGTCATGTGGGTTTACTAGGGTTCGGCGAGTAACCGAATGCTGCTAACGATGAAGAAGCTTGGGTCGGCCATGTTTTGAGTTTTGTTTTGTATTATGTCTATATAATGGTACGGGTATCTTGGTGCTCGTGTGGTGTGAGATTGTTTCGGCGTGATATACTGTACAGAGTATGGGAGAGGGTGGATATGGTGCAGATTGACATATCCCGGGCATAGGGCAGCACGAGATCTGTCCAGGGTCTTGAAAGCCCTGAGGAAACAAAATGTCTGGATGCAAATTGTAAGTCATCACAATTGCTCGCCAACCCATTCAAACCAAGCCTTGACATCCGCACCCCCGTCACCCAGCACGTTACCTCCCTTGACCACAACGCCAGTGCCCACCTCCTCCATGTGCCTGAACTCGAACTCGCCGTCTCCGCCCTCGCCGAGCCACTCGTTCTCCCTATCGTCCTCAATTGCGTTCTCGTCACCACCACCCAACGCTATGGCACTGTCTTTCAGTCCCTTCGCCCTGCTCTTCCTCACGGCGGAGACCGCCTTCTCGAGGTGTGATTTGACGAGATGCGCAGGTAGTGCGGTGAATAGATCCAATTTGTTGGCAGCGATCAGAACAGGAATCTCCTTGGGGCCCTTGCTCGTCTTCGCACCGGTGTATCGCTTCTGCAGCGAGAGCAACACATCGTGGAGGTACTCCGCCGACTCAGTGAGACCAGCCTCGTCAGCTACGGCGGCAGCATCCACCACGAAGATGATACCGCGCACATTCTCGGGATTGGAGAGCTCTTTGGTGGCGAAGTGGCGGAGCTTGCCGTGGCCTGGGGTGTCGAGGAGGAGGAAGCGGCGGGCACGTTCGTAGGCGGGGTCACCGGCGGAGCGGTAGTGCGCAGAGGCGGGTACGTATGGTTCTGGGAGGAGCGTTTCGATCGAGAGGGGAGCCGTGGACGTGTGGGTGGGAACGACGGAGTTGCGCTCGATCTGAGGGGCAAGTTAGTCTGGTACTCGCAACGTGGCGGAGGTGTCAAAGAAGGGTTAGCATACAAGAGTAGCGAGGGCAGTCTTTCCAGCACCACTGGGGCCAATCAAGAGGAAAGTGGGTAGTGTTGTGGGTGTAGCTCTCCTGTAAATCCAACGGTGCAAGAGTATCGGAAGCGTGATAGCAACGAGGAAGGAGATTAAGATGGTGGAGATGTTGGGGGCGAATGCTGCAGTGAGCCAGCTGTCCTTGTCGTGCCAGGCCATCTTCGGCGGTTCAAAAAGATGTGAGAGGCCAAAGGGCGTAATTTATTTGGAAAACTGCCAACAATGCGAAGCTGTATCCGACAACAGAATAAAGGTCGGAGAGCTGAGGGAGGGATGAAAGTAATGGGCTGTCGGATTAAAGATCAGCCGGCCCCTTTTTATCTGATCCGATCGTCGCATTATCTGATCATATTCCCAAACGTCTTTCCGGTTCCGACCATACACATCAGCCACATCTCGGAACGACGCCACAATACCATTACTCGTGCTCGACACTGAAAGCTCCGTCACTTTGCGAAAATATTCTAGGTCTTCTCCAACTCTACATACTGTCATGAAATCCAGAGATTTCAATGTCAAACAAACGGGGTCAAATATGTTCACAGTTTGAAATTAAGAAACCAGCACCTATATTCCTCTAACATACAAAATCAACTGTTTACCACACTACATATGTACATTAAAGCCGTAGACAAAAATGGAAATGCAGATACGGAATAATGAATTAGGATTGCAGTGAGTAAATGAGGACCTCCATTCGCACTAATAAGCTTTCACGAGTTCAAAATCGTCAATAAGTTCAGCAAGCCAGACAAATGCAAGAGAATAACAACAGAAAGTGGTATCATGATTATGGGAGGCGACCTGATAGACCGTACGTTGTTCATGTGGAAAGATAGGGTCCCTAGGTCACTCGGGAATCATTTTTTCCAATGTTAGACTCAGTTGGGTATATTGGAATACAAAGTCTCCCATAACCAGACATATCCAGTCCAGGAACCAAAATTCCCCAACTACTCTGACCAGATGTGCTATGAGTTAGAACATCAATAGACATTGAGTAGAAATAATGTCACACCGTGGTAGCGCTCCCAGTCTTTTCGAACACCGGATAGCAGAAAAGGATGAATGTACCTACAGTGTATAATCTATCATGCCAATATCATGCCAGTTTGGTACCAACTTTTCTAATAAGATTTGGAGCAAGCCTCTTCATTGTCTCCCTTTCACACAGCCAATTACACCTCTCCATAAGTTCAATCGAAAAAGATAGCTAAAATCGCTTCAAGCTTCATCTGGGGCGCTCATGTTGCTAGAATAACCCTGTGCCAAACCGGTCACAATTGTTTCTGAATACAGTACAACAAAAAGCAACTTAAGTACACTTATTTGCACAATTTATTTCAAGTAAGTTGTGTACTGTTCATTGCCGCTTTGTACTTATGCACGCGGACCGTGCTTCGCTAAGCTTATGGTTAGTGTGAATTGGGACTGAGCTTATTTCAACATTACTCGTAAGCTTGACACACCCTACATGAGAAGAATCGGGCTGACGCAAGAGAGTGAAGCAACTGTCTGTGAAGAAAGACTGATTGTTGTTGAAGCGTCGATCATTAAGGTTCATATGAATTAAAGTACATGATTCCATTCTTTATTCCATAACGAGGTATTCAGTGACACCCAAACATTACAATTGCTATCGACGCTCCCAGCACTTGACACCGTAATTCAATAATGCTTGGTGCTCGTGTGTAGAGTTCTAAGAAGTTCTCATACATTAGGTAGGCGCGAAGATATGCTCACGTTCTCTGGCAGTCGATGACATGACTGTACAATCAGTCAGGACGCCTAAGAACTTTTGAGCAACTGAACTGTCGCGTTAGCTTAGTCCCCAGCTGCCCTACTAAGGGTTGTCAGTTTGGCTTACTCCCATCAGAGCATCTTTGCGTGCCTGTTCAAGAGCCAACCTATCACGGACGTGTGCCGCCCCCGCAATTGTGCGGGGCAACGGGGTCTGCCCATTGTTGTCCTTTGCGTTGACGTCCGCCCCGTTCTTCACTAGTAGCCCTGCTACTGCCTCGTCTCCTCTCCAAGATGCTATGTGCAGCGCTGTCTGACCAGTTTTGTTCCTTGCGTCAACGTATGCCTTGTAGTCAATCAGCGCTTTGACTATTGCCACTTTTCCTTCCTCAGCAGCCACATGTAGCGCGGTCCTTCCATTGCTGTCTCCGCAATTTACACGCTCGAGAGATCCTGACTTCGATTCATCCCATGAAAGTGCATCTAGCAATAATACATCGTAGCCGAGATAGCATAGAATGTGTAGTAGCGGTAGTGCCTCAGATGATTCCGTGCATCCCCAATTGCTGTAAGCTGTCCACCATCCCCTCCGCGTAAAGTAATGCGGATCGAAAAAGGACCGGAACCTGTGAACGAGTTTGTCACCTATCGGCGAGCAGCCCCCAACGTGTGCAGCCCAGTGTGCCATTACATATCTCATCAATGGGGACTCTTGCAAATTGGGTGTCCCGTTGGCAGTCTGAGGCCCGTCTCCTAAGGTATTCCTGGCGACGCAGTCGAGACACGCCTGCAGTATCTCTAAATGAGCTTGTTTTGGGTCAAAGCGAAACGGGTCACAGCGAAACAGCTTTGGAGGTACACTCGGGAAATCGTGCAAGATAGCATCTCGCACCGAACGGTGAATCGGCCAAACTTCATCGTTCTTTATTTCCAATAGCGGTTTCAAGTAGCTGATTGCGTCGCAGAATGGAGGGCCCAGGGGCTTAGTGTCTGCAGCGTCCGCCAGCTCTAGCCAACCTAGAGGACGCTGTGCCATACTCACCCAGAGCAGGATTGTACGGCTGATAGTGTTCTGTTCAGTCGGTATGCTCTGCAAAATGTACCTGTACATCGCAGGGAGACTCGTTGGTAGGTGCTGTAGAGCTTCCCAGACCTCAGTGCGGGTTTGCTTCTGTGACAGTACCTTCATGGCAACGCTCACCCACAGGAACTTCCCGCCAGCGCGTTGGATAAGAGCCGTCTCCATGGAATGTCGAAACTCTTCGTTGAATCCTTCAATCTTGGCTAACTCATCGACCCGGGCCGACGCGAGCAACCTGATATCGTTGAAAATACTCTTGTTGTTCACTATTATCCTTGGGAATTTTTCGAGCTCGGAGTTGTCTCGACGGACAAGCAACAGTCTAAAAGACCCTTTTATCCACGGATGGCCATGAATAGCGGCCAATTGCGAGCTTAAGTCTCCGTCTTTACATTGGTCCAGTTCGTCGAGCACACAGAACATCATACCCAACCCCTCGTCTGTAATCAGCTTACCGAAGATAATCCATAGAATATACATTGAAGACAGTGCATCCTGTGCCGATTTCAGTGTTTCGAAGAACGGCAACACATGCTTGATCAACTGTGGCCGTTTGGTGATGATCTGGTGTACCAGACTACGTAGAACACTGATTTTCGTGTCGCGCGCCTCGTCGTTGTTACGGCAGAAGAAGAAGATCAAATCTGTGTTATCCATTCTCGCTGTGTGCCTCTCCAGCTCGTATGTCAGGAAGATGGAAAGCATCATCTTGCCCGTCCCTGCACCGCCCGTTATCAACAGCAGACGTGAGTCATCATTGCTGTTGCCACGCAACCAAGTACGGTAGTGCTCGTTGAGTTTAATCCACTCGCAGGTGCCTTCAACTCTCGTGCCTGTGGCACTGATTGCCCTCTTGCGGTCGAACCCGGGATCGGAAACGAAGAGGGCGTTGCGACACGCGGTGACTTGCTGGTCGGTCATGTCTGCTGAATGAAGGATTTAGTAATTGCCAGAAGAGCACACACTGCTCGCTGTCTCTTACCGGATCCGTCTTCGCTCCTGTTGGAAAATATACTTCCGTTACTAACTCCTATAGAAGTCAAGCTCACGAAAGGGGCGTTGGTTGTGATATTGGTAGCCGTCTTTGGAGACGGTGGTCGTTAAGTAGGTTGAATACTTGCAATGGTTGGGGCTTTTACAGACCTATGGTCGTGCTTTCATATCGTAGATTAGAGTGAAATTTTAGTTGTCCAAGCTTTGGGACGTCTGCCACGATTGGCTGTCGCCTGATCGACAGTGCGCATGTCAAGGACAGTGAAAGACTATCACTCTGAATAGAAAGAGCTCTCTAGTGAAAACGATGTGCACATTGTTCACTAGGGGTTCATAGCACTTAGCGTAAGGTGAATTATAGATGGCCCCCAAGCTTCAAATTATCCCAGCATTGTGCACTTGCGTGCCTAGTCAGTAATCATTTTACTTAGATATCTCTCGTCCTCTGATGTCCTCTACCAGGCCTATCGCGCCACCGTCTCTTCGACCTTTGGTGAACTTTATTACAAATCGACTAGCCATATTGTTGTGTATAGAGGCCTCTGAAGTAGGGGGCATCACAGGCATGACCCACAATCGGTGGATGGGTCGATTGAGAAGATGTTTCTCTCTGTCGATAGGCCTCCGGATGTAGGTGAATTGTGCCTAGTGCCTTTCCCCATACATGTGATCTGCTATGCCACAATATCAATTGCCGATCCTTCATGACAAGCGATGTCTTATATCAAATAGTAACAAGACACAGAAACTCCAGTAACTGAGCAAGCAGTAGACGCATACTTTACAAATAGAAAATTTAATCTTTGCTCGACGCCAATTACGCCCACATGTAAGAGATCAAAAAGAGAAAGCCCAGACAGAACACACTTGCTTGATTACGGGTGTACATATTACAGTTGGATGCATCCCCTTCACTTACAGACTGATTAAATTTCGGATTTTCTTTTAATACTGGGCACTACCGTCACATCGCCGAGGAGAGAATGCGATAGGAGTGAGCAGCCCATAATCAGTTATGCTATAACTCTCCAACGGACCCTGAATCACCACAATTTAGAAATTACAATAAAAACATCCCACTATCTCCTTTTCCCATCCCATTTGAAACGTTAGGATAGAGCTCTGAGCGCCATTCTTGCCTCGCCAACGCATTTCCCCTCCATCAATTTGAGAACCCTGCATGCGTAGTAGTCACCCATCTACGACTCCATCTTTGCCAGACGATACAAACAAATATCAGAACTTTCTTCCAATCACAAACTACTCCCCCATCATTCCTACGCTCCTCCAGATCCCCAAAAACCCCTACCCTTAATTCAAGTCCCCTTCCAAACTTCACCCACTCCACACCGAAACCTCCCCAACTTCACCGCGAATCTCACACAATAACTTCCTTCCTCCACCCGCCCTTCCCCGCCATTCCAAAAACATCTACCTCCCACTCACGAGCAGAACCAACACAACATCACACTTGACGACTCTTCACCGCCAGTGTCTCATCCCTGCTGGGTCTGCTTTTGCATTTGCATTTGATGGACTACATATGAAGTTTCTGAGTGGGATATATACTATCCTCACGCCCATTTCTCACCACAGACACGCCCACGCCGTGCCGTAAACCTCGTCAGAAGACCAGGCATATCGTATCTCCTCACCCCCCTTCCACTCTTCCACTCTTCCCCTTCAACCTTTCCTTTCTTGCTAGTTCAAAGCCGGGACCATGAACGAAGATCGTTGTTGGCGTGTACGAAGGACAAACACTCGAGAGGTTTCCAGTCGTGGTAATGCTGCTCGTGCCTGGGATCCTTTTCATTCGGAAGTGAAAAAGTGACAAGTGCGGATTTGCATCCTCAGCATTCTCATATTAGAAGTGAAAGGGGTGAGGACACATAGAACGATAAGACGTCATCACAGCTCATCAAAGGGACTGAGAGGGAGGAAAGGGTGAAATGTAAAAAGCACAGCATCAAGTGTTTATTAAAAGTAGAACTATATAATCCTCCCCATCCCTCCCTCCCTCTCCCCTCCCCCTTTTCACCCCCCTTACCCTCGCATGGCCAACAAACACGTAAAACAAAAAGGAAAGAAAAGCTCATAGATGGAAACACAAATTCCATATCCTTTACCATAGCACGCCGTTCCTGTAACCCCATGACCCATACCCATGAACCCATAACCCAACACCCTAAACAATGTCCAAACATGAAACAGCACCATCATTTTATCATCTCAAAAAAAAAAGAACCCATGCAAAAGAGAAGAGAAAAGAACCCATTGTTTAATGAACCTAGCCTACCTAGCCTAGAATAGCCTACACTTTTTTGTTTCCCGCCCGCCCATCCGTCCGTCCCGTCCGTACCGTACCGTCATGTCATAAAAGGTTTTAATCGTTTTTTGTTTGGTTCATACCGCTGTTGCATACATGGATGCCCCAGCCCAGTCCAGCCCAGCCATGGATCGGTTGGAATGTGTTTTGCCTAACTACCTACAGAAATTTTTGGACTACAGAAAGGAAAGAGAAAAGAGGAAATAAAAAGAGAAAAGGAGAGGGAGAGGGAGATGTGGTGAGAGGATAAGATATGAATGGCCATAAGGGGAAAGGAGGTGAAGTTACATGGATTGATTGATTGATTGATGAGATGGCGACGCCGACGCGGGAACAGATGATCGTGACAAGGGGCTTTCAAAGGAAAAGGAAAACAGAAAAAAAGGAAATAGGTATATTAAGATAATGTTGGAAACAAGATAAAAGATGTTGAACAGGACAGACAGGAGAAAGGAGAAATAGACCAGGACAATCATCAAGGGACAATACGCTCATCGACCAACTGGTATTCATGACAATTGCTCGATCAAGCACGGTGGGGATATGGAAGAAGGCAAAGACAATGCACGCTGAGTGTGCACGACGACAACGAAAGGGTATGTTTCGGATCTGTCAGATACAGGTATGCATTATGTGTGTGTGCGCTGTCGAATTTATAGGATCGTGAGGATCGAGGGTGGGTTCGTTACGAGATGGTGTATGGTCGGTTGTGAGGGTGTGCGGTCGAGGAGGATTGAGCTTGGTCGGGGTTCGCGTCACTGGCGAGGAGAGAGTGGGATTCCAAATCCAGTAAGGCGGCGAGCGTTTCATCGTGTCGGTCGTGATAGTAGTAGAGGATCGCAATAGTCGTCCTCTGTTAAGACGCCTTAGCCAACATCCCGGTCGATTGAGGATTGATCCTTGCGCCATTGCCCTTATGCGCTGCAAGCAATCACGTCTGTGCACTGTCCGGCCCAAGCGAACCTGTGATTGGATCCGATGATGATACTCGGTCGAACTAAGATATAGGCCTCGTAAGATATACTCGTTGGGAAGGGGAGTCGGGTGGGGTAATTATGCATGGTGTGGCGTCGCTCATCTGTTGGTAGTGGTGGGCATGATACCGCTCGTGAATAGAGAAGTCATCGTGCGTCCAGGCAATGCGTTTGTTCCAGTCGACGGCATGCTTCAATGCCCGGAGGTTCGTCAACAGCACTTGCTATACTCGGCTGGATCAGTAGCCTACGTGGGCGTGGACGTCGGGTGGGTAGTATCCACGGCTGGTCTCCATGCCCTGAAAGCGTCCGCAACCACCCACCGACCAGCCAGAAGCGAGTGCGGCGGGACCGGGGTATTCTTCCTTGATCCTCCGCTCTGGAAGGGGAAGTCCGGTGGTGTCCATCTTCATGGGTGTGTTTTCGTAGATCGTGGACGGATAGTATTGGTAACTCTGCTGGCTTTCCATCATCTTGGTGTCTTCCTCCTCGTGCATGTGATGGTCGCCAACAAGGCCATCGACGGGCCCTCCGCTGAGGGAGCTGGCAGAGCTGACCGAATGACTCCCAACATGGCTGGCCACGGGGCTCGGATCGAGAGAATATGTATTGCCACGATACATACCGCCGCCCATTGCACTGTTGCCGCCACCGGAAAGGCCATTCTTGTAGGGCGGCCCATACCCTGATCCATTGGCGCCAAGACCCGGATAGCCTGGTCCGCCAATGTTGGAACCTCCGCCGCCTCGAGCATTGCTGGCATTGTGAGGTCCCTCTCCCGAGTAATGACTTGGGGAACGGCCTCGGACGACGACGGGCTGTGAAGAGCGCGCAGCGATCTTGACCCAGATCGGTTCTTCGTCGCGGGGATTTTGAACATTTGCCCAAAGCTCCACGATCAAGTGGTAGTACTGTTGCTGGGCCCGTCTCTTCCCGTTGTTTGCTGTGGCGCACTTGAATTGTATGCGCTCGAAGTTATGTTGAAAGTTGCTGCTGGCGTGGCTGGTCGGGGAGTACTGATGTGCTGCCTCGGCCTCGTTCTGCAGAGGAAGGCTCGGGCCGGGAAGAGTGGAGTGATGGAAGGAGCTGAGGCTGTAGCCGGTGTGATCGTGACCCTTGCCTGGTGGTGTCGGTGACAGGAGCTCCTTCTTCATTTGCAACTGTGGTCCCTTGTCGCGTTTGGGTGTATGTTGGATGAGCTCGATGGGCTTCCCTTGGTTTCCATCGACGGCGGCAGCCAGAAAGACAGCAAGAGATTGGACTTGTTCGGTCTTGCCTCCTCGATTGATATATAGTCGGCCATTCTGCACCCAAGGGGTCAAGGTGAATGACACTGAGACTGCGAAATAGTTCCTCCGATAGCACGTCCAGACGCGATCCGGGGAATAAAAGAAGCCCTTGTCGACTTTGGCTTCGATGGAAGGAGTGACGGTCGTTCCCTCACATGTCATCTCGTGGAAGGTTTCCTGTGCACCAAACGGTGGACTTTCCGACTGCTGAGGCTGGGCGCCGTAGGCTAGCACTGGGCCGGCTCCATAGCCGGGGGTGTTGGACAGCGGCATGGTGGTCGGCAGTACACTCCTCGGTGTCTCTGGTGGCAGTGTGCTGTATCGAGAAAGATCGGAGCGAGGGGACAAGGTGTGAGGATGGCGATGCAAGCCTGGCGTTGATGTGGTATAATTATCTCTGGCGGATCCGCCTAGAACCGACGGTGACACGGGGTGGTTGCTCATCCCTGGTGATCGTGTTGGCGGCAGCATAGCCGACGACGATTGATCTGTCCTATCGTAACGCGGTCAGCTGTCATGCATTGATCTGAGGGAATACAGGCACGAACGCGCCACAAAGAGGATACCTACATGGTTGAGTTCCTTCGGACTGAAGACAGACTGCCGTACTGGAAGGGTACAGGGACGTTGAACGAAGTGTTTCCCAGCCCGATGTTGCCAGAGTAGGCAGGAGTAGAGAAGGTGGAGTAGGCTAGGGCCGAAGAGGCGTTGGAGCTGGGGGAAGTGGAAATGGACCCGGAGCCGTTGTCAGAGAGGGCTTGTCCAGAATACCTATCGAGTGGAGGTCAGTGGGCCCGACAACAGAGAAGCAAATGCAAATTGTGCAGACTGGTGCCAACGATGGCGATGTGTAACGTGAGGAATGGGTGGCACGGTGTATGTTGTTCACTCGGACAGGGACGATATGCCACTACCAGTAGGCTTGTCGTGTGATCAATGTGACAGACCGACTCGCTGGGAGAGCTAGGTACGCCATGCATCTGGGACGTGTACGACAACACCGATGAAGGGCATGACGACGACGACGTGTTTGTTTCGGCGGCTGTGGAATCTCAAAGCTTGGGCAGCACCCAGGCAAAGAGGCGTCGACAGCCAGCAGCGATCTGGGCTTAAGGAGGGAGGGGGGGGAGGCCGCCGGGCAAGGCAACACTGCGGAAGTATGCCCATGCCAGGCCGGAACACAAGGGGCCAATGAAAGTGGAGGTACTCACAGTGAATCGGGACGGTGGTTGTAACGGCCTAGATGAGAACTCACAGGCTGCGCACTGGCAATGCCGGTTGATGAGTGGCCGAGAGTCCCGTCGCGCCGTAGCTCGGGAACGAAAGAACTATGATGATGTGCATGTGCACCAATATGGTCGATGCATTCTGGGTCCGACGAGAAGGGGTTTTCCGGTGCCAATGGCAGAGGAGGCGGTTGGAGCACTGCTTATGCTTCTGCGTCAGCCAATCAATCCGAGCCAGACCTGCGTGCGTTGAGCAGGCGTGGGACAAGAACGGACAACGTGCACCCGTCGATAGAGGGAATGTCCGCAAGAAAAGCGCGCGTGGAGGTGTTGTCGTACAAGGTGCACCGCGATCGGGTGTTTGGAGGGAAGGGCTTGCAAGAGTGCACTACATGAGCAGACGACGGGCAGAATCGGTGGACCTGCGGGATCCACAGTGTGTAGCAATGGGCGATGGAGAGAGGAAAGAAAGGCAGTCGCGCGTAAGCGATGCGGGCCAATATAAAGACAGGTATGCGAGAGGAATGCGGGAACGATGGGGATGGTGGGAATGCGGAGAAGGGCGCCGGTTTATGGGTGAGAGAAGAGTGGTGTGCGTGTGTATGTGTGTGCGAGGTGTGTGCGCAATGAGAAGAAAAGGGTTTGTGCTCCTTCGCAGCAGGAGGACATGGGTTGGCATATGTTGTTGCTTAAGGCTGACTTACCTTGATTCATTATTGCAGCCGCAGCAGCACTCTTATGATTCTTCCTGTAACGGCCCTGGTAAACGCAATTCCCTCGACCGCACTGCGGGAGGGTAGCGAGACGAATGGAGCGCGAGTCTCACGCCGCAAGGTGAGCACTTGCTTTGCCCTCGACACCGACGCACTGGATCCGCAGTTCAACGGCGCCGGCAGTGGCGAGCGTCCTTGTTGTTGCTGACGGGAGGAAAATAATTTGGCTGTTGAATAGAGAGTTGGATGGAGTTGCCGTCGCTGACCTCACTCACTTGCCCAGTCCAATCCTGGATGATCCGTCGAAGGGGCCGCTGGCAAATCCGATCAAGTCGCTCTTCGCAACGGGACAGGTCCAAGCTGCGCGAGCGATGGTCGAAAAAGGGTTTGGCCTTCGCCGTGGAGGGTAACTGATTGCCGTTGTTGGCTCGCTTCAAGGGAAATCTGGGGCGGTTTAGCCGGTACAATACAAGGGCAGGGCTTTGATCCTCAACTAGCTGCCGCTGCCGCTGCGAGTGTCCGGTGGCTGCTAGTCCGTCAATGCTACTAAGCTGGGCGTAGGCTGCTTGGAGAAGCGCGGGCCTGGGTCGACAGGACACGCAAAGTAATGCGCACTTTATCCAGCAGATTGGTTTTGTTGATGCGCGCGAGTCTTGAGCTTTGCTCACACACCGACACGACGATTCGCGATGCACTTGCGGGCGTTATCGCGGAGCGGCTCGAATGGCGGTGACAAACTACGCCTGCCAATGCGATCGGAATTGTTCAATGGTCGCTTTCGTCGTCGCGGTCGTCGTCGTTATCGTCGTCGGGAGGATTATGCGCTCGCTTGCTTCTATTGAGAGGGTGGTGTCAATAATTTATCAATTATCGAATAGGATCTTGTTCCTGGTGTTGACGCACTAGCAGGTGGCCCCACGGCGCCTTAAACCTTAAGGCTACAACGCTTGACAGGAAGCGCGGAACTGCCAGACCGAATGGTGCACTTTGCTTCTTCCCGTCGTCCCCACACAGATCTCAAATCTCGAATCTCGAGGAGGGTGAGTCGCGCACAGACAGAGTACAGGTCCCGACCCTGGCTACTGGTCGGCTGCAACGTCGGGGCGATGGGTGCGCAGGACTTTTTCTTTTTGCTTTGCTGTGAGCTGTCAGTCTCCTGCCACTTGCGATGGGAGGGTGCGGTCTGCATCGCAATTATTCTCAAACGTACCAGGTTGTTTCTGCAGGCCGCCAGGAATAATTGATGTGGCGCCGAATGCGTCGAAAGTGGCTGTTTCGGCGGGGGCTCTTACTTGTCGACAAGACTCTAGCGATCTGCGCGTGGAGGCCGGGTTCGCGGATCTGGAAAGGAGGATGGATGTCGTCTACACCGATACTCTGGCGTCAGGTCTGCTTCCGCCGCAGGTTTCGAAGCCTGCTCAGATCGGTGAAGAGGGATGTGATCCGCGAGAGGGTAACAAATAGGAATCAGGCCACCGACTCCGTTGAATGGTGGAGAGGATTGGAAAGTATTTACACCAACCACGCCGAGATCGTGAAGCATA
Source organism: Aaosphaeria pasadenensis (assembly GCA_022813625.1). NCBI lineage: Eukaryota > Fungi > Ascomycota > Dothideomycetes > Pleosporales > Aaosphaeria > Aaosphaeria pasadenensis. The sequence continues at coordinate 352,879 of JAKLMB010000034.1, forward strand.
TATAGATAAAGGGCAATGATCGTTTTGTTGTTGATATCCAGATGGACCCTTTCCCCCTTCTGGTCACTTGTTGCACAAGCTCGCTAGGGGTCGCGTATCCCGTGATCTTTGTCCTTGGGGGTGTGGAAATGAGGTGGTAGTGTACCAAAAAGAATTCTCCGAATGGTGAAAGTCAGAACGGTCTTTCTCCCCTTGTTCAGACCCTAGACGAGGAGGACGATTGGGAGGGTGATATCAGCGATGGAGAGGCCAATGGGAGGAGGAAGTAGGCAGGGAGAACGGACAGAGAGCGATCATGGAAGACAGAGAGGGTCGAGTGGAAACAAGAATACGAGGCCGGGAGGTAGAAGTACAATGAGTGAAGACTGACAGAAAGGGCTATAGTTTTGGATACAGGGGAGTGGTGGGCTTGGGGCCATCGAGTTCGGGTTGTTTGGCTGAAAGGAGCAATGCCCACCAAGCAGGTAGCTTCCTCGCACCTTCGCGATGATGGATCAAGATTTCAGCCCCAAAAGCGAGTGATGCGTATTGCTCGGCTCAGACCATGGCCATTCTCTAGCACCACCGTAGCATTGGCAAGCTGCAGCAGCGACCATTTCCCAAAGCGGCGTCCTCTATATCTCCGATGCCAGGGAGGAGTGATTTGCCCCAGGGCCCAGGCTCACATCCTTTCTCGAATTGTCTCTGGCCCACGATGCGCTCGCATTCCTTGCACCGGATGTATGGCCTCTGCTGCCCACGGGGCCCTTGAGAAGAAGGCGATGCGAGGAGTGGTTGGCTCGTCTGGTGAGGCATCACAGTCCCGTGCATCGACGCAGGAACATTGGCCACGACACGACGCTGAATGGGGACAACCTCGACACAGCAGCTCGCGCCCGCCTGGCTGGGACCGCGATGTTTCATCTACTTCCCAGAGGTCCACTCCGTAAATAAACCCATGCAGCGAACAGATGATCATAGGTTTGCTAGCAGTGCCCGGCTCCGCGCAGATTGGCTCACCCAGGGAGGTTTAGTAGCTGCAGGACTCACGACCAGACAGGCAACGGGGGGGTCATCCAGTCAGCACGGCATCTACGGCCGCCCCAGAAAGCGGTAGGCGGTCGGTGGCGGTGGTCCTGACGCCACGGCCCGGTAGCCGCTCGAGTTTAGCATCGGGGCGGCCGCGAGAGAGAATGGAAATCATGGAAAGCGAGCGGACAGCGCGAACAGTGATGACAGAAAGCGACTGAGGGGAGGAAGAGGATAGAGCAGAGACGGCGCGCCCTGGTTCGAGGTGGCCGTTAGCTGTCACAGGCCGAGCGCCCATCAGAGCAACAGTATCTCTAGAGCGAGCGGAGGGGGGGATAAGCTACGTGAGGTAAGGTGGTTAAGATGGGTCGGACGCTATGAGCAGACAAGCAAAGCGCCCGTAGAGGAAGCGCCACCATTACTACCACGCCCACCGAAACAACCACCACATCCAGTACGGCTGCCAAAACGTCCTGTTGAGGCGGTAGTAGAGGCAGGCGGGCAGGCTGCAGATGAGCATAAACTTCACCGTATGGAACCAGATAGAGCAGCGGGCAGGTGATGCGCGAGCGAATGCAACCCTCGCCTAGAGACCTCCAAGCACCAAGTCACAATGAGGTTAGCAGAACAGGTTGGATCGCTGCGCCATGATCCGGGCATCTCTGTATCCAGCACACCGCGACCCGGGGCAGTGGTTCTGCGCAACGCTCCGGGAGGGAGTGGGTGGGTGTGGAAAGAAGCAGAGTTGCTGAGCACTTGTGATGATGGGGTTTGAGATGGGATAAAGGTTGGTTTGGTTTAGGTCAAGATGGGTTAGTGCAGGTGAGGAGAGTGGTGAATGATGCAGGTAGGCGTACACAAGAGGACCAATATGGGTACTAGCGTAGGGTCGTTTTGGAGCTGTTGCAGGGTATGCAAGTGGACCAGGTGTGCAGGTCATAGGCCAGTGATAAACAATGGCCGAGGATTGATGACAGCAAGCGGGCCCTGAACGGTGACGGCGGACGAGAGTTGAAAAAAAAAGAAGCACAGAGAATAGAAGCAGGGCAAGGCAGAGGAGGATTACGTGCCCCACTGCCAAATCGTCCAGCCGCCCGCCTCCCTTGCTTAACAGACACAGAGAAGTAGCAAGAGATAGTACTCGGTACGGAGTGGAAAGCTACCTAGTAGGTAGGCATGACGAGATGAAAGAGTTGATTGAATGCGTGTGGGTGGGTGTGATTGGAGCACGGGACCAGCGATTGGTAGGGGGAGTAGGGATGTACTCTGTATTGGATTGCACTGCAATTATCTTGAAGAAGCGAGTCGACTGGGATAACGGCTGATGCGGACGAAGGATTATTGCAATGCAACGAAGAAAAAGGTTAGACGCAGATGATGGATTAGACTAGCGGTTGTACTCCGTAGTCGATGTAGTAATATTATTAGTATTCTGATAGTCGTGAATGTCGTTGTCGTGGTCGTCTGTCACAAGTGAGCATGTCCGGTAAAGAGGGAATGTAAGTAGTAGTGCGGAGTTGGTCTATTGACGATCACGATGATGACAGTGATGATGACAATCAGAATGATGATGCTGGTAATGTTGAGAAGGGTGTGCATCTTGAGATTTGTTATGATTATTGGGGATGGCGGGGGGGTGGGAAGATGATGTTGAGGGGGGGATGCGAGTCGGGATAGGAAGAGGGAGAAGGAGGAGGGGTGGGTGTGGTAGGTATTCCCATAGTTACTGAGTTGTACTGTATTGTACTGTATGTACGGGTAGCAAAGGTAGGGGTGGTATACTTAGTACCTAATAGTACGGGAAGTACCCTCGTACCTAGTACCGTACTGGTAGGTACCAACTCCCCAGGTACCCAGGCGAGAGGGAGAATAAATTGAGAGACAGACCCTGGAAAGATGACGGAACCCCCTGGTAAAAGATCGATGGAGATGAGATGACTGACGGTGAGCGAATGAATGAAATGCTGATGAGCGTTGATATTTGTTTCTCCGTGTCTGTCAGTGAGTGAAGTGATGAATGGCAAGGGATAGTGAAGGTGAATGATGATGATGATGATGATCAGTGAACAGTGATGGTGATGGTGAAAGTGAGAGGTTTCAAGTATTCGGTGACGTGCAGATGTGTGGCCAAGCGCCAAGGACACTTACGCCTTTCCCAATATGTCACTAGCGCCCGCAGCTGCATGAATCACGGCTCAAAACATTCACCCTCACTCTTCTATTCACTCATCATTGAACATACCACCCCATCAGCATCTACTCTATATATCCATATGCCATCGCATCGCATCGCATCACATTACATCACATTGCACCCTTCAAAAATGATCACCGTTGCTACACCGCTCGTTGCCCTTCTTCTCTATCAAGACATAACAATACCCACAGCCTCGCCTCGCCTCGATCCCTTTTCGGCTTAGTTGATTTCCTATCTCTCCATCTCGAGCCGCGACAGGTCACACACACATTCACCATTCACTCACCATTCACCACTCATTCACTCTCTACCATACACACTTCACACCACCTCACCGAGTACACCACAACACCACAGTACACCCTCCTACTCCTCGTCCTCATTCTCCATCCACACCAATCCTAAAACATCATCACCATATATCCATCTAGTTTAGCCCCAAACGTTTATTTCTTCTTCTTCGTCTCTTCTTCCTTCTCTTTTCTCGTCATTCATCATCCCTTACTGATTTCTCCTGCGCGCCGGCCTTCCATCCCACTAATCGTAGCTATGCTTTCACATTCCTCCTCCTCCTCCACGCGCCCGAGGTGACATCTCAGTCCCAGCGCCGGCGTGTTTCGCACGTTGCGGCCGCTCACTCCCACTCCCCAATCCCAATACCAGTCCTAATCCTAATCCTAATCCCACCCCTCGGGGCTGACCGGCGACGAAGGCTACGGAGTACTCTGGTTCTCTTCCATTCTCTTCTCTTCTCGTCTCGTCCTCCTACGTAGTCGACTGGTCATGTCCAATCCCGTATCTCTACGCGTTGCATTCCTTACGTCCAACATGCGCAGCCAGCCGTCGTTCCCTCCAATCAGCCCCCAACCGACGCGCAATTGACATATGCATCTTTCTCGTCCATTATTGCCAAAGAAGGCAGCCTACCGATATCTGAAGGCATGGCGGGTTCAGTGGAAGCCTGGGAGCACATCCTTCGCACATCAGGCCCATCATCTTGCGTGAAACGCTTTTCCATCACCCTCCAGTCCATCACTCAATGTCGTATCCACCTCGTCCAACGCGGCTCCCATAGAGATTGGGGGACCAGGGCTACTGTCCCTGCTACCGAGTGCCTCACGGTGTACAACGTCCAGCCGGCGCTCCAAGTCCCCTTCCCACAGCCTCCCTAATCCCCCACCTCTCCCTGCCCACCAAATCTCCTTCGGCACCTGCCAGACCCATCATTTCACAGCTTACAAGCACAACAGCCCGTTGAGTCGCAGATGGGCGATGGTGGCTGGGATTGCCGCACTGGAGATCACGGCTGCTCCTGGCTACCGGCAATCTGCGCTAGATCTTCCCTCCTCTAAGGCTCACTGACCGCTGCAGGGCATTCGACCTTTGAGACACACCGACCTGCAGCCTCCCGCCTCATTCCCAGTGACGGCCTTGGTCGGTGCCCAAGCATTTTTCACCTTTCCCACTATCTTCTGGCTACCTGCAGCTACCTCGAATGGTACTTCGGGAAGAATAGGAGCCGTAGTGAATGCAAAACTCATTGTCTCAGGCGACTCGAACTCGTCAACGATAATGGACCTCGCCTTGTATGTATTTGGAACACGCTACTCCTACCACCGCCCGACCCTTGCGTTACCGTCGCACCAACCCTATTTTCCGTCTCACCCTCGGAATCGGCACAAGTCACTGACGTGATGTCGTGGTCAGTCGGGGTTTGAGCAGCAACGTCTGCCAACAGCGGTACGGGCCGCCACTGATCTCAATTTCTCGTCGATATTCGTCTGCTCTGCTCGAACCGCGGTCTCAATCAATCTCAGGACTGAGATGATTCCACTCACTTGAGAATAGATTGGCAGCTACGAGGCTTTCGATGGACCCAAATATTGCTTCTGTCTCGGCTGTTCCGCACTGCGCTAGATCTGCTTTGTGGAATCATCTGATTGCGATCGCCGGCATCGCCATGCTTATCCCTTCATTTCGTTCGTAGCTCACATACACCACTCAATTGAAAATGATATCTGATGCTCCCACCGATTCTCAGCGACCAACCAACTATTTCTCTGCCATTATGCGTTCGTCATAGCTTTCTTCATGACTATCACGGCTCTCGAGCCATTGTGGCGGCTGTCAGCTGGACACCAAGCCACCCAGCATAGCAAATGTCACGCATATGGAGACACAGACAATCAATCTCTCAGGAACATGCTCGTCCCCTCTCCATTTCGGATTTCCGAGTCCTCGATTGGGCATCTGTTATGGATGAATTAATGCTCAAACGTCCCACTAGCTGCATTGCAGACGTCGTGCACTACCTGTCGTCTGCAACAAAAGACTCGCACAATGGATCTCGTGGTACTGTTGAACGCCTGACCCCACACCTTGTCGAGCAACGAGTCGACCGCGTTACAGGAGCACGCGCTCCACTCCAATGTGACTCCAGCGACTTCATTCAGCGTGGTATGCTTACGAGCCCTGGGCGCGCCATACCATCCGCGGGTTTTCGGTTGACGGCGTCACTGCTAATGTACCACTGCATAAACCAGCTTCGACCAACGCTGCCTTCAGCGAGCCAATTGATGGCTGGCCACAATGCACCAAATTGTCTCGACCTTTCTGGCCTGGCCACGCTTCATGGCAGCTCCTCGAGCAGATGGTGGATTATTGTGTGAAGTTGCAATCGGGAGGCTGCTTGCCGGCTGTTGGCGTTGTACGGAGCGGCCGATGGCGCTCGTTGGATATCGCGGTTCGGTTCGGTTCCTGGGCTCGTCCGCGAGTCGTACCACGGGTCCGAGAGAAGTGGGAGTTTCCAACATCTACAATGGACAATGCGCCTGGAGGCGCGATTGTCGTTCTCTCCAATGGCAGCATTCCTTGCCGCCAAGCAGTATGTCAGCTCCAGTAGCTCCAACAATCGGTGGCTATCACGCAGTCTCCATCTGAGCCGCTTACGCTGCAGCTGCGGTCGGATGTTCGCTTGGAATTTGGAATAATGGACGCAATTATGGTTCCTACCCTGACCCTCCCTTTGGGTCGGATTCCAACCCAATTCCGCTGTGGGCATACTACGCAGGAGCTTTGCAACTCCAAGCGGTGCAATCGGCCAGTTCCCGAGGGCAGCGAGCACGACGAGGCCGCCGTATCACGATGTGACTCCCAGATCAGCTCTCGAACCACTGGCCCGTGCGAGCGCTTTAGATGCAAACTCCAGAGAGCTGCCAGCGTTCTAGCTTCTTCTGGAAGGCAATTCGATGGTCCTTTTGTCTCGAGCTTGGGCCGGATGCGTTTGCCTATTGTGGGCCCATGCTCGATGTCGTATCGGTCCGCCATTAGCTAGGCCGCGCGAGTAATGGGCCCAGGGCCCTAGTTAACGACAATCGCGATTGTTACAGGCATGCAAACCATAATCCGGGGAGATTGGGACAATGGCGCCACGGTGCCGCCGCAGCAGCCAGATGCTGTATTGTTTTGATATCTCCCGCGGGTGTCCTCGAATGACTGTGTCGTGTTCTCCACTCACGGCAAGGCCTCAACGGCTGATCTACAAAACCTCCGACGCCCATTGCAATCACCAGAGGGCCAAGGCACTTGGTGCAATCCTACTCTCCACTTCCCCACGTCATCCACTAGACTGGAGAACTGGAGGCCTAGCGTCGTCCAGAACTGAGGTTGCAATTGCCCCTGGACGCTGCAGATTGCTTGTGTCAGCTGAACACAGCGTCTGGTACGAGATATTGCGCGGTCGATGAGTTGTCGAGATGCGTCGTGCCTAACCTTCCCTCAGCCAGGAAGGACGGCATCAGGGCGCAGTTTGGCGACCGATGTATGGTCTGTAGGTCCGGGCTTATCGTGTATGTGCGGGAATCCCGCCAACTGTTCAAGAGCTTTCGCTGGACCGACCTCCAAATCTGGCGATCATCATCTTCAGCCTCCAGGGTCCATCTCCACGGATACCCTCTGTGGATGCCTTAGTTTCAGACGTCTTTGCACGAATCGCCTGCCTCATCACTGATATGCCTCGAATGGTCTGTCGTGCACGACCGCCCCCCGCTCGTTCGACGATCCAGTACGGAGGAGTACGTGGCTCGGCTCTATTGAGTGCACGCAAATCGATCCTCTCTCGCAGCACACTCGAAACATCGTCAACGATCCTGTCATTTTGCTGCTCGACAGAATCAAATGGGCGATGCCTATCTCCCTCCCATTCACCGCGTCAAGCCACAACAGTCCTACCCGCCGCAGCGACACCAACCTTGACACGACATGCAGCGCGCTCCCGCCCCAACCTCCCACCACCACCACCACCACCCGAGCAGCAGCAGACCACCAAACCAAATCAAATCAAACCGAACGCAACGCAAAAAGGGCACTCACTCGAGCGGCGCTGACGTACCCATTCTCCCCCTCCCCTCCCTCTCCCCCCAATATCCTGCACACGCTTCTCTAGCGCCGCCGAATTAGCACACCGCGCTGCTGCCCACTCGCCTACCCTGACAGCCAAACAAAGCCCCCCGCAGAGGCAGCAGGTAAGCAAAGCAACACAAAGCAAAGCAAATCGTACCCATCAAGCATCAAGCCTGAAAAATGGTACCGATCACACATGTCGTACGCCCCTCCCCCTTCTCCCCTCCCACCGTTCACAACGCACAGAAGGCCAGACAGAGAGAGCGAGCAGAGAGATGAACAACGTGATACCTACGCTGCTTGCTTCCGTTTTCTCGCCACCCCTCCGCCGCCCTGTTTTTCCCGCGATGATCGATCGCCTGTTTTGTCCATTCGTCGTTGACTCGCACGCATGTGGTGCGAGTGTGTGAGTGGCCGGCGAGTCATATGATTGATTGACGGATTGGGTAGGCCATCGTCGCGGCTTGTGGTTTTCTAATGTAGGAGGGCGGAGATTGGGGTGGACGGACACTGCCACTTGTTGGTGTGTTTCCGGATGGAGGAAGTGAGAGTGAGGAGGGGATTATGTCATACTAGGCTCCTGTCGTTTCTTACTTTCTGGGAGAAGGGTAGGGAGAGAGGTGGTGAGGGAGGTAGGGAAGTGGTGTGGGCTTAGTAGAGTGGAAGGTTTAGATGGGTCATGTTATAGAGATAGTGGAATTGAATGCTTTACTTGACTGCTATGTATTGTTGTCGGTGATTCGGTGCTTGAGTGTGTATGTACCGTATGTTCGTTCGCCTACATCGTGATGGCCTAGTAGTCAAGCAAAATTGCACATCTCCTTGAGGAGGGTGTGTCGTCGTGTTTTTGATCGTTCTCATCACCGCCGCCGTTCTCTTGCTTCCATACTCTCTCGGTCTGAAGTAGTAGTAAACATACGCCTTTTGTCGTCTCGGAGGAGCTGTTGTTGTTTTATTCCTATATCGCGTGGTTGTAGATGAAGGTCCAAAGTTCATACTCTTAGATAATGGATCAAAAAGCTACTTGGTATCTTTTGTGCAGTAATAGAAGATGAACTATAACGTCTAAGTACTATGAAAATGGTAAAACATAGTTATCACTAAACATTCAGATTGATTCGTCTTTCTAGGCAGAAAGTGCGAGTGAAGAGTGAGGTTTGACGTCAAGTCAAGCACTGATGGCGTCAAGAGATATGAGCCGTGTTTACCGTAGGTTGAGTGCTTTTGTATGAGATTGATATCGTAGGTAATAGATTGATCTGGTTGGTATTTGAATTCGGGAGGTTGAGGGATAAATGGTGATCGTGTATAGTGGTGGTTTTGATGTTGACGTATAGTCAACGTCCACTTTGATACTCGACAACAGCGCTGCCGCGAAAGAATTGCCACCACCATCACCACTTTACAAAGACTGGAAACTCCCCGTTTCCGGCCGACGCGTCACAATGGTAGGGGGGAAGACGAAATGAGGCTTTCGTTGGATAGACTGAGAGAGAAGGGAGAGTGCTGTCTCTTGCCACTGCCGCTGCGGAGGGACATGGGGCTTTAGAGGGGTCTACGGACCCGAACATCAAGGGGAGGAAAGGGGATTTAGAAGTACTGGGTAGGAGGATTCAGCCACTGGGAATGTTATAGAGTTGTAGTATTGTGGGCTTGGGTTGGGTTTGTTCGAAGGTGTATAGTTTGGTGAAGGTGGTCTCGAATGGGATTGGATTTGGTTTTTTTTATGTGTTTTTGATTGTCTCTATGGGCATTAACCTTTTTTCTACGAAATAAGGGAGTTTGGTACAGGGCCTTTTGTCGGGTTTGGGGGGTTATGTTCTTGTTGTTGCTGTTGTTCTGGTTTTACTGGCAATGTCTATCGTTGTTTTGGGGGGCATATCGTATGCATCAGTCAAGCAAAAATTAAATATAGATCATGTATATCAGAATTTGCTCACGATAAAAGTGAGAATACTCATTCTCAACTGTTGAGTCTCTTTTTATATCATTTAAACTTGTTTCTGAAAACTTTACTTCGATGTTAGGGATTATGAGATTTTTTTCTCTAGCAGGATTGATTTTCTGAGAGATAATGTAAATTGGGCATACCCAATACACGACCGGCAGTTAATACAGAAGATAGTAGTATTTCTGCTAGTAAATAGATAACTCTTCCTATGGGACTACACGGTATTTCAACTTCATATCAGCATTACTGTATTGCTCAATTGTGAGAAGAATCCTTCGCACTAGATCTCTCAAATTAGATACAACACAACACTTCCAACGTGCAGCCTGAAGATACTGTATGACACCCTGATGGGTCTAGCACTGGTTTATGGAAGCTTCGACAGTTCAGCCGGCGCACGAGTCTGCATCAACTGCTTGAAAGTGATGGGCTTGATCTCAGGATACCTGGAGTTGTCGAGTTCATCCTTGAGATACGTCTGACCATTTGCGAAGTAATATTGGAAGAACCTAGTATCCGTTAACATATCGAACAGGAAAGGGGTTCGGGTGCTGCGTTAGTACATACTGCGGCACCCACGCGAATGTATCCGAAGGATCTTTCTGGTATGTTTCTTGCATAATCTTCTTGAGATCATCCAATGTACCCAGACATTCAAGCCGAGGCTTCGTACCATAAACCTCTTCGAACTCATCAGCGAGCTGACGAAGTGTCTTCCTATCGCCGAGGACTACAATTACATAGTTGGCTAGTATCATTCAAACCGCTCGACATAGAAGTTAAACTCACATTCCAACTTTCCAACAGCACCCTCATCAATCGCAACCGCCGCCACAAACCCCGCAATATCCACCGAAGTCGTCGCCTCAAACACTTCCTCCCCAGTCCCATAGTACGTAAACCTCCCCTCCTCCGGATGAACTACCCCAAAGAACTCTCCCAAGAAATGCTCCATGAACGCCCCGACAAGCACGTGGACACCCTTCACACGCGTCTTCGTTTCCAAGTACGCCTTCACGTGCTTCATGGGGTCTTTCAGCGGGTGGTCGCCGTACGAAAGTTTCGTATAGTCGAGCGTGTAGTCGCTCGCGATGTAGCGAGACACGTTGGCGTCCTCACAGGCGTCGATGAGGAGTTTTTGGCCGGCGATCATGATGTCGTCTGGGCCGAGGTAGCAGCAGGCGACGACGTTGCAGCCTTGGACGAAGGAGCGGACGGCGGATAGGTCGGTGGCTTCGCCTTGGATGATGGTGACGCGGGTGGAGGAGGAGAGATTCGCGGGGAGTTTGCTGGGGTTACGGCAGAAGGCGCGGATTTGGACGGAGGGATTCTGAAGCAATTTGGCTGCGATTAGGAGGGCGAGTTGGCCTGTAGCGCCGGCGATTCCTACTGTGAAGGTCATGATGGTGTTTATTTAATTGATGAAATGGAGTGAGTGCTGGTATGGAAGACTGGTCGAGGTTGAGGTCATATCTGGGAGATGCACAAGGGGAGAACATGTCAAATTTGTATTCCATCGCCATATTGGGAGGACTTCATTGAATTATCGACTTTAAGCCAGTCCGCGAGTATCTAATGAGGCTCATGCTCTAAAATAACGTTATGTGCTCCACACTAACGTTAAAAGGGCCGGCGCGCCGAGCGGATGGCAAGGATGTTATCGAAAGTCACTGATATAGATACGAGCTTCTTAGGAGATCGTTCATCAGCTATACCTAGCTTTGGTATAGTCCGATGCTAAGGAGTCATTGTTATGGCGGCCGTCCGGCGCGAAGTCAAAAGACCGTTCGTGAACATAGGAAATATCGGCTTTAAGGATGCTCAAACACCGTAGTAATAAGACCGCAGTAAGACCGTTTTGCATCTATTCGTAAGAAAACATGTTCTCTCAATCATACATGGTATGAGAAGTAGCACTCGTCACCTAGCAAGGGCAAGGAGCTTCTAACGTTATCCCTCTCAACTATGAATCATTTGCCATATTGCGACAATGAAATAGTTCACTCTGTCTCTGCGTTCACTTGGATCATCAATTGCATCCTAATCATTGTGCCCAGAGACTCTAAAAAGACATGGGAAATGCGTAAGATTGCCGCTAACTTCTGTCTTAAGCATGGTAGTAGCTGGAACGAATTCAAAGTCCCCTGTAAGGTCCATTGATTTTACACATGTTGACCATTCTATCAACAGGATTTAAAAGCTCTTCCCACTCATTGTCTTAAAGGGAGGCAAATGCTATTTACTTGTTGTCGGAAGGGCAAAGATGCAATGTGACAACAGATTGTTCGATCAAATTCTGAGGTAAAGAGGAATATATAAATGTACGGCACGAGAGTAATGCTATCAGATCAATTGTTCTGATGCTCTGATGGCTATCTAGAGAGGAGAGGCAATACGCAGGCGCAGATGGAATTGACATGATATGTTCCATAGCTCATTATCTATCTCAGTGTACTTCATCTACTCGATTTGTCTTTAAAGTTTGAGCTTTCAGCGCCGAGATACCTATCTTTCTTGACCGCTAAAATGTGCTTCTAGAAGGCTTGAACGTGGATAAGCTAGAGAATTCCATTTTGGATATGATGTTTATGTACAGACTATGTTGTCCTCGATATGAAGAAACAGAGTCTACATGCCAGGTCCTGGTTGTACAAAGTCGGGCCAAGCAAAATTTTGGAGCCTGATGTGTGTATTCTGCCTTCAAGTAGAACACTGGAGCCTGGTGTGTAACTTGGGCGCCCGCTTCATTATCTCTTGTCGCTGAGACTGCAAACAACACCACTCGCTCGTTTATTCCAGCTTCGAGTCCAAAACAGGCAGACACAAAGGCCTGTCAGTATTTTGTATGTTTATATTTCACCTTCCCAGTTATCATTTCATTTGCGCCTCGGTCCGTGGTGATGAAGTGAGAATAACGTCGTGAGATAAACCATTCCTAACAGCAACCCCGCAGGAGCCGAACACTCCCCTGTCGCCGTATTCTCGCAATAGCAACGAAGCGTCGCAACAGAAGAAACCAATGCTGCTCGCGTCAATCCTAACAGCGTTCCTGCCAGGCGCAACATACATCACCACAGGCGTCCTCGATAGGTTCGGGTTCGATCTCGACGTCATAGGCCGACGCCGGGAGATCGCCAGTATAGAGGAAACGGCAAGAGTGATCTATGGGAAGGCCGGAATAAAGGTCAATATTGCTGTCTGGAACATGCACATTCCAGAAAGCCACCAGTTTGAAGATATCCTTGAATCCGGTCTGCAGCCAATGGGTCGCGGAGGAGGATTCAGGATTGTTGTATTCAGCGGGCGTGGGTATATCAAGAACGAAGGCGCTCAAGGATTGGACAATTGGTGGTGCTCGGGCAATCTAGTACAGCGTGATAATGTCATTACCTTCAAAGGGGTAGATGAGCATTCGTATTGGATGTTGCCACAGATGCAGTTTCCGCTTTTCACCTCTGTCTGTTGTTATCTACTCTTCGTTTACTGGTACTTAGCTCCGCACCGACTAGTATGAGCAACAGGACATGCGTCATTTTCTTTGCAAGAGGCGTTCCTGTACCACCCAGAATCATTAGCCTAATGTCAGTTCTTGTCAATACAGGCATTGATCGGCGAAGTGATGTTTTGAACTTACTACATCGATGCTCCAGTCTTTCAATTGTATTTAAGGACCTATCTACGACTACTCAATTAGACTGTCATACAGAGGAATCGCTGGTACAAAGAACGTATGGTGGTCTTGTCCTCGTCCGTATCGCACTCGTTGGGCATTTCTCGAACTTTCACATAACCTTCAATAAAGTTTGAAATGATTACTCACAAAGCTGTTCATTTTCCGAGTACAAATATTTTAATTGTTCAGCGGCTCTGGCTATGCATAAGCAATCATAACATGGCAGTGGAAATCCGAACATCAGGGACGGACTTCAAATTATCTCGACTCTGTGATCTTTGCCTCATGGCAAGAATCCTATCAAGGCAATTAGATCGTTCTGCTCCATGCTATTGGCACCGAAATGACCTTGATCTGAGGTGGGGTGCAGACATCATGGCGCCGTAGTCTGCATTCATTGTCGAATAGCAAGACGCCAGCACATGCTATTGGGATCGTTACATTACGGGGTGCGCGATGTTAGCTTTTTACACCCACGGAGTGTCTGTCTTGGGCTGCAATTGTCTCCAGACGACGAAACATTCTGAATCAGCGCCCAGCTGTTAGTGCTTCAGTATTACTGAAATCACCCATGTAAAATCTGCACGTCTGATACTTCCAATATACGAAGAATTGAGGTGTCCTCGTGTTATGGGAAGCAAGTGTATGGGCAAGAGTTGTTCACCAAAGTTCGGTTCTAGGAATGCGAAAATGTACAATCTCTTGGCGGAAAAGAATAAATCCACAACCATAAATTGATTAACAATATTTTTGCAAATCTGGATTACGTAGATGTTTAATAGCGAGTGAGAACTGGAACTGCCCCTTCCTTACAAAATCTGCGATGAAATGGACATTGCATTGTGAAGTGGCATTGAAGAAACAATTGAGTTGCATACATCAATATCCGAAAGAAAATAACTTCATGGAGGGTGATAGGGGTGGGAATTATTGCCCGAGTGGTAATATGAAGGGACCTGAGGCTTCGTCTGGAGGTTTTACTGTTGCATTCAAGAAGCGAGGTACATCAGCCACTGAGCTTGCCTTCTTCCAGAGATAAGAGCAGTAGTAATAAAATGAAACCCATCATTTGTGCTTGGGTCTCAACTATCCCCCATCACGAGGAATCCCCTTTGTCATCCTGGCTGCCTGTCGCTCCACTAGCGCCTTCATTGCGTCCAAGGTCACACCAGAATTGATCTGCACAGACTCAGATTCTGCTACGTTATCCCTAATGACCAAACGATCCATTTCTTTCCATATGTCGTCCCCGAGGGGACCGTTGATCTGAAGTGCCTGATCCCGCGCGGTATTTCGCAGTAGTTTGCGGTCGGCTATGGCTGGAGTTTCGTCTTTGCGTGACTCGGAATCTTCGAGAAGTGTCTGATCTTTGATGGCGCTATCATCAATGTCGCTATCTTCACCGGTATCCTCGTCGATCAGAGATTTCAAATCGGCACGGGTTAGCGGTACAGTACCATTATCTATTCTCGTTAGTGACCTTGCTATGAAGTTTTAAGTGCAAGTACACTCACTCGAAGGTCGCCTGCCCTGAAGCAATTGTCTTATGCGAAGCCCTTCGAAGTCTTCAATTTCGTCCTTGAGAATCGTATCAATTCGCTGGGCGACTCCTACATCTGCCACAAGCTGATTCCCCGCACTCTTTCTCACGCCAACATTGGCGGCCTGTATGCACAGCATGAGTGTGCTCGTGACATTTCCTAGCGTAACCATGAGTTCGCAGAGTCTCTTCTCATCTACAGAGCCATGTGTAAAGTTTCTTGAAAATCTGATGGCTTTGCCTCTTTGTTTTGGGTCCACACTACGGAGGAGCTTGCTGAGTTCATACAGAACGTCTTTCATATGGAAGATTGTCTCAGAAATCGTGGCGGTGTGCAACTCTTCCTCGTCATCGATGACACGAATAATAGCCATGACCCTCTTGAGCTCGCTTTCATGACGTCTCAGGACTTCCAGGAGTCCTTTCTGACGCTTATGTTCTTTTTGGAGGCGTCCGATTATGCGAAATGCTTGTTCTAAAAGTTGCACAGTGGCTTGAATTGCCGAGAGTAGCGACAATGTATTAGCCTATTCATTATATTAGTCGAAGATCTCCTCTTAGAAATATTAAGTCCTACATGAGTGATATGTTCCATAGAGTCTAGACCTATGTTCTGATCCTCCTTATCAGAATGAATTCCAGGATCAGCTGAGCGAGAATGGTCCCCAGATTGTTCCTCATTTTGTTCGGTTGCCATGACGTCAGTATAGTTCGTTGTCTCCGACTGTTCAAAGTCAGGTTTAAAGGGCTCGGAATGTTGATCGCTAGCTGCCAAGCTCCCAGGCACTGAATGAAATGAGGAGATCGAAGAGTTGCAACCTTTCGACGAGTTGATCAGATCATCCCGTATTGCTGCATTTGAGTCACCAGTTTCGTCGTCTTGGACGCTAATGTTTATGGCAAATAAAGCTAGTTGCTCGAGATGAGACGCGAGATGACGTTTGAAGACAGTCGGGATGACCTTTATTGCAGTTGCAGATGTTTTTGACTCCTCCTCATTCAGAACCTGTAATCGCAGTCTATTCGTCCAGTCCGAGCAGCATGGACAATCTTCGGCGGATATAACGTCGAGAGACTCTTGACCCAATTTGAGGACAGAGTTCTCATCTCCAAGTTGTAAGAGTTCATCATGATTTTCGACGACATGCCTCATATAACTCTTTTGATTGGCGAATGATTTGTTCTGGCATAGCCTACACTTGTATTTGACGCGGTGATTTTGTAACTCGTGCCGGAACCAGTCATTGATACTTCCGAAATAAGGTGCGTCACAGTCGGGAAACGTACACACGTAGGTACGAAGATCAGAATAGACATGTTTTTGCCATATTCGATTGTTCTTGAACGTTTTCATCCTGTAGCAAAAGGGGCACTCCACTTCATCCTTAGAACCCTTTTTCAGATCCTCTAGTTTTGGTATAACGAGTCGCAATGATGATTCGTGATCTTCGTTTAACGAGCGTGAGATAGTCGTATAGGACCCAGCATCGCTCACATTGTCAAACTCCGCAGTCTCATCGTACTGTACGGATGAGATCTTCTCAGGTGCCAAAGTCGAGGCTTTGGTAAAATATGTGGACGGCCTACTGGCAGTATCATGAGGTAGAAGTTGCTTGGGACGGGAATCTGACACGGATACAACTTGCTTCCCCATGTTAGGTAGCTTAGACTCTTCGTGCTCGGCTTTCCCTTCAAGCTTATCACGGTGGTCTCGGATGTAGCTGAGATATTGTCTACGGTGAGTAATTGCGCGGCCAAGTCGGGTGCGAAGCCATGCTGAGTCTTCTGAACCAAGTTTTGGATACTTCTCACCAACATGTGCAATATCAAATTGATCGTTGAATCGGTATCTATCCCGACTAAGAGCTTTGATGAAAAGGTCGGTAGGTGCTGCTCCACGGATCAGTTTAGATACACGGAATAGCCGTGCTATGCCTGAGCCTATCTCTTCCAGAAGTTCTGTCTCTTCATTTTGATTTTCGTCGCATGAGCTTTCTCCAGTTGTTTCGACAGCGACGTCCCCCAGAAATGCCCCGTGGATAATATTCGAGACTAAGACATATCAGCCTGTAGGCAATAGTGCCACGAAAGGGAACTCACACTCTTCAGCAACTTCATTCATATCATCTAACAAGTCAAATACATGTTTCAAAACCTCTTCCGCCTCGGCAAGGCGAGATTCAAGGGAGAGAGGTGAGTTCGGAGCGTGGAGTGCGCCGATATTGCCAACCCATAAACTGAAGCGCTCCAACTCATCACCCACTTGTGCGCTGCTAACTTTGTGACCTTGTTTATCGTCCGAAGAGAGGCCTTCAACGATCGCCTTGAGCATGACAATCAGATGGTGACATTGTTCTGATATGGAAGACGAGGGCGTCATTGCAGCTGGTATATCCGGAATGCATTCCTCTTGGGGTCGCATCTTGGATTCGTAAGTATCACGGTACTCCCTGGGTGGGTAAATCACGCGTTCCACCTCGGGCTCGTAGCGGTACTCGAGGATCTTGCGGCCTGCAGGGGATTGCGAGCGTTCCACCTTGCGGATCTCGCGGCCTTGGGGGGATCGCGAGCGTTCTACATTGCGTTCCAAGTAGTAGTACTCACGCACTTCACGTCTCAGTAGATCGTCCCGCTCGACAGTATGTTCTCTCCTCTCAACACGCTCGCGGGATGGTGAGCGGCCTTGATGAACGCGTTGCGGTTCAGAGTCGTAAGTACCTTCTTGGGTCCTGTCTGGAATTTTGTAGCGCCTGACGGTAGTATAACGACGGGAACCTCCATCGTTGGATGCATCGTCCCAATCGCGCTCTCGCTCGCGCTCTCGGTATGTAGTAGACATGACGCATTTGTGGTAGATGGCAAAGCGAGCAGACTAAAACAAATAGCTGCGGGATCAACGTTAATATCTTGTGTACTAGCGTACAGCAGTAACACTCTGTACGCCAGATAGATATGTTTTATGTCTTCCGAGACGAACACTGCGTTAAGGATGCCCAGACAAATTTGGGGGCCGCTTGTGCGGGGTATCGGAGAGAGCATCACAACCCAGGATGCTTCGTTCACAGCCTTGTGTCTGCTTTCAAGTAGCATGGTGCTTGACAAAGTGTCCACATAGGTCTCGATGAGCGGTCTCGAAGTTGCAGGCGTTGTTCTTGGAGCGTTTCCATTGATCATCTCCGGCCTGGAGGACTGGCGCGAGGTGGCCAAAGTTGGGGGCTTCTTCTTGCGAATACGGAAAGAGTTTAAGAAATGCCTCAGAGATGTACAGTATCATGAGATTCTGTACAAACGAAATCTAAAGGCACTACTGTCCCCGCTGATTCATGACGAAGCCGAAACCAAACGACTAATTGAAGATCCGGGGGGTCAAGGTTGGAGGGATGGCGATTTGCAGAAACAGTTACAAGGGCAACTCCAAGAAGCCTATGACGTCTACTTCGAAATCGTCGTCGAAATGAATGAGACAGCCGAAGAACTCAAGGAAGAGCTAGTAATGGGAAAGTCAGATGTTCAAGCCAAGCTCAAGTCCCCGGAAGCAAAACATCCACAGCGCCCCTCAACTCCTCAATTAAAGAGCAAGGCAACTAGAATTGCATCAGTGAAGTCTAAGTGGGACTATGAGAGCTATCGAGTCAAGTTCAGTTTCAATGAACCTGTAAGAGATAGGCTCTTTGGGAAATTGGCGGAATGCAACAGCCGCCTGGAGAAGCTGCTCAGTACGAGTTGCAAATCGCCTCTACTACAATCACCAACACCTCTCGAAAACAGTAAGGATATTTCAAAACTGGAGATTTCCCTCAAGAAAGCATTCAACAAGGCAGATTTTCTGTTCAAAGCACTGCAAAGAGCGTGGCAGTGCTCATGCAAGCAATATCATTTTGCAAATCTACGGCTAGAACATAGGACACTCCCGGAAACATGTTTTGAAATCATTCTTATGTTCGTTGCCCCAGCACCCACACGTTGGTCATGGAAAGAGCTGCAATGTGGTCACCAGCCTGGCTGTTCGTCCGGTCAACATCTCAAACCACCAGCTGTCCCGCGCCCGGCGCCGCAACCTATGATGAACAACTGCAAGGCTAAAGGGAAAAGGGTCACGATCTCCCCAAATGTCTGCATAGTCCCAAAGATCCAGATAGGTGTATCCAGTGGCCCGAACCCCACTCTTTGCCAGAATCTCGGCGACGAGCAATGTCAGCAGTGCTTGGGGATAGTTGGAAATGATGATGAAACATACCACTTGCATCCATCAACGAAGAGAAAACAACCTGGCGAGAACGGCCCACTTACGCTCGACCAGATTCTTTCGTCCGACTACGAAGTAAAACTCACGCGACGTCAGCGCTATGCGATCGCATTACTTCTGGCTTCCTCCGTCGCACAGCTACAATCTACACCATGGCTTAGGAACGGTCTGAAGAAGGAGGATGTCCAATTTTTCCCTTGCGAACACGATGCCAGCGCCGTCCCATTTCACGAGCCGTTCATTAGCCAGGGCTTTCTTGATCCACCAAACGACGCATCCATTGGCATCTCAAACGAGCACAATTTCCAGTCACTCGGGATTCTGTTACTGGAGCTTTGTTTTGGAATCAGGCTGGAAGACCACCCATATCGAAAGAAGCTACCTCAAGAGACTGGCACTGCGAAACAAGCACTTGATCTCATGGCGGCGTTGAGCTGGTCGAAACAGGTTAGCGATGAGGGCGGCGAGGACTATGCTTCAGCAGTGAAATGGTGCTTTATGAGTGGAAACATCACAGATAAATCATGGAGGAGCGAGATCATCAAGAATGTCATTTGGCCCTTGGAGTCTTGCCAGGAACATTTCAAGATGGCTGCTAATTGAGGAGCACATCAATCAGCACGGAGCAAGTTGATATGAATAAAAGGGTAAGACATTCACCATACTGAGCGGTGGTCGAGCACGTCGCAAATTGAACATTTTCTTTTATTGTTTGTTTTGATAATAGTTCAAGGTAAATGCCATCAGAGAGCGGTGAGGGCTTGCTGCCCACTTTGGGTTCAGGCGCATCGATCAATCGCATCGATGAGAAATATAATTGGAGGCGTGCATAACACTCGCATTAGTTCTACAATAGTAAATTTAGTCTACCAAACTTGAAGCTCTTGGGGATACCCATCGCTCCAATACGAATGCTCTGTCTAGCTGCAGCACATGGCGCATCTACTCCCCACCTGGGAAACCAGAAACCCCACGGCCCGACAAATACAGTCTAGCCTGAGACACTACCATCAAGACAGCAGTATCTATCGCAAAGGATTGGACACAAGAGCTCCAGAGCGATTCTCCAGAATTTCGATAACGTCTTGTCCTATGCAACTTATCGAATCTCCGCATGCCGAACACATCATTTCGTCATGGCGTAGCTCTTGGGCATACCGCGTGATGTGAAGAGTAGAGCCGCCTAGCCTAGGCTACGCTAATGGTCGATCAGGCGAAAAAGGCGACAGAACGTCCAAAGGACAAGATTCTCCACATGATTAGGGAAGTGTGTCTGTGCGAAGCAGTTCCCCTCCCCTACGCGCGACTGTGCCACATATTACAACCGGCAAGGATGGCCGATGTTCAGAGGGACATCGTCTGATATCCTGGCGTTAATGTGTGGGCGCCAGATGTGACGAGTGCGATCATTGGTGGGTTTTCGGATTTTTTTGGTCCTCCGTGAAAGTTTCTGGGATTCCACGACGCGGTTTGGCAAGTCTTGGGAACGCTTCTGCGGGACGTGGCTCATGGAAAACGGGTTATGGGAATATCCGGTGCGGTGTTGGGCTTGAAAGAGCGCTTCAAAGTCTTGGGTGTTATTATCGATTGCTGTAATTAGATCAACCTGCCAGCCTTGTTTGGTTACAAACAGAGACTCCTCGAGCGCTTGCACTGTGCTTGACATTGTGTACTAGATCCCAGTGAATTATAACGGAATTCAGGTCAAAGGGAGTAAATTCACCGCTGAGCTCGTTCTCAGTCGAATGGTCCGGCGCGATAGGGCTGCTCTGGTACATTGAGGTATATCGCATGGTGTCCTGCGTATGACTCGTGCGGAGACAAGGGCCGACCCGGCTTTAAGGCGTGCGTTCGCAATGGTTCATGAAACCACTCTTGCGACAAGTCTGCTGTCGCTTTTAGTGATATCACAGCACGGACAACGGCTAATTAATTCGTAGCCTCGTCACGAATCGATATCGTATGGTTCGCCCGAGCTCTAAGCACCGTGAATCATGCTGGGGTGGTGCATGTTTCTCTTATGTCGTTGTATGACATACACAGACGTTTGTGGTGTCTAGTCCCTCTTGGAAAGCGATCACAAAACAGCAGCATCGGAAGCTACTTGTGTCGGATCGTCGAAGGCAAGCGGTCAAGAAAGGGATCGTGCTCGTGAACAGAAGCCTGAATCTTTAGGAATAAGCACATCGGTTCACATTCGTTGGGAACATAGCGAGGGTAAACACGCTAATATCACATAACATACGCAATGTGAATCGAATATGTAGTTTCGTGTTCACTTATGCGACCATCAAGTAGTTGCGGGTCACCATCCGACAGCGGATATGGTCGGAGATAGCAACAGTGTGGTCCGGACATCGTCATCTGAGTCCGTCAGAGCATTTGGTCGACACCCTATCTTTACGATCATAATGGATGTGAAAAGAGTCGTGTACGATAGTTTCCGGGGAGTCTAAAAGATTGTGCAAGCTAAAGTAGACGAAAAAAAAAGAATCAGCCGTGACAGTGTGTTTCCGATAGCGAGATGTTGTTGACAAACACGACGGGAGGTTTGTTGAAGGACGAACCGCAACGTCAGCGAAATCCGAATCGAATCTTTGATCCAAGGAGCAATGGTCATTAAGTCACTGACAAAGCAAAGCAAAAGCCACAGTATAGGCGCCCAGGCTGCACCCCTCGAGTATCATCGCCGACAAGTCAGGTGGGGTGATCTAAATCGATTGGGCACCGAGGAACATCAGATGAAGGACCTATTCAATACAGACGAAAACGGTGGATCAACAAATGTGTCTGGTCTCTTGGATTTCGTTCCTCGTTTACAACTGTTTACATGGAGTCCGTAGACGTGTCGGACGGGCACCTTCCGCGGGCCAGCCTACCTGGAGGCGCAATTGCCGCAAGAATAAAACAAAACATTGTGCTGATTGTCACCACAGGGACCGAGAACTGTCTAGCAATCGAGATTAACTTGGGCTTTTTAGTAATACACATAATGTGTGGCCTTAAGAGATCATTATGCACCGGCAGGGGGCGGGGGTGCATATCCCCCTAGCCGCCTATGCCTATTATCAGGGGAATTGCCCTTCATTCCAAGTTCGAGGGCGAGTGAAGAGGGGTCACCCATGCAAGGGATGTCCTCCAGGCGTACGGCTGTACCGTTTGCCTTGTTGCCTTCTCGGTCGCAGTAGGCAGACCCGAGTGAGTAAGAGGATCTTTTGGCCTTAGCTGGCAGGTTATAGCTTATAACGGAGTAGTTCAAGCGAGATCATCGACACATGTTCACATATAGAACGGGGTTCGCTAAGCGTCATTGCTATTTTCAGACAGTAGTTGTCGACAAGAAACTCGTCATCGCCAGTCATTGCTGGGCTAGTTCGTCCCTCGGAGAGCTTGGAGTGAGGCTAAATGGATCATTGGTGGTGAACGGTAGTTGACACCTCAGAGCCGATAGCCAAAATGGAATACAGAGATTTGGGGACAACCGAAAGTTCTCGGCCGTACATACGTAGATTGTGGTAATGGGAAACCCGTAGGGGTCGATGTTATGAGAAAGCCTCCGCTAGACCGATGAGGGCTTGTTGAAGCTGGCTGGGAAATATCCCGAGCCTATCTGTCACAACTAATCATCCGATCCAAGGCCTAAAAGCCTTGAACACGTGTAGAGCAATTGCAGTGACGGGAACTTGCAGCTCTTTGCAGCCTCGCACCCCATTCCTCAAGGCGAGATCCCGTTGAGAGAACAACAGCCTGACTAGTATCCTCATTCGGTTCTCCTCGAACACGTCACACAAACTTTGCCAGGAACATGGTTCAAATGATCAGTGTGCTACTGCAATATCTGGCAAAGATATTGCCAGCTCATGAACTGTGGAGACATCCTTGACCTTCCATGATGGAACAGTCGGGAGGAAACAAAATATCCACCAGAGGGACATTTGCTTTTGCTGCGTATATGTCGTTGAAGGATATATTAGGCTTGCAGTATGTGGGTAAAGTGTGGGTGACCAGATTGGCAAGGAAAGTCGTCCAGTTGCACGCTTTACGCCTATAGGAGTTCCTGCCGCATGCGCAGAATACATCGCCACTGATTGATTAACACCCTCTTGACGTGTCCGATGCTCCCGCTACTGCACCGTGAGATACGGCAGGCTGACCACGTTGCACGCTTGAGCTAAGACGTACCAGAGCATCGAAAGCTACTGGTTAGATATTGCCACTTCTGTCGCAGTGGCGCAAGTGGACGACAGAGGGCGTGGATCCACCCCGTGGAATGATGAAGCCTTCCAGATGTGCGTAGATTTACAGTGCCTGCCGATTGGAGCGATGTACAGTGATCTTTTGAGTAGGTAGAATGCATTGAAGCCTAATCGCCTGCAGCTGATTACAGTAGTCCCGCGCAAGTATGCAACGACAATAGTAGGGATTGGCTCAATACGGCAGATATGCATAGACATAGCTCGATCCTTGAGTCTTGAGTGTGACACACCTTTTGCACGGTTGGCTGAGAGACGAGTCCCACCTTGAGACAGGAAACAGCGAGCTGAGAGACTTTCCCACACTCGGGTGGTCACTATTCCTGGGTCGCATATTGGGCGGGTGGCTGGAACCGAGCAGTTGCCACGTACTCGGGAAGCATTTTCGAAGAGGAAGAAAAAATGAACAGTGTCTGAAGTGAGCTCTATTCGGCCGGTATCAGTTGAAAACATCGAACATCAGACATTCAGTTGAATCTATGCTTCGTATGATGCTTGCTGTGAGGTGAATGGGTGAAATGTTGCAGCGGGCCGAGCGCCAGGATATGTCCTCTCCCGAAGCCGAACCCGTCTGGGCGCGGGAGACAGAAGCAGAGTAGGGTTTATGCTTGTACCTGGTAAATATATCATTGGGTTCTACATATCAGGTACGATCTTATTGGGCGCAGTGTTGCATGGGCATGCGGAGGTTTTCAGTTGGATGCCGTTCAACAGAGACGATCAGCAGGTCCGGGTGTGAGATGATCCCCATGGCTATATTCCTGGGAGTAGCGAGAAGTCCCAAGCATGGAGGGCGAACAAGAAAATGTCTCTGATGCTTCACCCGTACAGCGGAAAGTGATGATGGCCATTTGTGATGTGAGAGTTGTGTGAATTGTGAAGTGACCTCCAGTTAAGAATTGGCCGTCGCTCTTCCAACCAGAGTTCGCAGCCAACGCTAGTCTCCATCAGGCTAGTTTCGTTTAGCATGCCACTTCATGTGCAACATACAACTGCTTGCAACGACACGCGTGAACGTAAGCTTTGGTTTTTCTTTTGCTCGAAAGTGGGTCTAGATCCATGATTCGTGTTGCATTCATAACTCGGATCTTGTTCACATCGTCCTGCACCATAAGGAAGACGCTTGCACAAAGAGTATTATGCAACATGGTGGGGCCCGTATGCCTGCAAGTCAATCTTGGGTGCATGTTCTTCGAAAACCATAAGGCTGAGCTCGACGCAGCTATGTCTGTATATGGAACAACTGAGTAGCACTTGGGCTGCAGGGTGTGCCATCCTGAGTTCCAGGAGGGTCGGGTGTAGCTACTGTAACGTGGCGGCTTGCTGTTCGCTTCTCAGAAGAATACGGTTGATGCAGTGGGATAATGTAGGGAGGATAGTCGTGAATGCATTATGAGTTGAAAAGTATACGAGTTTGGCTACCCTGGCATCTTAGCATAACAATGGCAAATGGCCAGCGACCTGCCCCCCTCCCCTGCCAACAACCAAGACTCCGCAATCATTTCTTTGGTCCAACTTGGTAAAATCTTGTGCTGATCTCGAACTGCACAGAAGTCGGACATGGAAAAAGAAATGAAATAAAGAAAACAAACTGAAAAGCCAATAAACACAGTGTCTCCATTTTCGGATCTTGCAGTCACAGCACCTTGCAAAGCGTACTGTGACAACACCGTCCCGACGTACATAGGAAATAAGAAATGTTGTCGTCTTTGTGCGCATTATGCTCGAGCATAATACGATGCCGGGGGCGGATCGGTCGCTCTGCTGACAGTCCCAGTAAGGGCCCGAAGTGCAACTTCAGCTGCATCCTCGCGAGCTTGGTCGGCATATGTCCCGTCATACCAGAAGCGGGCTTGATACTGGCTGCCGTTGATCTGACAGACACTGGACCAGGCAGTTCGTCCGCCTAGTGCCTCATTAGCAACTTTAACTCGAATAGAAGTACGGGAAAAGCCGTCAGCGTAAGTCTTACCGCGGCGATCTGATATTTCTTGCCAGGATGGGTCGCCAATGCCACGAATAGTGCAGTGGTCTTGAATAGTCGATTAGTTTAGTCGTGAGACTTTCACAGAGCAGTGGTCGGAGAGTGTCATACCTCGAAGTCTCTGCGACCAGGTCTCTTGAGCAGCCATGATACCTAACAGAGGTAGGCTTGTATTGGGCGAGATGAATTGCTTAGAGAATGGGTAGGCCGATTGACACCGCAAAGTTTGGTCTCAAGTGAATTTGCTGTTGGTGCTCGTTGAAGGAAGTATCTTTCCAAGTCAAAGGATGGTCGACGGCGCAATACTTATAGCAAGGTGGCGGCTCGGCAATTGGCGTAGATAATTGTACAACACGAAGAAGTATCCTCCCGAATGGAGGTCATGCCTACCTTCAGATGCAAGACGCCCATCGAAGGCATGTTACTTCCCGGCGGAGCCTACCGTGCTTTGGTTGTAGCATGCACTCGGTACCGACAGGCTGGGTGTGTACGGACGCCATTTTGACTGTCGGAACGAACCTCGTCAGGTAACTAGAGGACTATCAACCAGGGTGAAGCTTGGTGATGATGTTCACTCCCCAGTAGACGCCGCTCGAACCGAACGAACGCGATGTCCTGCATACGAACAGGACCCCGGAAAGAGGGGATAACTGCAAGAACTACGCATGTGGGCGCGAGATAGCCGGTGCAGCCTAAGGACAGGGAGGGGTGGGGTCAAAGGATTTGCATCATTGTTCTTGAATTTGTTTATTCCTTAGAAAGCAAAAGGACTATCGTTGCTAACTTGTTTGACAGCTCATCATTGCGGGGATCTGACGACGTGTACGCCAGCCTTGCCATTTCTGCCGAGATTCATGTTGAAAATCCGTCCTTGACTAGCAAAGCCATATCAAGTCTAGAGCGCCCGGTAGTTCAGTCTAGTAAAGGATGCGTGCATCGGTAGAAGCGCAGACAAGTCTGCATCACTGGCTTGGCAAACGGTCAATGGGGTGGGAGCACCGTTTCTTAGTGCAAGAAGTCTGGATGTAAATTACACGACGGGACGTGATATTTCCGGGTACCTGCTGTATCCTAATGTGACGTCTCGTGCAGTGAGTTTGAAAGTTGAGAATCGCTCATTACGACACTGTCTGCTTCAGCGGGATGTGGAACCATTTTTGGGAGAGTAGTCTTCAAGACAAGCGATTTGCTGTGTCTTATCACAGATGGGATTGATTCATTGATACTGCATGTGCATTCGTAAGGTCGTCAATACGCATCGTGAGCAGATACACGGAGCACCAGATACGCTAGAAGTGCCGGAACTCCTACACAGTGCGAAACCACTCCCACAGTAGTACCCAATCCGGAACGCGCAAGAAACTGCCATCCGTTCCGTTGCTGATTCATACGCTAAACGCCAAAATCTCAATGCAAATGCATATGAGCACTCTGATATGATGAGGCTAAAGAGAAAGGAGAAGAAAAAAACACAATCGAGTATAAATGTATTCGTGGGAATAGCATTCTCGATGGGGGGGGGGGGGGGGGGGGGGGGCCGTTACCCCTTTTAAAACACACCCAAAAATTAAGGTCAATAAAATAAAATTTAAATGGGGTTGGCGTTGACCCACCCACCCCGGTGGGGGG